>JARFJB010000003.1:735000-1255000 GCA_036346205.1 Vesta saturnalis
AAACTCTGAACATATTTCATGTAACATACTTATATCTAAATTCAACAGTGTTCGAAAAAATTACATAAAATAGAAATAACCACAGAACTTTAATACTTAATAAATAACAAATGTTTCCATAACAGTTGAATATCGACATAGGTATATTACATAAAATATGTTTCTACATTAATAGTTCTATCGTTATTTCTATTTTATGTAATTTTTTCGAACACTGTTGAATTTAGATATGAGTATGTTACATGAAATATGTAAAAAAACTAAAATACTGTAAATATGTTGTCGTCCGATAGTTACGTAAAAGCAATTTTATATAACTGCATGTTAGCTATTTACCACATACATCAATATGTTTGATATATATATATATATATATATATATATATATATATATATATATATATATATATATATATATTAGCGATAAACATATTCAAATATGAACTTAAAGTGAAAACATGCAAGGTAGTACGCCTTGTCCAGAGAGAGAAAAATGTAAAGTAAAAGGATGCGTGATAGATATATTAGAAAAAAAATTTTTACTGCTCCGCAAGATTTTTTTAAAGGTATACCGATCTAGAATCTAGAGCTAAACTCAGCCAAGATGCAAACTAAAAGTACCAAAGTCACTTAAAACAAAACGAAGTTGTAACATCATCATTTATGTTATCGTTTAGTTATTTGGAATGAAATTTGTATGTCCGTAAAATACATTTTAAATCGAGCGTCATCGCCATTACTCAATTGTCGAATTTTATACTTTTCGGGCCTAGTAAGGCCACTCACGTTTTTAAACCGTTCAAAAAATGTACTTTCATTTAAACCTGATAGATTCATGTTGTTATTGAACATGCTGCTCTTCATATCGCAAACCCAGCACCCGGTTTGTCTTGGATAGGTCATGTAACTTTAAACAGATAGCCATATCAACTTCTGCTTCGTTTCCTGACTAGGATAATAAGTTTTATTCTTGACTAAGTTGAGAGCCTTACAGAAAATAATGAGTCATAGATCTGGTACTGAGTGGTACGTTTCTAAGCTAGGACAATGACCTGGTGAGTCATGCATCTTATGTTTCATAGCTAGGATATTGATTGAAAAAATTGTGCATGCAATGTTTCCAGAAATTAGTTCTATTTTTAGATAACTTTGACGAGAACAATGAGTAATGCCTTTCACGTTTCTTGGTTAGGACAATGACCTTGACACAAATTGAAGTTAATTTTTTAATGAATTAGTTTTTTTACTCCTTCAGCTCCACTAAAAACAAAATGGCGTACCTTTGAATTGTTTTCTAAACTATTTTAAGGAAATACCTAGTATACTTTGTGTGCTTATGACAGTTTCTCCCTTGTAATGTACAGTAATGCAAAAAAACTTGGTTTAAAAATGGCCTTGAAATTATTATTTAAAAATACATCTATAAAATCACTAATTAGTAAAAGTTAATAATAAATAGTAATACAAATAAAAAATAATTATTATTCTAACCTAAAATTTACTAAAATGAAGAAAATATTCAACATACCAAGTACCAGCCTGCTCTAGCAGGCTTCGCAAAACCGACGTGAACGTAAAAGTTGTTGTTGAATACACTCAACGAGGAATTTTCCCAAATTGGAATATGATAAAGTCCGATTAAGCAACTGTTCATTACACCGGACAGTTAACAAGCATAAGTGCAGAATTTGGTTAGAAGAAAATCCTTATGAGATACTCGAGCATTAGAGAGAATCGCCTAAGGTAAATATTTGACGTGATACTAATAGAACCCAAATTTATGAACCACTTTTCTTCGCTACATCGTTTCAACCATAATTTCTCCCTGGTTACGAGAAGCTCAGTTTCCAAAAAATTTAGCAACAACTGGATTGACAAAAATTGACCAAGAGAGAGGGCACCGCATTACCCGATCTTAGATTCCAGATTTTTTTGTAATGGGATACCAATGTAAAATCTTTAGCATGCAATCCTGTGCCACAAAATGTGGATTATTTAATATTTATTTATGGAACAAGTGTGTTATGTAGCAAATAAGCCACGAGAGAAATGTCTTAAACCACCCGGCGTACGGGTCGTGGTTTACTTTTACAAGTGGCATATTTGCCATAACACAATTTTATCCAACACCTGTACAATTTCGTTAAAAGTTAGGTACTTTTTTTCTTTTGAAAGACTGATATTTTTGCTTGAAAAATGAATTTGATTGGCAACGCGAAAATGAGATTGGTTCGGGGAAGGCGTTGATTGAGATTACTATGGAGTTGCTTGCAAATAGTAAAAAGTGAAAATAATCGAGATGGAAGAATCTTTGTGTGTGCCGACCGAAATTAAAGGAGAAACCAAAACTGTCTATTCGAACTACCGAACAAATCGAAGAGTATCTGCGGAAGGAATTACGATCATTTAACGCATGGAAAAATTGCGGCTACTCTTTCATGTGGACGAAATAATCAAATCTAAAAACCACTTTGAAAGTTCACAGCAATGTAGATATATCGAAATATGAAAAGAACCCAGGACGTATAAAGCGAAAAAGTCCACGATCTTGGAGAAGAAGCAAATCGAAGAAATTTTACTAAAAGCTAAAACTAAAAAATTTTCCGCCGTCAAATATGGCACTCATGAAGCATTACACTTAATTTGTTCATTAATGAGAATTTTTGGGGCCTGTCGATGTCAAGAACTAACTGATCTGAAATGAAGTTGGTGTGTTATAAATTATAACGCACACCGGAGTTATACGCTATATAATTCAACTGAAATGAGCATCATTATAACGTTATAATCAGGAGGATTTATTTGTCATGCATTTGATAGAGTATCTCCTGATACTAAGGCTTTTACAAATGTGTATGTACGTTGGAATAAATGAATAGAAGAAGATGGAAGACAAATTGAACAATTATTTAAAGTATACGTTAGAATAAATTATTTCTTATTTGTATTACTATTTCTTATTAGCTTTTATTAATTCAAATAAATCTTAATTTTTTATTTTAGTTGCTTATTTTTCTAAAACTCACTAGATTGTACAGGTTGTCTCATTTTCGTATGTTTTACGGGGTATCTCGCTTATTTTTTAGGTTAGAACCTTGCGGTTTTCGCGACACCGTGCTACTTTTTAATGAAACCAAAGATGCACTAATCAAATTTCCCATAGCTATCTTAGTTTTTGTGCTACAGGGTGATTTTGGAAAAAATTGCATTTTCAGTCATCCCCTGTAACGCTGTTATTGTTTGTTAGGCATATTAAAAAAGTAAAAAACTGATATTTGTAGATTTTTTTACGTAGAATCCAGTGGCGTACTCAGATTTTCTTTAGAGGTCACAGTTTTTGAGATATTGACATAACCTACTTTTTTTTATGGGACACCCTATATATTTTTTTTTAATCTTTTTCCCCTTGCCAAGAGCTTTTAAAAAATATAGCATTGCCTATATTTATTTTTATAAATAACGTGACAAAATGATTTTTTTCTATAATTTCTATAATTAATTAATCACAAATATTGTTCAAATTGCAGACCATTATGTATCCTACAAGTTTCACAAAGTTTATAAATTCTTTTAATAGCATTTTCCAAAATAAATGATTGTCTTCGTAATTCTGCAAAAGCATTTTCCGTTGCAATTTTTAATTGTTGCATGTTGGCATATTGCCTTGAATAAATTTTATTCTTTAAATACCCCCACAAAAAAAATCCAAAACCGAGAGATCCGGTGATGGTGGTGGCCATCGAACAGGTCCATTTGTTCCAATCTATCTCCTGGGAAAACGTTCATTTAGCCAGTTTTGTATTATTCTAGCATTGTGGGCTGGAGCCCCATCCTGCTGGAAGAATATACCGTTCAGTTGAGCCAGTGGAATATCTTCTAAAATGTTCATAGTTTTTTCTTGTAGAATTTGTAAGTACCCATTAGAGTTTAGGTTTTCTTCATAAATCTTGTAAACTATTTTTCGGTTAAAAATAAAGCAGGAGACATTAAATCCGAACCTGCCTTGATGCTCTCTAGGAAAAATCACGTGGGTGTTTTCCTGACTCTAAAACCGCGAGTTGTGTCTATTAAGAATTCCCGAACTTGTGAAATGTGCCTCGTCTGACCAACTTATTTCTTTTTCAAAATTATTGTCCTGAGTTTCCATATTTATAAACCAATTGCAGCACTCCAATCTACGTTCAGCATCACCAGGGTGCAGATGATGAACAAGTTTATACTTGTAGGGTTTGAATTTATGTTTTTTTAAATCATTTGCACTTTTGTTTTAGACACACCGGTCTCTTCATCTATTTTCCTGCACGAGGTTTCAGGAGTGATTCGAACTGCTAAAACGTGGATCTCTGATCCCTCGTTCTCTTTGTTGTAAACTCGGGGTCGAGGTTTGTCAAAACATCCATGTTGGCAAAGATTAAATTTTAATTTTTGAAATATTCTTCTGTCGGGTTGTCTTCTTTCGGGATATCTATATGACAAAATAGGTATATAAAATAAATACAAATTCTAAGGTAAAGATTAACTGACCTGTTCAGATAGAGTTCTAAGGCCTGGTCTGCGTTTTCATTAGATAATATGAAGCAGGTATTAATATCATATTTATATAGAATTCTAAGGCCTGGTCTGCGTTTTCATTAGATAATATGAAGCAGATATTCATATCATATTTCTCAAAGTTTTCAA
Organism: Vesta saturnalis; assembly: GCA_036346205.1. NCBI lineage: Eukaryota > Metazoa > Arthropoda > Insecta > Coleoptera > Lampyridae > Vesta > Vesta saturnalis. The sequence continues at coordinate 739,681 of JARFJB010000003.1, forward strand.
ATATTTGGTTTCGAGCCATATTAAAAAATAATTAAACAACAACAACAACAAGAACAAGAACAATAATAAACAAAAACAACGAATAACAATAAATATCAGCACTAAATTTGGGAAAATGTAACCAGGAATAATTTGAGAGAAGCAGAAACTTCAAAAATCTAATACCTAAGTAATGGCAGAACGTTAATTATTTTGTTTTTTGCGTTACCATGGTTAGCCACGGCTATCCACTATTATCAATGTAAATTATAGAAAAAAATCATTTTGTTACGTTATTTATAAAAATAAATATAGACTATGCTATATTTTTGAAAAGCTCTTGGCAAGGGGAAAAATATTTTAAAAAAATATATAGGGTGTCCCATAAAAAAAAGTAGGTTATGTCAATATCTCAAAAACTGTGATCTCTAAAGAAAATCTGAGTACGCTACTGGATTCTACGTAAAAAAATCTACAAATAAGAGTTTTTACTTTTTTAATATGTCTGACAATAACAGAGTTACAGGATGACTGAAAATGCAATTTTTCCAAAATCACCCTGTAGCACAAAAACTAAGATGGCTATGGCAAATTTGATTAGTGCATCTTTGGTTTCATTAAAAAATAGCACGGTGTCGCGAAACCTAAAAAATAAGCGAGATACCCGTAAAACATACCAAAATGGGACAACCTGTACACTTTTTAAGTACACACATTTGTGATTTTGCAGATGTCTCTTTAAACAATACTCTAGCTCATTTGTAAACCAATTTAAACAAATTCTACAGTACAAGGAAGCAACTTTTATAAGCGTAAAAAATATACGGGGTGTTTCATTAATAAAGTTTGGAAAAACAATTCAAAGGTCCCCATTTTATTTTTAGTCGAGTTGGAGAGGCTTAAAAAGATATATTCATTAATAGTTATTTGTATGAGCAGAAGTGCGGGCCGAAGTGTGGACGTGTGATACATAACATTTTTTTGTACTGACGCTATAAGTTCAAAAAAAATATTTAAAAAAAATTTGTTTTGTGACGTCATCATACATTAAGTTATTTTGACAGCATGGAACATCTAGGTATCAAACGACTTTTATATGTATGACAGCTCTAAGTAAATTTTCATGTATAAAAGTCAGTGGTGCCAATCTACAAATGTTTACGTTTTGCCGGCTTAAGCTAGAAATAATAAGTTTCTGGACAATTTTCAGGATTGCCGGATGGCAGCACAAAAAAATTGGCATCACTTTGAAACATAAATCAATAACCGTACTTTTTCGAATTTAACCCATTTAAAAGTTATTAGGAGGTAAAGATAGGAAAATATGAGATGCGCTAAATCAAGATATATCATATAAAATATCACCTACGTTATCTTGCAGTTATTAGCTGTTAAAATAGGAGAAAATACGGGACACGCGTTGTTATTCAAAAGAAAATTCACTGTCATGTGCACTTTGCCCGTCCGTCATCTGACCTTGTAATGATTCCTAACGGCTTAAGATATCAAATGATATATATATATATATATATATATATATATATATATATATATATATATATATATATATATATATAATATATATATATATATATATATATATATATATATATATGTATATAGTGCATGTCCAACGTTGCACTACTATTACGTCGCTTCCACGAAAGTACAAGATACTTCTGTTCATAGTGCACACAGTGGCTCTGTTCTAGACCAATGTGTAAAATAACCGAGTTTTGAAAAAAAAACGAGTAAAACAAATTTAACCTAAGATAGTATGTTGCGTACACAATATCGAAAGAATCGTCTATCTATCTGTGTGCAACATCACTCAGCCCATAGACTACCTATCGACTTCTGGTTTACATACTCCAGTTGTGCAAAGTACCACATCTTTTCAAAATTAGGAGAGGGGAGCAGTAAAAGATAAGAATTTTAGCCAAAACTTTATTTACGCACCAAATTCCCTGGAAATGCGGCAAAATAGAATCCTTGAACGACCAAGGGATAGTTACATTACAGTTATGAGTTTCGTATTTTTCGTGTTTCTAAAAAAAAAAAGAAAAAATGTTCTGATTTTTATTGTGCTTAGCGCATATTACGGATATAAGAAGTGTGCATGTTGTGTGATTAGAGATATTGTGCTGTGTGTATTAGTGTGCCATCCTTGAGTTCGTAGTCATCGGATGGACGGTGGGGGTGTGAAGGGCATATGGGGGCGTTATCCGGAGATTCTTCTATTTCTTCTACGAGCTTGTGAAGGAGTTAAAATGGCGGGAGTGTTTCAATTCCAGTTTAGTTTATAGCGTGGAAATGAAGAAAAGTGGTAGTTGTAAGGAGTAGTAAGGATCTCCATGGTAGGGATTGTGCCGTCGAAAATTCTGTGTGCAAAATTTCTTTATAGTGTTTGTATTCTATCTGTAATATGTGGTACATTTGTCTGTTGTATTGTAAGATTATCAAGGTCTCTGAACGGTAGTCTGTATACAGGGTGTACGAAATAGAGTAGGATAGTATGGGTTTCTTTCTTATCATTAAAGATAGAGATTTGGTTAAATGGGCAATCAAGTAGCCGTATTACAACGGTACACTCAGTCAATTCGATCAGTTAGAAAAATTTTGGCGAATTGAGGAATGTGATGTTGAACGTAAATATAGCGATGAAGAATTGTTTTGCGAGCAACATTGCGATTCGACGATTTCAATTTTTAGAAAAACGTCTTAAGCGTGATTCACATTTTAAGGAAAGATATTTAGAATTTAATGCAGAGTATGAAAGGTCAGGACACATGAGCGAAATAACTCAGATTGGTAATAATCAAACCAATTCAATTTTTTATTTGCCACACCACGGGGTATTAAAGGAATCCAGCGTAACCACAAAATTAAGAGTCGTATTCGACGCATCTGTAAAATCTTCATCTGATTATTCATTAAACGATAAGTTATGTATAGGTCCGAACATTCAGAACGAGTTGTTAGCCATTACGTTAAGATTTAGAAAACATAATTACGTGTTAACGGCCGATGTCGCTAAAATGTATAGACAGATTAAGGTAGATGAGACTCAGAGAGATCTTCAGCGAATTGTTTGGAGAAATGATGTGTCAGAACCATTACGACATTATCGTTTGAATACGATAACATATCGTACAGCACCAGCGTCATTTCTGGCTACGCGATGCTTAAAACAATTAGGACTAGACAATAAGGAAAAATTCCCACTAGCAAGTAATTCAATTATTCATGATTTTTACATGGACGACTTGATTACGGGAACTAGAACGATAGGTGAAGCAATTAAGCTTAAGGGCGAAATTAGCGTGATATTAGGAAACGCAGGATTGGAATTAAGACAATGGTCATCCAATAATAGACGGATTTTTAGCGATTACGATATTAAATGTGACATTGACAAATATTATATTGCATATAAACAAAATACAAAAATGTTAGGGATAGTGTGGGATACCAATAAAGGTACGCTAAGCTATTTAATCAATATAGAGTCTAATTGCGAGAGAACTACGAAACGAGTAATTCTAGCGACAGTGTCAACAATTTTTGACCCGTTAGGTTTAATCTGTCCTATAACTATCAAAACATTTTAGACATTTAAACAGATTGGAACCGCATTAAAAAGAGTTTAAAGAATATAGAAAATATAGCAGTATGTAGACAAGTAACCATCCCTAATTACGCCGAAATAGAGTTGCACGAGTTTTGCGACGCATCGGAGCAAGCTTACGGTTGCTGCGTGTATATTCGTAGCAAGGATAATTTCGGAAATATAATAAGTAATTTATTATGCGCGAAATCAAGGGTATCACCGCTTAAAACAATTTCCATACCGAGCTTGGAATTATGCGGAGCAGCTTTATTAACCCAATTAATGGACAAGGTTATTCAATCATTTAATGAAAAATTCTCAAACGTTTATTATTGGTGTGATTCGACAATAGCATTATCATAGTTGAAGGGAGAGTCACAAAACATCCACGTATTCGTAGCAAACCGAATCACAGACATTCAAAGGTCAAGCGATACAGCAAGATGGTATCATATCAGAACAGAGGATAATCCCGCAGACATAATTACACGGGGGGTGGGTCCGGAGGGATTAGAAGCGAGTAGCACGTGGTGGCACGGCCCCAGCTGGCTCAGTGGTAACGAACCCTATCCTATGTCAAAAATTAATTTATTAAAGGACATGCCAGAAAAACGCCAAGTCCATCCATTAACCTTTATTAGTGTCGATAGCATTGAATTACATTTATTTTCAAAAATTTCAAATTTTACAAAATTGCAACGGACATACGCATACGTACTTTGGATTTATCTACAATGTTAGCATCAACAAGATCAATAAAACAAAGGGAGTTTTGACAGTGCAGGAATTAAATAATGCCACAAATAAATTAGTCTCATTGACACAGAAACAATATTTTGCAGAGGAAATGAAGGCATTAAAAAATTCAAAACCTATTAGCAGTACTAGCAAAATCTTACCGTTAAGCCCAAAGCACGATTTAATTAGGGTTGGGGGGAGATTAACTATGTCTTCATTAGCTATTGATCGCAAGCATCCAATAATACTGCCCTCAAGATGTACACTTACCGAGTTATTAGTGGATTACGAACACAAGCGTAATTTGCACATTGGTGTGAAAGGAACATTAGCTAGTATTAGGAGAAAATTTTGGCCTTTGCATGGGCGAAACGTAGTTACATTTTATTTTTATTCAAATGTATAAAGTGTGCTAGATTTCGATCCAACACAATAACGCCTTTAATGGGAAATTTACCAAAGGAACGAATTAATCCGTCGAGACCATTTTTGCATACCGGTGTCGACTATGCTGGTTCATTTCTTATTAAAGACGGCAAACTGCGAAATAGAAAGTTGACTAAGGCTTACTTATGTGTATTCGTCTGTTTTGCCAGTAAGGCTATTCACTTAGAGTTGGCAAGTGATTTATCAACGGCAGCGTTTGTAAATGTGTTTAAGAGGTTCATGACTAGGAGAGGTATTTGCAAAACGATGTACTCGGACAATGGAACTAATTTTGTTGGGGCAAATAATGAGCTAAAGCGCGTAATTGATTTATTGTCAGATACGAAATTCAATGAGCATTTTCAGTCAAATGCAATCGACTGGCTGTTTATACCATCCAGATCACCACATTTTGGTGGACTTTACGAAGCAGCGGTAAAGTCCGCAAAGGCCATTTTGAGAAAGGTTGTCGGTAATTTGCACTAAACGTATGAAGAATTAAGCACGGTGTTTACACAAATCGAGGCAATGTTGAATTCCCGACCACTGACTCCAATATCCGAAGACCCTACTGACTTACTAGCGTTGACACCTGGACATTTTTTAATCGGGGACGTATTAAATTGCGTACCACAAGAGGATGAAACTGAAGTTCCAACTAATCAATCGGTTGTCCTACTATAAACAATTAAATCAAGTAACGCAGCACTTCTGGAAGAGATGGTCGGCTGAATATGTTCACACGCTCCAGACCCGCAAGAAATGGTACAAGACATCGTCAGCAGCAATAAATGTTGGTACAATGGTATTGGTAAGACGAGAAAACACGCCACCGTTGCTATGGCCACTAGGTAGAGTGATAGAATTACATCGAGGAGAAGATGGCGAAGCCCGCGTCGCAACGATAAAGACAGCAAGCGGTTTAGTGAAACGTGCGGTAGTGAAATTATGCGTATTACCAATAGAAACGTCTGATGACAAGTGAACCCGTATTGGAAGTGTAGTTGTGGTAGATTAAGAAATTAGTATGTTAAGTATCGGTGTCTTGACTATAGATAATGTGCATGTTAGAGATTTAAGATGAGTTATACATTAGGATTAGATTATCGACAGATTGTATATAGTTGAAATTAGCATTTCAAGGGGGGTGCGTGTTAAGCACGACGCGGTCATGCGCCTTTAAACCACCCGGTAAGGGAGGTTAGCACCGCTTATTTTTAAGCTTGTATTAGTATTAAGAGTGGTCGCAATATGGAAGGTGGTGTTTGTTGTGACGCTGAATACAGTCCACTAAACATTGAAGAATAAATGATTAAAGCAACGACATTTTTTATTACCCAAGAGAAAGAACAGCAACAAACTTCTTTCTGCCTTATAGTGACAGCTCCATGCAACTTCCGACAACGTAGATCGTATGATGGATACCTTAGGTGGGAAAAGGGCCTTTAGTGCCACGCAAATGGTAGCCAGTTACCAAAAACTACTGCGTTCCCTTCAACTGAAGACCCAAAAGTTTTTAGAAATTATCTGACGTTCTAAATCAGAAGACCGTGAAAACAACGAATATTTATCGTGTGAATGCTCCCATTTAAATAATGTTACGCTGCACTGTTTGTTGTAACATCCGGCCGGAGCCTAAAACGCAACATTTGATAATATTTGAAATATTAAAATTAAACTGAAAATTATACTGTTTAAGATACGGTACTTCGAAACTCTAGAATTAATTTAACGAATACTCCGTAAAACCCGACGAAGACGGAACTTAAATGTAAATCTCTTATATTCCGAATGAAAAATAGTCCATACACACCCATTCACCTACGGGTGTAATTAATCCAGTCTTTCGCTGGTTAGGTTATATAAAATTGTTATAAATGTGAAAAATTATTAGTGAGTGGTTTTATTTGGTAAAAATCGATTTTATGAATTTTTAAAAATCCATCATTACGTCGAAATTCGAAATTTTAAACGAATTAGCATCTACTCTACTTGTAACAACGCACGTTCATAAAATCATTATGAATTGTGTACGACTGTACGTAGGTATTGTGTATGATTTGCAAGTTGATTCTCGTAATGTATTTTGTGCTTGACATTAACAACCGAGCAACAGCAAAGAGTGGGTTTTATCTTTGCAGTTATAGTTATTGTTGATTACTAGTTTTTGTTTATCTTGTTTGTACTACTTTACAAGTTTAAGAAAAATAGACCATTGATGATTATGATCCTGTGGGCATCATTCATTGGTTGGCTAATTACATGCATCAATAACAACAAAGCGTGAATGGATTATGACAATAGAAAATGTACAAAATAAGACTACCATGCAAGTGATAAAAAAATTCAAATTTTATGCTGCACCAGCCATCTAGATCTAAAGTTCATTAAAAAATTCTAAAAACAAATTAACCTAATCCACAAATTATTCCTCGTTTATCAAATATGTATTTGTTTTACAATGTGTAAGAAATTTAATTACATACACTAGTTAACTTTCACTTCATAAAGCAATTTTGTATGAGAAAAAAAATGACGTTAACGAAAAATATTAAAAAAAAAAAAATAAATAAAACCTTGAATTATATTTTTAATTGTAAATTTTTAGTTACGTATAAGTAGCTTATTCCGACCTACGAATAATCGCCTACTGGATATATTTTACATAAACTTGTGCTAAAAACGTGACGTCACCTACAGTGTAAATAAACAAATTTGTAATTTCTAACAATAGACAATCGATACATCCGTAATTTGTAAGCTCATCCCAGTTTACGGTATTAATCTCTCACCTTTTTCTTGAACGTAAATTTTCGAAATGCGTACTCAATGTTCATTGCTATCACAAAAATACATACCGCAGTGTAATAAATAAACTATTTGAAATATATGCGATTGTCCCTCTGGTCATACATAATCTTATAAATAAAACTTGAGCGTAACGGAGTTACATCCTAGGACAGTTGATTATATAACAGTAATACAATATAGCACTGAATGATGCATAGTCGAGACATCTTTCGAAAATTTCGATCATCCAAACAGATTTTAAAAGATTTTTCGAAATCGTCTTTAATATGAAAGAAAAACAGCAACTCAATTTAAAATTAAACAATTTTAAATGCTACAAATTCTAATCTAATTTAAAATTTATTGTTTTACGGGCAGTAAAACACGACACTGCATTTCCAATAGGCAAACCTGTACCTAATTTATTTTAATTATGCAAAAATTAACCGCGACACGTAGTATATTTTTCTAATCTCTTTTAACGATCAAATACCTTTAAAACTTGATAAGGTAAATAAATTAGCGTATTGCTGAAACTCAAACAGCAGTAAAAATCACATTAAAATTTACATTGTGGTAAATATTAGATAATAATACTAGCATTGATGTGTGTCCTAAGCCAAATATGTCTCAATTTTTTAAGTGAATTTATTCATTTGGATAATTACAATGGTTGTGGTTATTTGATTATTCATACTATAAAGTGCATTCGGCAAACATTAATAATAACTTTTATAACACATACTTATTACGAAACAAATAAAAAAATAATTAAAACGTTAGCTATGAAATAAATAGAAATTTCGGAACGCAAAAATTATTTTTGTGAAAGTTCGGTTTTATAGGTTACGAGCTTCAGGTATGCGAATGTAAATTTTGTATTTTTAGGAGATTTTGGCAAAATAAAGTCACATGAGTAATATTATAAGTAACCAATCCAGTGAGTGATATCATACCACACCACATTAATTTAAAAAGATGGTCATAAAATCTGTACTGATTTATGTACTATAAAAATGTCTATACAGTTATACACAATGCATCCTTTTGTTTAAGTGATGAATAAATAAAGCCGAGGTAATTTATAGTTACTTGTTTAATATATTTAGTGATTTTTCACACGGCTGCTTGTAGATTTTTAACAAAAATTTTTTTTTTCACAAGACGCTATATTATGACAGTGTTTGTTGTACCAAAAGTGGCTCATTTCAGAGTTCTTCGGTGACCCCATAACAACTGTACAAAAAGTAATTTGACCTTGCCATACATTAACCCTTTATAGGTTACTGGTCGACATTTCGACCATCTTAAAAAAGGGTCTATATCACAACGGCCACTGATCTTAGCGGCCACCCCGGTTTTTGCTATTTCATAACGGCCACCTTGATCACAACGGCCACCAATAATATTTGATCATAACGGCCAACTTGTTCACAACGGCCATTCTTTCAGTTAATCACAACGGCCACCCTGATCACAACGGCCAACTTTACAAGTTGATCATAACGGCCACCGTGATCATAACGTCCACTCGTACTCATTATCATAACGGCCACCTTGATCACAACGCCCACCCACGCAAGAAGTAGAACACGTCTACGTCGATGATCACAAAGGCCACCCTGATCATATTGGCCACTTTAGAAGATGATCATAACGCCCACCGTGATCATAACGGCCAATCATAGTGATGATTATAACGACCACCGTGATCACAACGGCCACCGACGCCAGTTGACAAAACGCCCAACGATGATCGCAAACGGCCAAAAGTAGTTCTTCGTAAAATACGAAAATTCTCTTAATTGCATTATAGACATATGTTGATGTAATTATCAATAAGATCGGACAAGGGGGTAAGGGGTTATCGAGATATAACTCTCGTCTACATAATTAGAATGTGCTATGTAATATATTAGTTACAGGATTCCCAAAATCCAGCTAAAATTTAAATTAGAAATTGTTTAATCTATCGATATTTCTTTTTCTACTAATGTAAGTGTTTTTACTACCGGTTTCACATTATGGAAATAAAATTAATTTTCTTAATATTAATGCACATCAGTTCATTTGACTAGAGAAAAACTAGTTATAACCTTGTTTATATTAACTATAACTTCCATAGATATCGAAAACCATGCAACGATCAATACATACCTTCTTACCTCCAAATGTTGCTTAAATCCAGTGTTGGGTAGTCTCTCGATGCTTTCGACCCGGAATCTCGATCCGTAGAGTGGATCTTGTATCTGGATCTAGATTTGAAAAATCATACAGAAGATATACCCGATGATGAGCACGAAGAGGAAAATTCAACAGAAAGCGTACCTGAAGCCTCTCAATATCTAATCACGCTACTTGAATTATATGCAAAGAAAACGTGCCAACAACAGTGTTGCTGCCGTGTTACGCGACGATTGTACAGAAGAATATAAAGTCAGAAACACGCCACATCAGAGACCGGACGAAGCATTAGGTGATATCATAGACTAGTCTGTTTGTCCTCTAGACTAAACTCTAGTCTAAACCTACTGGGCGCCCTTCGGGGTAGAATCAGAGGTTGTCACCCCAAAACACTTCTACACACATATAAAACATACATCCGCCCTGCTATGGATTTCCGAGCTCCTATATACACAAACATTAACCCCAATCACCTTTCCTCAATCGCCTCCTGTGAACGCCGAATTTTTAGACGGATACATAGGTTACCCGTCAGGTACCCTAATGACCTCACCCTACACCGCGCCAATATACCCCCAATCACAAACCGTATCCAAAAACTCCAGGAAAACTTCGCCTATAAAAGAATTTTCGGCAACACTATCCCAACCAAAGAAATCCTTGCCACTTCCCACAACTACCGCTTTCCCAAATTCCCTCGAAAAAAACCCAAATTAAAATTCAAACATCCTCCCGCAATCCTCACACAACTCCTCGACGACCTCCCCGAGGAGGTAGAAGAATCCCTCGATAATACCCCATATGCCCTCCGCATCCCCCCGGCTATTCGATGACGACCCAGCATGACACCGGCCAACGATCTAATTAATCACACTGCACACCACACTAACCCATACGCACACTTAAACCCAACCACACACTATTCAAAATTCAAACTCAAATAAATTTAAACACTTTTTTTTTCTTTTGTTATTACTAAAAATGACCACACTCATGATTGTACAATAATACAAAACAGCGCAACACCAACAACAAGGAATGACCAGGGCTGAAGAGGAGGACTCTGAACAGTCTACAATAAGTATATATATATATATATATATATATATATATATATATATATATAAAAGCTAAAATAAGTAATTACTAACCATAAGCATGAGCATACTAAAAAAATAATAATAAAAAAGGAAAACCTCTAGACAGAATCATTTTTACAGAGTTTTTGCGTGTTGTAAGCACTTGAAAATGTAAACAAAAATTAATAAAAAAATTGTTACACATTTTGTTTTGTGTTATTGTACTCTTGTTAGTCTTTTTACATCAAAGGGGAAAGTAAACTGAAAGTCAGAATGTGAAGTTATGACTAATGAGGTCTTTTGAAAATCTTATACATATCTTATATGCATGAACACTTATAGATAAGATAAAAATGAGGTATTATACAGTGTCTCAGCGAGACCGTTCATTAGAAGTTTATTGGGTTCTGGCCAATATAAAAATTTAAACATTTAGAATGCGGTATAATTGACTGCGTTCTCTTCAACTAAAATATTTTCAGATTTCTAGCGCTTCCGGTTATACCGGATTTACTTATTTTTAAGCTTTATATATACCTTCAGTTTGATTCGATAGTTCTGGAGTTATTCGTTTATTTCTAAAATAATCTGCTTATCAGACATTTATTTAAAAAAATTAGAGAACACTGAATTTTTGGGATATCAAATTAGGATTCAGAATATGCTTGAACAAACGTGTTGGAGTATGTTTTGGTGCCGAGAACGGCTTTCTACATGGTGGGGTTACTTTACTATGGCACGTTAACTTTTCGAAATTTTGAAGAACAATAAGTTAATTTTTCAAATGACACCCCCCCCCCCCTTCCCACCCAGCCCATATTTTATCCCATAATTTTTATTAATTTTCCATACACGAAATTTATAAGATCTAGATTCAATTTCTAAATAAACAAGTAACTCGAAGTTACTTTGCCGTTTGAAGAATGTATGGTAGAACCACAGAAAAGAACTTCGATTGTTCAAATATGCTGAAAATATTTATGGAGTACAATTTTTTTTCTTCCAAATATTTTTAAATCCTTCCATTTAATTTTTTTTATTTCGAAGTAAATGCTTTACTCGAAAAAAACTCCTTGAGCTATGAAGTACAGCTCCACCAAGCCTATCGGATTTCCATAAAATATGTAAACTAATTTCAATGAAAAAAACTATTAGCCAATAAGATTGCATTAAAACTAAACGTACAATCTGGCTACAACAATACATTTACTTTAACAATTTGACATTTGTCATAGCATATTGCGATTTAAATATAAATTTGAAACTGTCGGTAAAGACGTACAGTTATACTTTTGTATGTGTATGTAACGATAAGAAGTCAGCTCCCCCAAATACACCTTCTCACGGATACAATGTCTTGGCGGAACTACAATTTAAAATGGGCGTCGTGATCAAGGTGGCCGTTATGATCATGATCCGAGTAAGAGTGGCCTTTTGTGATCATCGTGGTTAGGCGATTTTGTTAACTAACGTCGGTGGCCGTTATGATCATTACTAAGATTGGCCGTTATGATCACGGTGGCCGTTACAATCAACTTCTAAAGTGACTATTATGATCAGGGTGGCCGTTGTGATCATCCTCGTATGACGTTTTCCACTATTGGCTTCGGTGAGCGTTGTGATCAAGGTGGCCGTTATGATAATGAGTACGAGTGGACGTTATGATCACGGTGGCCGTTATGATCAACTTGTAAAGTTGGCCGTTGTGATCAAGGTGGCCGTTATGATCAAATATTATTAGTGGTCTTTGTGATCAAGGTGGGCGTTATGAAATAACAAAAACCAGGGTGGCCGTTATGATCAGTGCCCGTTGTGATCAGGTCCCTTAAAAAAAGTTTCCTAAACCGATACTGGCTGAATATTGCACTGGATACCTAATATATGTCTTTAGTCGGTTAATGGTAAAATATGATACCACTTTTGCTCCACTGCTAAAAGTACCTTAACTGGTTGAAATTACAACCAGCGTTCGTTACAAGCAATCTATATCGACGCACGTGCTTAGAGTTTGTTACAGTAAAAGTGCTTTTTCATTTAAAGGAACTGATTTTGTTTTCCTATAAATATATAGGTAAGTACAATTAAACATCAAAGTGTTTCACATGGTAATTATATTTTGCATGCGCTTTTGCAGAAATGTGATATTTGAATTATATATTGCCTAACCTCAATATTCAACAAATCGTACGTACATAGGTTGAGATTTATATTATTTCTGCCATTGTTCCCGTATACTTTCTATTCAAATTTTTTGTGTGTGACTTTTCTGGGCCCGCTATTCAATATTCTACAAATTTTGTTCTCTTGGTTGAAGTTGATAAAGTCAACGGTTTACGAGTTATTTGCAATTTCATCAATCACGGTCAATTAAATACAACCGGGAACGATGTGAAAACTAATACTTCCAGTTCATTCATAGACAATCCAATCAAACACGAAAAATCCTCGTCAACAAAGAAATAATTTTCATTGGGATAGTATTTTGAAATTCCTGAAGGTTTTAGAGTTATTTGCGAAAAACGACTTTCAAAATTCAACTTTGAGGGCCTGTCACTTTGTAGCCATACATTTTAGAGAAAAATTTTATCTGACTTTTCGTCTTCAATTTATGTGTAGAATATACACTTGAAGCAGGGGTAGGTTTTTCACTTTGTATATTAACATACATCCACACACGCATGCGCGCACGCACCCACAAGCACACAACCGCACATACCCACACATACACCCGCTCGTACGCACACTCGTTCGCGCAAGCACGCACGCGCACAAACATACCCACACCCCCACACACACACACCCACGCACGCACACACACGCACACACCGTGGAGCTTCGTGCCGGCAATCGATTTAACTTTACGAAATTTGCAAAGAAGGCCTATGGTTCTTTTTAACGCTATTAAAAGAATGTGCCAATTTTGAATAAGGGAAAATGCCCGTCATTTTAAGAATCACCTTTAAAAAAACTCTACTTTTTCAAAATTCTGTTTCTCTTTTGTTTTCTCTAACTAAATTTTAAGTAAGATAGGTAATTATTGTTTCGTTTTGAGTAAAATTTAATAATTTTATCATAATTATGTTAGAAGGCTGTAATAAACAATTAAGAGTTGAGAATTAAAAAAGAGCCATAGTCATGGCCATAGTCCACTACCTACTAATTGGGCGCAAAAGAAAATTTTAGAAAAAAGAAAATAATTGTAAACAATTATATATTTTTGGAATGCCCACATTATGCCTAATAAGTATAAGAAACAATATACAGGGTGTTCTATTAAAAAAAACATGTTTGCTGCATAATTAAAAAACGGAAGGTGTTAGAAAAACTGACTACGCCAATCGATTTTACAGAAAAATTTTTATTGGGATACGTTTTAACTCTTCGATAAGTTTAAAAACAACTGAGATACGATGGGTGCCTCAAAAGAGACACTTTTGAATTCCACTCAGAAACCAAAGAGGCTATCAAAATTCTGCAAAAGTGTCAACCTTAATTTTATTCACAAGTAACTGAGTAAATATTTTCATTGGTTAAATCATTTCTTTATTTATACATACTGTCGCTCTGGAACACTACTATGGTTAAATTTATTCACTAGATAATATTACAATTAAATATTTCTTGGACACAATATATCAAAAAATATATTTACATAACAAATAGTTTAAACCTGAAATTTAATCAAAAACGTGAAAGCACTTCAACGGTCTCACTTTATAGCAAGTTATCAATCAAATTTGAAACAAAAATGCCGCTTAAAAACAATGTACTCTCAATGTAACACTTCTATAGGAGAAAACGAAATTTGAATTTGATCGTTAATGCCATTCACATGTCTGAAAATGATATTTTTACTAATTTTGCAAATTTTCACATTAAAACTAAATTAAATCAAATATTTTTTCTCATATATTTTTACCCAATATAACTATAATTCCAAGTCTCTAAAGGTTCAAGAGTTCACCATAATATTCAGTCACACCATGGTGAGTCAATAAACAAGTTGAAACAAAACCTACAATAATCCCTTCAAAACACGTTATCAACATGTAATTAAACATCAAAACTAAATTAACATAAATCACTGTAATCCTATAGTTATGATTTCGTTAATGATTGACACGAAATTTACATAATTGCACAATTTTTCATAATCAAGTATCATAAAGCATAAGTACTTTCAACATACCATATTCCACGAAATCCTTCAGCTTTAGAAAATTTTATTTTTTTAATTATGCACCAAAACAAAATTGGTATGTAAAATACTAAAAAACTCATTTTTGCTACGAAAATATTGGTTAATAACTTCATGTTTTGCAGAGAAATATAATAAAAGCACTGATTCCATTAGATTATAGGGTAACGTTATTTTTAACATCTCCACAAAAAACGCATTATACTTTTACTAAAATTTGTGTTTTACATAATTACAATAATAAAAACGAACTGACTAAAATTTATGATTTGAATTGTTTTTAAAATATCCTTTTTCACATCCAATCAAATCATTTGGATATTATTGAAGTAATTATATATATGTTGTCCAACTTCAGCTCTCATATAATCCCGTTCTTCACAATAGTTGTTATAAGCAAATATAGTAAGGTAGAAAAACGTTATAAACTCCATTTCTAAATAAATATAATACTCGGATGGTATCTACACCTGTATATTAAAGACGCACAAATTTCGGAAAAATGTTTCTATTTTAATGCAGTAATCAAAATAGGGTAATACTTTTTGTTTTTTTTAAAAACATTAGTTCCATGTGATTTCTCAGATTTCCAAAACTTAACAAATTGAGATAATGCACAAATTGAATCCAATATTAACAATTCTGAAGTCTGTAATTTAATTTAAATGAAAAATTTAAACTAAATTGCAGAAAATGATCCGTGGCATCATAATTATGCAAATTTAATATACTAAGTTAGTAAATTGTTATAATAAAGCCCTTAAAATAAAATGCTCCTTTCATGTACAAACAAAAGGTCACGTTGGATACTATTTCTTACATACTGCAAAAACAATCAAGTTAGCCATAATACAAATAATTTACACTGCATTACCAAGAACGTTAAACTATAACAACCGTTTTCAACTTGCATATCAAATTTGATTTAATTGGTTTGTGACTGTGAATTTCTATTGGTGCTTTAAAATTTAAAGAAAAATGACATTATAGCATAGGCCAATGAAATGATAATTTTTTTACTGATAGACGAAACTCATTCTAAACTCGATACGTAATATTTTTGTTATTTTTAGACTAAACAAAAATGCATTTCTCCGGGTCGTTTACCTGCTAATGAATAAACGCAATCAAATTTGAAGCAGAATCCAAAATATACCAGAATATTGTATTAATGAATAAAGATGGCCGCTACGTTATGAACTGGTTTTTTAATATTATTCATATTTTGAGAAACGTGTAACTGCCCCTCGTCTTGGTATTGAGAAAAAATGTGAGCGAAGAAAATCTTCAAAAATAATGATGATGACTATGATTGTTCACAATATCATTTGTAATTATAGAAACAAAACTGGCCCAAACTGTAACCCTTGAGACACCCCAGATGGAAACAATTTGATTATAAAACAATGCCGTTCAACGTAAGCACTCCAATACTTAATCTAGTATAAGAAATTAGTGCTTAATGTAATACAACGATTATATAACTTTTATATGAAAGACGAACATTTACAATGCAGTAGTGAAATAATAATTAATAATTATGTGTATTATTAAATTAGAACCAAAAGAGAAATAGAGAAATTTAATATTTTCCGCTTCAAGTAATATAAATGTTACCTTGAAACAATTTCAAAAAGAGTATCAGGTTATAGAATTATTTATCTTAGATGAAATCAATGAATAGGTTGCTAGATTAATAGAAAGTAATCTACTACTAAAGAATACGTGCGATGTGATTCTTTTACGCCGCTTAATTTTATTCTAGTTAAAAGCGTTGAATACACAAAGAAATTGATTAAAATGCAAATATCTACATATGTATCTATCAAAGCACATCGGACTATTCAATTGTGTTTCAGGTTATAAATTCCATATTTGGGCTGAAGTTCATTGTGGCCGATATTTTTAACAATGAAACAGAATTGACAAGAAGTCGGCTCAACTCAAGAGTTTAATATTGAATTCTTACGTAAATTTTAAATTTTAATAATAATGTATATGTCATTGTGCACGGACATATTATGCTTTTTTGTGTTTCTGCATCAATAAAAAGGAACCTTTTAAATACGACCTTTCTCATTGTAAGTAAATAAACTTTCTTTTTTACTAAAGCAGAAAAATAAAACATATATATATATATATATATATATATATATATATATATATATATATATATATATATATATAGTAATATTAAAATTTAAAAACTAATGCTCCTTATTTAAAATGTTCGAAAAAAGAAATAATTAAAATATATCCTATTTGGTGGCAAACTGAAATTAGTAAAGATTTCATAAAAAAACGAATAAAAACATTTCTTTTGCACGCTATTTGTTAGAGTATTTTGACTTATAACGTATTCAACAACAATATTGTGTAAATAAAGTAACGTTGCAATTACGTAAATGAATATTTGAAAACATGTTTCACCAGAAAATAAAATTACAACTTTGACACTGTATCTATTTACCTATGAATATTTGGACTAAAGTATGTTCGGTTCAATCAATATATTTGAGACTCTACTATCTCTAGTTTCGAGATTTCCCAACCTTCCACAGACACCCTGTATATGTTAAAATAGGAAAAGTTAAGACCTTTCAGGTTTTGCCCTATATGAGCCGAGACATCATAAATCGAATCTGATGTCATTTTTTATAAATTTTATGATTGGTCATTTTCAAAAAAATGTAGAGCGATACTTCGTCCATTTTTTGATCATGTGACTTTACCTATACCTTGTTGCGACCAAACAATAAGGGCTATTTTAGCCTGACGTGAATATACCATAACAGTGAGTATAGTTGAGTTTTCAAATGTGCATCGGTTTAGGATTTCATATACATAAAAGTTGTGTGTAACTTTTCTTATTAATTGTAAACAATGTTTTCCAATTTTTTTTCTTTGAAGTTTAACTGTAAATGACAGATACGTTAAAACTACAGCAGGGCAAACTTTTACAGCAGATAGTATTTCCCTGATTAATGTAAATATAGGATTTGGGCTAATTTTGAAAGTAGACTAAAGGATCGAGTCATTTAATAGTTTTTCGAATTTTTTTTATGATGTACAGGGTGGCCAACTAAGAATGCGAGGTACTGTATCTGGAAACTATCCATCGTAGAGGCTTGCGCAAAAAAGTTATTACTAAAATGGACAATACAAAACCTGGAAAATATTTTCTAGTTTCTGAAATGGCCGCTAGCGTAACTGCAATCTTGAATCTAAAAAGCGATGTTTCTGTGAATTCTGCTATATTAACCTAATACAAAATTACTGATCTTTGAAGTCGAGGATAATCTGAACTTTTTTATTTGGCACTTTTGACGTATCTATAAAAATAAAGTGGTGGGGTATTCAAAGGTTTCCTTAAATCAACCCCGTATCTTCGAAACGCTAATCCGATTTTAACAAACTTGGGCGTGTTGAAAGAGCTTTTCTTGGGTTACAAATGTTAAAATAATTGAAGTTTTGTTAGTTTCACATGTCCTCGATAGAGGGTTTTGTTCGACATTCCGACCGAGACGGTTAATTTTCGCAAAAAATTAAATGCATTGGTATGACTTTTTTCATGAACAAGTAGCTAAATGATGCCTAAACAAGCTCGCGAAAACCGCATCTCGATATCTTGTTCTTAACCTAAAATATCGGCCAAAGAAAACTTTATTCGAAAATCCTTAAATTTTTATTTTTTAACTATATTTTCTGGAATTGTTTCTATTATGTAAGTTGTGGCTAAAAAGGACCGATTTAAAGGAGGAAGGTTTTAATGCCCCGTAAATGCTCGAAATGCTGACCAAAAGTTTAAAGTCAATTTTTATCAAAACCACTTGGTGATTTGGACGTTTTTTTTAAATGAGAGGCTGTCTTTCCCAGAATGTTAGTGTAATAACTCGATTCGCATAGAAACCTTGTTTTATAAATACCAGGTGTAGCAATTATATTGTGTTTTCATAAAATTTGTAACACCCTGTAGATTTCAACAGTTAAATTATTAACTTAAAATTAAAATCACGTTTTAGCATTATCTTTTTTTTAACATTTGGTTGTTTTATTTACTCCATTAAGTATCGTTCCTATTACACGAGAAACACCATTTTATAGCGCAACATGATTTTGATGGTTTTAATTAACATTATAAGCACTAAAGTACGTAGCAGGCTATGGAAAACAAGAAGTACCAGTAATTGTCAAAATACTGATGTGTATTGTACGTATTTTGGCAAGTTATTTCATTGATGAACATGTAACGTGAAACACGAAATTTTACTCGCAAAGAATGTGCTCAAGCATTAATAATGTTTGAGGAAAGTTGGAGTTACCAAAGAATTGAACGATAGTGATGATTCTACTGGGTGGTCTGTAGAAGAAATGGATATATTTTGTAGTTTTTACAGAAGTTAATTGGAACCACATAACGTCAAATTTTTTTGTAGTAATTGTTTGAACACCAACGTGACATTAACAACCAAAACGATGGTTGCTTTAAAATTTATGCCAAAAACAAAAAAAAAACGGAACTACCATAGTAGTATGCACTATAGCTGTGTCATAAAATTAATAATTAAAAAAGGGTCAAATAGTATTAAAATCATATCTATCACGAGGAACAATAACCATCTCATAGGTAGCTGCATTACGTATTCTTGTTTGGAGTGGTGCCAATTAAGTTATTTAGAGCTTTATCGATTATCATTCATTATTTGAAGTTCTGGGATAGTGGAAAACAGGTAAAATAAGTTCTGAGGATTAATTCCCTACCATTCGCCTAATGCAGTGTATACACACCACGCCCCACTCACCTCACCACACGCGTACGCACGACGCACAACAACACGCGCGCACACAACACACACACACACAAGACCCTAAATAAGTTCTTAGGCAAGTAATGCCGTCTCCAGGTGTAACCTTCTTCATGCAAGATAATCACTACGTGGTTTTTTGTGAGTAGATGATTTTTGGTAAAGTGGAGTAAGATGACTTAGTTGGCCTAATTAGAAAAATTCGGTAGTGTAGTAAAAATTTTATTGAAGGCAATCTTAGAAGACCGATTATTTGCCTAGAGGGCAGCGTTGTCGGCTAACTGAGCCAAAGATATTACGGAAGCTACCACGATAGTAATGCCATGTGCAAAAACTAGATAAAAAAATATTGAGGCTAAGGAAGAATCATGGGGGATACGCCTGATTGTACAGTCCAATCTGTTAGATACGAAAATAGCAACTTTGTAATACTTAAAAATTGGATTTTGTGAATTAGGCGCATTCTGTCGTCGGAAAATAGGCACTCGTAAGGCACTTGTTTTAAATGATCATTAGATGTCAGATAACTGAGAGAGGTAGGTGTCACGTTAAGTTCGTCCTGTCCAGGTGCGCAGATTTTACTTTTCTGGAAGTAGGCAAATCAAAGTTTCAAAAATCCTCAAAATCTTGCTCGAGATGATTTTAAAAGTGTTCATTCGAGAAGTAAAGACGGATTGTAGGTGAAGACCAAAATATTCGGCCTTGCCCTGGTGGGGGGAGGGTTGTATTAAGTTTGGTGAGTACGTTGAAGGAGTGCCAGAATTTCTTCCTGTCTCTATAATTGAGTTTAGGGATAGATTGGGCTGGGTCCATTGTTGTTCAGTGTGTTTGAGATAACTATCGATTTTTCGAGGATTGAGACTTTGACCGTTTTAGTAGTAACGAAATGAAGTCAGTGACTGCTTTTTTTACATGGTGGGTAGTGTGAATTTAGTACGCCGGAAGGTTACTAGAATTGTATTCGTTGAATACATTCCAATTATCCCCTGATGATGTGTGTTAGAGGAGGTGGAGTGGGTCCAAAAACCGTTTTAACTAAAAAAAAGGAGAGTGGTCTGAAGTGATGGTGTTACCTAAGTGACAGTGTGTGGGCATGTAGTTCGGTGCATATAATGATGTTCACTATGGCGGCACCTTGGAAATTAATAAATACGAAACGGTGCCAATTTAAGAACGCGTTGGTAAAAACAATAATAGTAACGCAATTAGTAAATATTCAGAAATACGCAATATTGAAGTATTCCAATTTGACCCAAATTTAAAATTTGAATGTGTTAATTGTTGAAGGTAACATTTTTGTTGAAAGAACACATTTACTTCATCCAATTTACGTAAGTACGATATTGTAAGGTTAGCTATTTTAAACAATAAGGATGCAGTTGCAATAATGAATTATAAATTAATTACATATTATGTATTGTTTTATTTTATCGACGCACACTATTTCTGTAAACGTTTGAAAATAAAAACGCTTTCTTAATGCTAAAAAAAGTTTATCAAACTACTATTATTAATACAAAAAGTCCAATACCTACCTTTTTAATACTTCAACTCTCACCATAATTCGGAACAATTACTTTACGCTAATAACATGCTTTCATGAAGCAATTAAGCGCAAATGGATGCACTTCAAAAAGCCGTTTTAGTGTTTAACTAGTTTAAGTAGATAATTTAAACTCGTGAAATTATGCATTTTGAAGTTCCTACATTTTAAATTAATTGAGTCTTTCTAGTGTTATTCTAAACTAAAAAAAATTCCAGATTGTTTAGCTTAAATAAGAATTTTATTAAATTCTGACTTTATTTTTTTGCACATAAAATACTAAGTTTAAAGTTATAATTAAGAAAATTCGAAGTTTATCCCACTCTGAGTGTAATTTCCGAAATTGCAAAATTCTGACCTCAACATTATAATTTAAAAAACAATTGTTTTAAGAAAAGTTTTAACTCTTATACGTTTTCCGAAGAAGCATTTAAAAAAAAATTATTTTTGTTCCGTCCAGCAACGCAATACTGCCTGGGCTACACTTGGAGTGACGCGATAAAACCTACCTTATGAGACTTTTTACACCTACTTGGAAAATATTATTAATTATTTTTATTTTACTATGTCAGCAGGATGTGATTGAGGTGTAAAGAATTAATAACGTCAGCACAGAGTATGAGCAGAATTGCAGACCGTACTTCGTTATTTCCATTTTTAACCTCTACTCATTAAATTTCAGTACGTTTCGTTTCCGACCAACTATCTGTATTTGATTGCATTTTGCTACATCTATATACACAAACATTAACCCCAACCATCTTTCCTCAATCGCCTCCTGTGAACGCCGAATTTTTAGACGAATACATAGGCTACCCTCAGGTACCCTAATGACCTAACCCTACAACATGCCAATATACCCCAATCACAAACCGTATCCAAAAACTCCAGGAAACTTTACCTATAAAGAATTTTCGGCAACACTATCCCAACCAAAGAAATCCTTACGACTCCTTACAACTACCGCTTTCCCAAGTTCTCTCGGAAAAACCTAAATTAAAATTTAAACATCCTCCGCAATCCTCACACAACTCCTCGACGACCTCCCTGAGGAGGTAGAAGAAGCCCTCGATAGTACCCCATATGCCCTCCGCATCCCCGGCCATCCGATGACGACCCAGCATGACCCCGGCCAACGATATAATTAATCACACTTACACACACGAACCCACACGCACACTTAAACCCAACCACACCGTATTGAAAATTCAAATTCACATTCAATAAATTTAAAATCTTTTTTTTTTTATTACCAAAATTACCGCACCTCATGATTGTACACAATACAATAACAAAAACAGCGCAACACCAACAACAAGGGAATGATCAGGGATGAAGAGGAGGACTCCTGAACAGTCCACGATAAGATACAAAAAGCTAACCATAAGCATGAGCAAACTAACAAAAAAAAAAAAAAAAAAAAAAAAAAAACAAATGTAGTAGTGTATCGTATAATAATTTTCCGACGTTTGGTCCCCAAGAAACAATTGTAAATAAAATACAGTAAAAGCATATTATTTTATTGATTGACCACGTTTAAATAGTGTGCTGCATAAATCTTGACGTATACCAGATTAAATTCATAACAAAAAATTGAATACAAGCTGTATTATTTTTTGGTCCATATACAATATATTCCATTACTCACTGTCATAACTCTGCATCTTCCATTATTCTTCACACTATTTCAAATTTTGATCAAAAGCACTATCACGTAAAAGTATCTACAATTAAAGAAAGTTATTAATGAAAGATAATCAGAATCGCAAAAATAATTCACTCAATTAGAAAAATTTGGATTTTTACAAAAACTTTAAAAAAAAATTGTTAATTTGTTAAAAAAAATTAATTTAAAAAAATTAAAATCCAACCTCTAAATAAAATTTAAACTAACGAGATATCTTTATCAATAAGTGAATGTTTATTATCAATGAAAAGTTAATAGAACGTTTTTGTAATTTTAATTTTAATTTATTTAACTACTTATGTTAAATTATAGTGCTGTGTAATTTAACATATAATTGAAAATTTTGTTTAAGGTCTAGAAAAACACAGAAAAAACTGACATACCAAAAGTTAAAATTAAAATCAAAATTAAGACGTATATATGCTTTTTTAAATTATAAATGTCAAAATATTAAACGGAGATTTTCTTCGTCTATTAAAAGTTATTTGATATATTTCAATAGTTTCTTGTAAACGAACATAATAATTTTTGTCTTACAATTCCATAATATATCATAAAGATGCGTCAAACCTTTATCATCTTCCGTGTTAATTATCTTGTTCATGTAAAAGTATACATCAGAATCACAAAACGTTTGATACAAGACGCAAAGAACATATGAGATTTTGTAGATTATCAACCAGAATCTTGCTGACCATGCCTGAATAATTAAATCATGAATTCAATTTGACATTATATTCAAGACAAACTCATTATTATGTTCGTTTACAACGTGAAGCCATTGAAATATAAAACTAATAATTTTAATAGACAGAAGAAAATTCCGTTTAAATATCATCTTATAATTTAAAAAAATAATATTTGATTTAATTTAACTTTTAAATTTCTATTTTGCTGTTTTAGCCTGAACTTAAATTATATTAAAATTAAACTTAATTTTTTTGTTTTAAATTAAATTAAATTAAAATTAAAAATTTATAATTTCAAATGTTATTAAATTTTTTATAAAATTTCTTTAGAGTATTAATTTTAAATTTATGTATTTATTTAAAGTTCTATCATTTTAAAATTTACAATATTTAACAAATTGTTATTTATAAATTTAATGGTGTTTTTCAAAATTTAATTATTAAATCCTTATTTAAAATTTAATTTAAATAGTTTAATGTTTAAAGTTTACATTAAAATTTTAACTGTGTTTTAAACAATTTTTTAAAAATTGTTTAACTTTTATTTTTAGAAGACTGTAATTTAAAAAGTTTAATTGTTTATTTAAAACCATCCAAAAAAAATATTTTTATAGTAAAGAATAAGAATTTTAAAACCTCTTTATTTTTTACATTAATTTAAATTAATTAAACTTCAATTTATCCCATTCAGGATTTAAAAATTGTTTTAAAAATTAATAACGTTTCCAAGAACATTTGAAAATTGCGCCAGAACCCGTTATTTATTTTAACACTTCTACAAAATTAAATTTTCATACTTTCGGGAATTATTGGTTAAAGAATTTCTACAAATGAGCGGTTGCAACCGTTTCGATTTCCATTTTAACCACCATTTTCGTCCGTTTCGTTCCGCCAAATATCAAATTTCATTTTTAATAGGGTTAATTTTCTTCGTAAATTGCTCCTTGAAAAAAGGAAATTTCGATCCTCGAAACTTTTTTGAAAAACCCACTACGAAAAAATTGCGTTGTAAATATGAATTTATTAGACAATTAACAAAATAATATATATATATATATATATATATATATATATATATATATATATATATATATACAGGGTGTCCAGTTTAAGATGAAATGCATGGGATATTGGAAACCGTTAGAGATACGAAGATGGTTAAATGGAAAAAGTTGCGTCATTATATGCCCAAGAAGTAACCATGGTTACATGTCAAAAATCCCTTCCATTTACTAGATACAGGTGATAACTGAAAATATGCGTTTTCTAAAATCGCTATATCTTGTTTCTTGCAAGAGATACATCCACGATTTTGCAGGATGGGGTAACAGGTAGCGAGGATTTCAAAATGATTTTGAAAAAATCTAGGCCTACTAGATTTTGAGATAATGCACGCAACTTTCGATTTTCTTATGGACGCCATATTGGATTTTTGCATTTTGAATTCTTCATAAAATGCAAACACCATCTCATCAGTTAGCACTGCATCACAAGAGTTCATCATCTCGCATTTTGAATTCTTATAAAAATGCTTTTCAACATATATCAGATGTTTATAATTTGCCAATGAAAAGTGTCAATTACAAATTAAATGTATATCAAACTAGGCTTTGAATCAACCATCTATTCAATTATTCAAGAGAATATTTATTCGAGCATTTGATTAATTAATAAAAATTCAGTATAATATTAAATTTTATTTTTTGTTGTTTTGTCACTTTATTATTATGATTTATGTTAATAATCAATAATATTGTTCTCAATAGTTAGTTTAATTTGTAGATTAATTTTCATTTAATTAAAATACATGTCAAGGTTGCTTTGATATAAATTTAATTGTGTAATTTGACACTTTCTCATTGGCAGATTATAAACATATGATATATGGTTGAAAAGCATTTTTATGAAGAATTCAAAATGCAAAAATCAATATGGCGTCCATAAGAAAATCGAAAGTTGCGTGCATTATCTCAAAATCTAGTAGGCCTAGATTTTTTCAAAATCATTTTGAAATCCTACCTGTTACCCCATCCTGCAAAAATCGTGGATGTATCTCTTGAAGAAACAAGATATAGCGATTTTTAGAAAACGCATATTTTCAGTTATCACCCTGTGTCTAGTAAATGGAAGGATTTTTGACATGTAACCATGGTTACTTTTGGGCAATAATGACGCAACTTTCTCCATTTAACCATCTTCGTATCTCTAATTTCCAATATCCCCATGCATTTTTGGACACCCTTATATATATATATATATATATATATATATATATATATATATAAATATAAAAATATTTTTTTCTAAAAAGCAATAAAATGAGTTCATAATGCCCATTAAATAAAGATACATATTTTCGAAAACAAATGTTTATTATTTTCTATGTAAATACTACAATACGTCAAATAATTACATTAAATACATTAATTACATTAATTATCTCATTAGAAATAATCGTTACCTAATAAGGTTTAAAATTTGGTAGATACGTGAGTTTTTATACGATATTGATATATTTAAAAAAATGTAAGATGGTATGTGCTAGTGTTCAATTGAATGCAATAAAATAATGTTGGCGGCGAAACGGCTCGCGCCGAAATGGCCAGCGGCGAACTAGCCCTGCGACAAAACGACCGCGGCGAAACGTCCCACACCGAAATGTAGTAGTGTATCGTATAATAACTTTCCCCAAGAAACAATTGTAAATAAAATACAGTAAAAGCATATTATTTTATTGATTGACCACGTTTAAATAATGTGCTGCATAAATCATGACGTATACCACATTAAATGCATAACAAACAATTGAATACAAGGTGTATTATTTTTTGGTTCATATACAATATATTCCATTACTCGCTGCCATAACCCTGCATCTTCTATTATACTTCACACTATTTCAAATTTTGATCAAAAGCACTATCACGTAAAAGTATCTACAATTAAAAAAAGTTAATAACGAAAGATAATCAGAATAGCAAAAATAATTCACTCAATTAGAAAAATTTGGATTTTTACACAAAATAATTATGTCAAACAATTATCTATTGTTTTAATTTAAATTATTTTTATAACGCGAATAT
The DNA here is from genome assembly GCA_036346205.1 of Vesta saturnalis. Taxonomy (NCBI): domain Eukaryota; kingdom Metazoa; phylum Arthropoda; class Insecta; order Coleoptera; family Lampyridae; genus Vesta; species Vesta saturnalis. The sequence continues at coordinate 766,492 of JARFJB010000003.1, forward strand.
AATCTTAAATTACTATTTTTGTGATTCTAATACACATTATTTAAGAAAAACAGGAATTAAGCAAGTTTTATCAAATTGAAACTGAATGCATGCAAAAGGGTTTACCACGTAATTTTCAAAATGGTGTAACTTTCGCTTATATTGAAAGTCGGAGTGGCTTTCTTATTTTAAATGAGAACTTATTTTTAATTTTCTATTTATACCCGTTATACAATCCAAAAACGTTAGGTACAGGAAAGTTATAACGGGTGTCCGAAAAGTATGGAATAAATATTCTATATATCTGAGTAAATATTTATTTTATCAAAAAATATCTAAAATAAAAGTTGTCTAGTAGTTAGTTCTTCATTACATGAAGATATTTGGCTAGTGGTTTCTCAAAAAACAAAGGAGCAACGAATATCACTACAATTTTTTTAAATGACAAGGTACCCCTTTATTGCACTCATTTGGTAGAGATGTTTTTACCCTCCAACCTACATATACATATGTAGGTATAGAATCGGCTTTTTTTACTATCGCTAAATCGACTTATTAGCTCAAATTACAACTTTTGGCCAAGTTTCGCCAAGATCCGCCATCATGTCTGGGTGTCTGCGTGTGTATACAGTATATCCACGATAACTTCAGAACGAAAATACCTACGTGTTTAAACCTTCGTATTTAAGCTTGTTTTCATTTGGCTTAGGGCTGATTAGATTTTGGGAGAAATCCAGAGACGGAAGATATTATGTTTTCGGTTTTTATCAAATATTACTAAAACAGCTGCGTATTTCAAACATATAAAAATACCTGGATATATAATTTAAGTGTTCGTTCCAACTTTTTTCGTTATCTGAATAACGATTAATTTTATAAGAAAAAGTGTACAAGCTGTATTATCGATATTTTTATAGAAGCGGGCTGGGTGGCTTTGAAATTTTTTTACGTAAACATGTATTTATTTCTATGCATCTCTATCTGACATGAAGTTTAAACGTCATTCTGACATAGATTACTGTTTTTGTTTTTACAATGTGGCCTGTTTTCGACTTTTCGTTATGAATGTATAAAAAAGAGGTTGCATAGTTATCCTAACAAAATGGAAATTAAAATTATTTCATTTCTTTTAATTTAAGTTAGCATCTAGATGTCTATTAAGCACTTTGTCAAGAAATTTCAAACGTCTGTTTGACATAGATTATTGTTTTTGCGTTTACAATGTTGCCTATTTTTGTAATGAGCTTCTTATAAAAGATGTTGCATAGTTATCCTAAAAAAATGTTATTAAAATTGTTTCATTTCATTTAATCTCCTTTTGTCGGTTGGAAGGTCTTGCGGTGTTCCACATAAGGTATTTTCTCTTTTCAATGATATAAAACTTTAATACTTTTTTTGCACGATTGAGCTTTTTCGTTTATTTACAATATCTGTTTCCAAGACAGTAGGATATTTTTACTGGTTGCGAAGTTCAACTCGTCGGTAAGATTTTACTTACCGACGTCTTTTACTCACCAACGTAAAATTATATATAGGTACTATATTTCACAATAATAAGAACAAAAAATTTGAACATTTCTATTTAAAACGTCACTTTTGACTTTTCGTTTATTTAGTAGAAATTAAATAATTTCAATTGTGGTAAATTTAATACAATCGTGCAAAAAACAGTATGAGCATCACGAATATTAAGGATTGTACCGGTCTCCGGCCAAATTGGAGGCTTCGCTATCGCTATCACTCAGCCTCCAAACATATACTATACTATACCATACTGAACTAGTTTTTGAGAAAAAAGCGAAAAAGAGATGGTAGAGTGATGTGAAATTTATTACGCAACCTACAATATTAACATAACTAAACTAATCTGAAATAACTCTAATAAGTTTATTTTAAGTTAATATTAATCCGGATACAGCCTGGCAGTGATAAAATTCTACGTTGAAATTCAGCAATCGCATTTGAAACAGCTTCAGGTGTGATGGTCCTCATCTCTGTACGAATGCGATTTTTTAAGCTTTCAATGTCTCCCACCTAATTTACGTAAACCGTATTTTTAAGGTCGCTCCAAAGGAAGAAATCCAGCGGGCTTAAATCTAGTGACCGAGCTGCCCATTCTACTGGACCTCTTCTGCCTATCCAACGATTTGGATCATTAAGGTACTGGCAGACATTAATCCCAAAATGTGGAGGGGCCCGTCTTGCTGGAACCATATTTCGTCGTGGAGTACATCCGGATCGTCTTCATTTGCGTATAAAATAGCTAATGCAAGAATTACCTCAAATCGTAGAAAATTTAGATAAACCTCGGCCGTTAAATTACCCTGCAAAAATACGGTCCGAAAATCTAGTTTCCGATAATTCAGACCCACACATTAACTTTCTGCTAGTACTGGGTGTGTCCTTCTAGATACCAGTTAGGATTTGTTGAAGACCAGTATCTATACGTGACATTCGTTATATGAAACAGAATATTCTTGTGGAAATTTGCATCGCCTTCAAATTTGGGTTATTTCTTCACAAAATTCTAAGCTGCGATCCAAGTCGTCTGCAAATAACTCGGGTTTGTATGGGTGCCACTTTTCCTTTTTTTGCTTGTATTGCAATCTCGCGCAATTTGTCTAACGGAAACATTTGGATTTTCCACGACAGCCAACATCACATTTTCACTTTCTTCATTATTTAAAGTGGTAGCTCTAACCGTTTTTGGTAAATCTTTAACAGAGCCCGTATCTTGAAATTTGTGGCAAATTTTACTTACAGTTGATTACGTAATGTGAAATTCGGGGTACAATTTGTTAAACGAAATTTGCAAACTTTCCTGCGCACTCCATATCCCAGCATCATTATTAAATTGTCAGTAACCGTTGCCTTGCGGAATCTTAACGAGCCATTTCTTGAATTTAGCAATTTTACTAAGCGCATCTCACTCCAAATGGAATTGTTAATCAATTGTTAAATAAGTAGCAATTTCTACTTCAAGTCCAGCATACTAAATCTTGGCAGTTCCTAAGGCGGAAATCACATTTGTTTCGACAATTATAGCAATCATAGGTGTCTAGATTAATGACGATAAAATATACTTAACGTCACTCTACGTGCAAATTTACGAACATTTTTCAAATAACATAGGTTCAGTAAAAGTATTAAACTTATATCATTAAGAAACATCTCTATCAAATAAGTACAATATTTACGCTTGTAATTAAAAATTGTAGCGATATTCGCTGCTCCTTTGTTTTTTTAAGAAACCACTAACTACATATCTTCTTGTAATGAAGAACTAAATACTAGACAACTTTTATTTCAAGCGTTTTTTGATAAAATCAATATTTACCGAGATATAGTTCCATACTTTTCGGACAACCTGTAAATAGAATGATAAGGAATTTTTGCCTTTATCGAATAGCCGAATAAAACAGTGGGCCTTCTATTTGAAAAAAAAAAAACGTTTTCTGCATTTTTTTCCGTACCCCGAACTAAAATATCAAAATCTGCTGCGTGCTCACTACAATTATTTAAAAAAAAATTCTGCATTCGAAAGTGTCTCGAGTGTCAATATTTTAAACAAAGTTGCTATCTACTTCCAGTATAAGTAAAAGTATCGCCTTTTTGAAAATACGTTTATGTGATAAACTATCGAGATATACATGCATACAAATTTACAATTAGATATCTTGCTTAGTACCGTAGATACGTCTAATAAGGCAAACGCCTGAGAGACCCTGTATTTTGTTATTTATTTCATTTAAAGTTAAAAATATAAACTCTGGTTTGGACTACTTTTGTGTTTCTGAACAGCTATAACACTTCTTTCGATACAACTTGGCCTACTATGATTTTTTTTACTTTTTTAAAATAGAAGCTTTTCTACGATACTTTTGAAATAAGTTTACAAAAAATTAAAATCGAAATTGGTAATTTTGCAAATGTGTGATGTGCGTAATTTGAATATCGTCATTATAGTCCACATTCACAATTCGTTTAGTAAATTTTGAGCAATACACATAATAATTTACGCCATTGACTCTTGTATATCATTCTTAATATATATTCTCTAATTAAATTATAATTTTCTATTCTGCGAGTATAAATAATTATTTAACTCGCCGTTATGTAACTTAATGACATAATTACATAAATTTCATAAACATTTATGACATCTAGTGGTAGAATTAGAATCTAATATTTATATTGAGGGGCTACTACCTATTTTAATCAGTTAATCTCGGATATAAAGTTGTTCATATCAACATATCAGAAATGTGGAAAATTAATTGATTTTATTCTAATTACACATCAAACGTATCTGAAATTGCTGTAGGAGTTTTACTTTTACTTCTACTTTTCCTTTTCTGCACTTTTCTGTATTGTTTCCGTACTACTGATGATATCAACATTATGGTTATGTTCGAAAAATAACCTCTAGTATTATCGCTGAAATCACATGGTGACCTTTTGCCTACATTCAAGATCACTGACTGTAAATGTAAACTCCTTTATCTACACCACTGGTATACATTTGACTTTCATATCTCTCATTGAAGACATCGAAGCAGGTTAGTGCACAATTACAATCATTCCACCGGGTTTCGAAGAAATTAATTTACGATAACTAATCACATACACCAATCTACTACCTGTTTGCACAAGTAGAAATTGTGTACCTATCATATTGAACATAGTTATTTCACTTGAACTATCTCGTATCAGTTGTACAGTTATCTACAATAGTGAAACGAACCAATTTTATCTATAAAATTTACTGACTCTTGTAACGCTGGTCTTGTGTCTCAGCGTCAGTTAGAATTATGCATAAGAACCTTAATGTAAATTTTATTTGTACTATTTATCATTCACTATGATAAAGGCTTTGTGCCACAAGCATTTATTTTTGTTATTATTAACTTTAAATACAGTTTCACATAAAAATCGGTTTGTTTAAGTTAAAATTACTGACTGTACTTAATTTAGTAGAGACAGCCTTGAGCTGAACTGTCTACGTTCCTTTTAGTTTTACTTGTAATTATTGCACTGAGTAAACAATAACGTTTACAAATAATTAATTACTTTTATGTGTTACTACTGCTTTTTGTAGAATTAAAAATTTCGGTATTCTACTTTTTGATGTCGCGTTTTCTAAATTAATACTCGTGGTAGAAATCTGCAGTTAATCTGAGCCTTACTGAATAAAATAATAATTTCAGTAACTTAAAATCTGACTTCTTTTTTTATATGTTTATTAAACAAACGAATTTTTAATTACTGAATAATTAATTTCTTGTTTTGATTTATCTTTTTTTACATATGTGCTAATAAAAATAAAAGTTTCTGTTTCAGCTTCAAAAAGAGAGTTAAGAGAGAGGCTCTTAACTCTCTTTTTGAATTTTTAGGTTTGTATTTTAGAACATTCATGGCGCTTACTCTTACCAACGTATATACTAGTCCAGTGCAAATAATAAATCTTCTGATCACGCGTCCAAAGTGCTCTAATTACGTCGCTAGCTGCTGGATTATACTTTCCACATTGTGCAGAGTTAAAGCCTCCCAGTCACAATCTTTCTCCGTTATTGTAAAGGGACCATAAATATTAGCAAAATGTTTCCAAAACAAAAAGTGATATTTTCGTTCAAAGGAGGTATAATTTACGTAGCATTTCTCCAAAACTCTCCAAAATTTGTGGGAATTGGTAACAGACCCTTGTATTTTGATAAAATGCGATGCGAAGAAATCTTTATTAAAACATTTTTTCCAATTTTAATAAGATAAAGCACATTCTGAAACTACCCTACATTATAATTTACACGAAAACGACTTTAATCTTTTCTGCAATCATAATTATATATTTCAAAAAACGACATACTTTAAATCGCACACTTGTCAGACTGTTCTAGACAATTAGAAAAATGCTGTGAATTATTGCTGTTATTTCAATAATTGTTCAAATGCCAGCCATCTTCCAAAATACATATTCGATGTTATTAGATTCTATAATCCCACACTTTTATTAATACAGTAGGCGTCGATTATCCGAAGCCTGGTCATCCGAAAGGTCGGTTAACCAAAAGCACGCAAAAATCGCAAAATCAAATCACCCACCAAGCTGAAGTTCGACCTGCGGCTGGTAGAAGCGCTTCAAGCGTCCGTTAAGTCAGCAGAACATAAACGGCACCAATTTCCAAATAATAAGTTAGTGCTTTGTTTGCGTTCGTTAGTGCTTCAATAATTTTTCACCGAAGCCAAATACCTTCTATTACCACTTTGGAGCATTCTGCCAACTTCACACCTGTTGAAAGTACAAACGTCGAAACTGGGTTTAATATTAGTGCTTCCTTTGTGCTTCGATACATTTTTTGGCAAAGCCAATGACTTTTGAAATAGAAACATTTTGAGGTATTCTGCCAACTTCACCACTTGTTGAAGGCACAAACGTTGAAACTGGGTTTATCGTTTAGTGCTTCTTTTGTCCTCGTTAGTGCTTCAATAAATCAGTTGGCAAAACCAAAGGATTTCAAAATAGAACCATTTTGAGATGTTCTGTCATCTTCACAACTCGTTGAAGGCACAAACCACGAAACTAGGTTTATAGGTTAGTGCCTGGTTTGTGTGCTCCTTAGTGCTTCGATGAATTTTTAGGTAAAACCTAAGACTTTGAAACAGAAACATTTCGAGGTGTTCAGTTAACTTCGCATCTTGTGGAAGACACAAACGTTAAACTGGGGATGATCGGTTAGTACTTCGTTTGCACTCGTTAGTAATCTATAATTTTTTTGGCAAAACCAAAGGCTTCCGGAATAGTACCATTTTGAGATATATTGCCAGCATCACACCTTGTTGAAGGCACAAACGTCGAAAGTAGGATTATCAGTTAGTGCTTCGGTTGTGCTCTTTAGTGCTTCAAGCAACTTCAACAAAATATATTTGCGTTCAGGAAGAATTAATAAACTTAATAAACCAAATTGACGTTATATGAGGATGAAAACTTTCACCATGTTACACATATCTAGAACGTTTCCGTAACACTTATAGTTACCTTCGTTAGTCGTAATACTATCTTAAACAATTTTCAAACGTAGTGTTACTACTGACGAAGATAACTGTAAGTGTTATCGAAACGTTTAGATTTGTAGAACTTAAATACAAAAATACACCATAAAAAAACCAAAAACATTAAGTATTTGAAATGTTTCAAATTGACGTTAGTTTATTCACTTACATGTATTTAAAACAAGAATTAAAACAATTTATAGTTAACGAACCTTTAATACATGCCTTTTCAATAAACTGGATTGATCATATTCCTAATTTCTAGAATACTAAGAACATTAAATTTTCATTAGTATTCTTTGTTATGTGTACATTTCTACAATTTCATTGGTATTGCAAATTAAAGATTTCGCATCTACAATTCAAGCAAAGTGTGTGTCCTTCTTTATGTCATTCATGTTAGTTGGTTGATTCTTCATAGCATAAACTTCTTAATCTCTACTCTAGATGCCTTCCACAATCGGTATGATACAAAAAATGTATCTACAACACTTAATTTAATTATTATTAAGTTACACAATTAGGATAATACAATCAATTATCCTTGTAACCAGCACCTTTGGCAGCACATTCAAAAACGGGCATATTTGACAACAGTTTATTTTGCCATAAAATTTATAACACCATTAAAAAGGAGATAAATTAAAAAAATAATCTCAAAATGGTTATAATTTTGGAGCCGTTTTGATAATAAGTGTTCAAAACATGTCAATATTTTGTTAGGTGTGAGTTTTGTCAAAACATCTGTCACTGTTACAACTGGCACAAACCCCGCACTAAGCAATGCAACTAATTTCAACAGTCGTGCAGCCTAAAAATTATCATATTTCACTAGAAGTGTGTTTTCCCATGCATTATTAATGGCACTAACCAGCACAAACACGACACTAAGCGATTAGTCAAGTTTCGACGTTTGTGCCGTCAAAAGTGTAAAGTTAGTAGAACACCTAAAAATTGTCATATTACGTCAGTCGTTTGTTTTGCTAAAAGGTTTGTAACTAGCACAAATGCGGCGCCAATAGATGCTCCCAATTACAACGTGTGTGCCATAAAATAAGTGTGATGTTATCAGAGTACCTACAAATGACCATATTTAAATAGTCGCGTGTTTTTGTCCAAAAGCTTGCCACGACACTAACCAAAACAGTTAGCAGAACACCTAGTAATGATCATATTTCGCCAGCTGTGTATTTTGGCAAACAGTATTTAACGACACTAACCAGCACAAATGCGGCCCTCACCTAAATGATAGTTTGAAAATCGATTTAAACTACAATAAGTGTCAATCGCGAAATAGCTTGTTCTTTTTCACGTTTATTGATATAGTAGCCATTAGAACACAACATTAGTAAAGGGAACGGAAGCGCTTCCAACATATCATTTATGCAATTATGATGGTTTCCTTATACTTGTTACAATCCAAAAAACTAATTTGAGTTTATTGTTAATAAAAAATAGATACGTAGCATTTAAATTGTTTTTTTTAAAAAAGCAAGTTTTTGAAAAATTATGTTTTTGCGAACATTTGGTAGTTTATTTTAATCGCTTATTTTTGCCAATATTAGCAAAATAAATTAAAAAATTTATACGCGATAAAAAGATTATTTAACCATTCAAAATATTACAATTTTCACACCTTACATTTTGATGAAAGTGTGAAATGTGGAAAAACACAACATCGCTGTTGCACTCACCCTTCAATTCTTTACATAGTGGCAGTCAAAAACAAATTTTAACGATCGGTTATGTAGATCAGCTTACGAAAAAAAATTAAAATTAGAAATGTAAATTCGTGAATAACAAGGTATTATAATTAAAAGTAGATTTGTTTTAAAATTAGCCTTTGTTCATTTCTCACTATCTAAATCAGCTCATTATCATTGTTCTCTAACGCCTACCTATAGCTACATGTAAATAAAGTCAAATCTATTTACTTTCAGAGTTTACCAAACTACTCAAACAAATTTCCTGCCTTTTCCAGGTTTAATTAGATTTCCAACACCAGTTTCATATTAATGTATGTAATTTTATTCTTTACATTAGAATAAAGTAAATTAGGCAGGTCGTGGAAAACAAAAAATGTAGCCTCAGTAAGGCAACACTTTGCTTGCTCCATTTGCAAATTTATCTTAAATAGTATTTGAAAAAGATAGTTTCGCAAGCGTAGTGAAAAAATGGAATTAATCCGAGAACATTTTGGCATAATGATTTATAATCACTGTAAGAAAGGTTCAAGTGCGTATGATTGCGAAGAAAGTTTGAAATCAACATTTGGCAATCATAACCCTTTCTTGGCAACAACGTGGAAGAACTACAGTTGATCACCAGAACGGAACAGGCCCTTACATTAAAGCTGTGATAGAGGAAAACATTTCTGCTGTGAAGATTATAGAAGCAGATAATAGAACTAGTTACGCCGTAATAAATGCTCAACTGCGGATTGGGCCCTTATCTGTGAAAACAATAATACACCACCACCTTCATGTGAAAAAAGTCGTAAGTCGTTCATGAATTCGAGTATGGATTTGCCACGAAACTCTTAACTTACATAAGAAAGTTGGGCACCAAATTTTGTCGAAAATTGTAACAGGTGACCATTTTTCGACATGCCAACTCGACAAGAGAGCCACGTATGAATCCATGATGACGAGCCCACACCAACAATAATCAGAAAGCAGCGGGCAATGAAGAAAGTAATGTACGTTGTGTTCTTTAGAAGTACCGGTCGAGTGAGCAGAAGACTGTCACAGCTAAATAGTACGTCGAACACTGTTTGCCGAAAGTGCTTAACAAAGTGCCAAAGAAGAGAATTGCGCTACACTAAGATAATGATCCTTCCCACATAGCAGAGCTAACTCAGCAGTATTTGGCTGCAAACAAGAATAATGTAATCGAAAATCCTCCATACTCACCGGATCTAGCAATGTGCGACTTTTGGCTGTTTTTTGCGCTAAAAAAGAACTTACGAGAAAGTAGGTTTTCTTCCGAAGAGATGATTGATGCCGCAGTTATTTTAAAAGTATTCTTAAAGCTGCTTTGCTTGGAGCATTTAAGCAGGGGAAGGAAGGAATGGCTCAGTGCGTTATAGCAAAAGGCAACTATTTTGAACATATCTAAAACAAAATTTTGAAAAAGTTACACCGGTTCTTTTATTCTCAGTAGTAATGGCTTATCCCTCGTACAAGTACAAACAAATAAATTTACATGTGTATGTATAGCTATTTATATCAGAAGTTGTAAAATAAGTGTTTTTTGTACTAGATGTGTACGCGAGTGGTCAAACACACTATGTACAAAAAGCAAGCAATTTTGCACAGTGTTTTATACAGGATTTTTTGTATTTTAGTCATTATGGTAAACCATTACATTTGATACGTTTTAGATTCATAACAGTCCTTAAAAATTGAAATCTCCCTTTACCACTAGTGGTAAAATGAGATTTCATTTTAACACTTGTGTTGAAACAAAAAACTTTCGCTAATTAAAACGTACGTCAAACAGATGACACTAAATTACTAAAATACATATCTGTTAAATCGACAATAGATATTTATCTCATCATTATACATTATGTAATAAAAATAAATCATCTCAACAATATAATAGGTTATGCGCAATCGTCACATTATTTGTTAGATGTCGAGTTTGGCGTCTATTACTTGCGACCAATTGCTCATGAATAGAGATGATGAATGAATATTGTTTGAGAGTCACCTTTGATCTAAGTCATCCGATGAAGGTCAAAACAGAAGGTGCACCTTTATAGGTGACGTGCTATCCACTAGCGAAATCAGATTCTGACAAAGATTTTAGTCAGTATCGTTTCAAAAGATGACCAACATAATAAAACCATACATTTACTTATCGTCCATTTGGCCTTTTTCACAACGAAATTGGAACGTAAATAAAAATCACTGATCGTAAATGATGAACAATTCCATAAAACTTATTGCAATACTTAACGGTTTTCTTAATGAAATAGAAATACAAATAAAAATTTTGGACATATTAGATTCACAATTACAAAAACACCGCAAAACTAAAAAAAATAGTTTCTTAGCATTGCCGTAGAACTTCTGACTATTTTCGCAGAAAACTGATGGATAGCATAGATCCGAAACAATGACCAACACTGTGTAACTACTCTGTGTCCAAGATAATGAGAACCACTATGGGTATCTTGGAATCTTGACTATTTTCGCAGAAAATTGATGCATAAATAGATATATTGCATAGCATAGATCTGAAACAATGACCAACACTGTGAAACTACTCCGTGTCCAAGATACTGAGAACCACTATGGGGATCGTGGCAACAGTAAGATATACAGATTTGATTAAATGGGTGAAAAATTGGGTAATCGAAAGCCTAAGAAAATGGGGTTTAGAAATCCCTGAAAAAATGTTTGGTTCTTAAGTTATTTTACAAATTATTTTTTCTGGCGTTAATATTTGATCTAGACCAAAACCGATAACAACTTTTACTGCCCCTTAAGGCGGCACTATTAGTTTTTTAATCCTAAGTTTCGTCTTTGCGGAACAATCTACAGCTTCATTTTTTAAATACGGCCCTGGTATTCCGATTTCAGGTTATTAAGGTCCTTTTTATTCCGAATACAATGATGTATAACATATTATGGTTTAATTGCGTTTTAGTATTTTTTCAGCCTTAAACCCGAAAATTCCCATTACGGACCTGTACCTAGTTTTTATGTTTTAAGAATTAATAATTACGTATATCTATTAACAGTTTATATCTAAGTATTTAATAGTAATTCAATGACTAAATTGATGTACTAATTTAATTTAAATAAACGCAGATCATATCTTATATTATGATGTTAAAGAACGACTATGTAATCGTTGTGCCGAAAATATCAATCCACATATTGTAGGTAGCACACTACGAAAATTTGATGAATACATTGAAAATATTCCGATTGAAATTATTGTCGCGATAGCAAAAGTTAATTACTGAAGGTTATTATATAAAAAATTGTTATTTGAGAATGGTTTGCATTTCTTTGTTGTTGTAAGAAATTTGTGTAGGGTTAACTAAGGGCGGCCCCCAAGCAGATGTTTAAGTTGCGGGTGGAGGCTAAACTGCCTTTATCGAAGGGCAAGACAAATCACTAAATATGTTTAGAAAAGCGCTGTGGAAATAAACCTGTCAGTATTATACAAAAAATTACACCGCGGTCAAAGCATACGTTGTTCAGGGATTGAAATGTGATATTTGAAATACAGGTTTTCTACGGTTGATTGCACATGTTAATTAGAAATAATGTTTCTTTGTATAATTAAAGTCAAAAGCGTTCACACGAAATATTTTTATTGCTTTTGTTAGTTGATATAGAAAATAGGGGATGATGGAATAAAAACGTTTGGTTGTGCTCAGAACGAGGAGTCTGATTAGAATTTTAAAAGCGTGCGGGAGTAGATTTGAGATCGATTCGGTCTTTGTTTGATTAAATCTTCTGCTCTGTTTCGTGTTAATCGATAAATCCGAGTAGTTAACCATTTGTGCTGGTGAAAGCTTAAAAGGATAACATACATTGATAATGTAAGTAACAGAAAAGATTTTACGGTTTATGAAATTACACAGAAAAGGTCATTCTACCTACTCATTTAAATTGTTAAAATCAACTGACACCCTGACTTGCAAAACTGTTGTGTTCATTAAAATTACGCAGGTACAGCGAAGAAGCTCGCTCTCTTTTCTTTCTTTATGTGTTCTATTTTGTGTATTGATAATTATAACCTGTATTTATAGTGATAAAAACACAAACGATCATAGGTATAAAATCAGAAAAGCTGATCCTAATGATCTATATCTATACAAACGTCTCTCTTGTTGCCGTTATATGCCTATATGTCTATATTTTTGTGTTTTGTTTTATGCCTAAGAAGAATTGAGAGCGTTATTATCTTGCATTTGTAATAATACCTGCTAATCATGTGAGTGCATCGGTGTTGCAGGACTTTGTTTCAGATGTGATAATTTGCCTTAACTGCATATTTAATGTGTTTGGCCACGAAGGGTTTTTCTGTGTAATCAATCATATCCTTTATTGTTACTGTCCATGTGTATAATGATACACAACAAATGTGTTGTGCTCGTATCCACAAATTTGTATGTGTAACGGTACTTGCCCTTTTTCGTTTGTATCTACTTAAATAATCTGTAACCTGTTTAATTTTCTGTTGTTTTATTTTAGGTGGGTTGAATTTATGAAATTGTGGATACGATCACACTGTTTATGTTTATTGCATTTAGGTGTAGTTATTTAAATCGCTTTACATTTTATTTTTGTTGATATTTAAATATTGTAAGGTACGCCCTTTTAACTTGATTTAATGATGTCCTTGTTGTTTTATTTGTGTTCTGTTTATAAAATGCTTTATATGTAATTATTTACCTAAAAACAGACAGGAATTGGTTCCAAAAGGGATCCTCCTGTGTGTATATTTATTACCTGTTTATTTTGCTTTAATTTGAATACCATTTGTAGACCCGATTTTATGTTTATTTGTGACTAAACTTCGTTTTATGCAATGTTATAGATTTGTACGCCTTTAATACCGATAGAGTAGTGTTGATACATATTTAACCCTTTGATTGCAATTTACTTGTGTTATCTGATCTTTGTTTTTTTTCTTTTGTGTGATTATTATGGGAATAAAGGGAGTTTTCTTGGTGATTCTTTTTCTCCCGATGTAAATAGGATGACGAGCGAATCACCAGGTAGCGCAACTCGTTCATCTCAATTACAGTTTTGTTTCATTTAATTACCTTGTCACCTTATGCAACAAATTAACCTTATCCGACCCTATCTCCTGCACATTACACAACGTAGGTTATTTGCCCCCTAGACGATCACTGTTTGTTTTTTAATCAGGTTAGAATTTTGCGAGTTCTAGATCAGATTTGTAAATCAACTCTGATTATTTGATCACGGCCAGTAAGGGAGATTTAAGCTATTAATTGGAGTAAGCCTAACATTAGCCGAAGTAGCATCATTCTAAGTGACATCAAGTTAAGCAATTAATAATAGCATCTTATCAGTCAAATTAAGATGCATCCTTTAGCTATTGTTTGGTCTTTTGAATTTGCATTAATGCGAACAAGTACAAATTACACGTTTCATGATAGGGTACGTCTGGGTTACGACAGAGGTACAAATTACACGTTTCATGATAGGGTACGTCTGGGTTACGACAATATTACATCCAAATCGATTTTTGTTTAAACGCAGATTGTGTTTAGACCAATCAATAATGGACATTTCGTCTATTGAAAATACTATTATTCGTAACCATGCTCTCATCAATCCATGTTATTTGTTATGGAAAATGGCAGAATTATGTCTACATAAGTAACACCTACTTAATTTAAAATTATTTTCCGTTTCTAACCAGACCAGCATGCTTTGGAAAACAAATGAATGTGGTAAAAGCGTATTATACGTTTGGATTGACAGTCATGTTCGTTATTTGAAACATTAGTTTAGTTTGTAATAATTGGTCATATTTTCTATTAATTACGTTATCTAAGGAAGAAAAGTTTGACATGGTAGCATGTTTCATTTCATCCAACCAGAATTGTTCTGTTGCGGGGCGTACGTATTTAGAGAAGCATTTCGAAAGAAGGCAGCCAAATAAAAAGGGTTTTAGCAAATTTAGCAAAGCGTATGGTTCCTTAAAAAACCTGGAGCTTCCCTGCAAAAAACCAGCAATGAGGAAAGAGTATACAACGTTTTGTTAGCTGTCACTGAAAATCCTGGTACATCAACGGCGAATTGAACAAAACGTTGATATACCAAAATGAAAGGCACATTTTATTTTAAAAACACACAAATTTCACAAGTACTGCCAAGCACTAAGACCGAGCGATTTAGAAAGGCGCCGTTTATTCTGTGAATTGTTTACAAGAAAATGCCAAGAGAATACGAATTTTCCATATCAAATGATATGGTCTAATGAGAGAATGGTTACAAATAATGGCATTTTTAATAGGTTTGCAACCAATTCACGTTTAAATAAAACGTTAAGACATAAACACCTGTTTGGTTTTAATATGTGGGCTGGTATTTTCGGCACAATTGTAGGATCGTTTATTCACCATTATAGTTTAATGATTTAGACTATTTAGAGAATGCTTTCGATAATATGCCTCTGGCGAAAGTTATGAATAGTTAGATACAGCAGGATAGGGCACCTGCACATAATTCCAGAAGAGTTAGGGAGTATCTTTCAGTACGATTCCCAGTGAAAGTAATTAGTACCCAATCGAGACACCTTGCCCAGCGCGTTCCCCAGATGTAACCCCGCTTGATTTTTTCTTGTGGGGGTTTGTTAAAACTTACACATACCAACAAAATTTTTAAACCGAACAACTGAGGAAGTTCGTATTAAATGCATTTACTAGTATTACCCCAGAAATGTTGAGCAGGGTTTTAGAATCTACTGTGAAGAGGTGCTAATCTCTGTTTGGAAAAGAATGGGAATTGATTTAAACATATTCTTTAGATTTAATTGATTTGTTCATACTCACTTGTTTTTTATTTTTTAGGCCTTCCGTTAATTTACTTTGATATGATCCTTGTTTTTTTTCGTTAAATAAGTTCATTAATTAACTCATTGGATTGCTTTTAAATATTTAAATGATTTAACTGTTAATAGGTAATTATTAATTCTTAAAAAATAGAAAACTATGTTCGTAATAGGAATTTTCTTGATTAAGGCCGAAAAAATATATAAAGTCTAAAAATTTAATTTTTTCAAAATAATTTATAAACCAAAAATTTTTCAGGGATTTCTAAACTCCGTTTTCTTAGGCCTGTGATTAAGCAACTTTTCTCCCATTTAACAAAATCTAGTTTACCGTTTCCAAGATCCCCATAGTGGCCCTCATTAACTTGGTTACAGTATAAAATTTTGCTTTTGACCATCCTGCAAATAGTTTTGGCCGTTTTCACAATAAGATTGAAGTATAATGATTTTTTTGTAAACGTTACTTTAAATACATAAACAAAAAAGTGGCATATAAGTAAATATAGAAACGGTTTTGGTTATGTATTTAATTTGACATTTGCGAACAGATATTTCGAAATTTTATATTTTCTAATTTCATGTAAACGATTCCAAAAAAAAAACGTGCGCTGTCATGTTTTTGGTGCTCGGCCTTATATTTTATCCCTAGACTAACGCCTCGAGACAAAATGGAAGGCGTTGCACCAAGAAATGTGTAAGCAGTCCACTAGTTTCCAAAATAATTATTTTGCAATAGTTGCCATCTTCTTGACATACACGTTAATTGTCAAAAATGGTTCGTTTCAACACTAGTGGTAAAACGATGTTTCCATTTTTAAAGAACATTAACAATCATTTTTATTCAATGTTGTAAATTATTATAGAAAGCTGTCTCATGCGCTGCCTTCGACTTAGAATGGAGCAATGTGCTACAACAGCTTTTGCAGTGATTATTTCTTTTTATGGTAACAATAAAATTTTTGTATTTTATTTTAATCGAATCTAAAACGTATCGTTTTCGACAGTGACTAAATTATAACAAATTTTGCATACAACACGGTGCAAAATTGCTTATTTTTGCACACGATGTGTTTGACCACTAAAAGATTATTAGTATCATAAACCCATAACATTTTGTTCTTGCCCATCTGTAAAATCGTTACCCAAATGAAATTGGTGTAAGAATAAAGTTCTTGGACATCACAGGTCCTAAACGATGTGTAACATAGTGAAATTATAAAATTTTACTCTTACTCTTTCAGCAAATAGTTTTTATCATTTTTCAAATCAACTTGGTGTGTAAAGATTTTGGACGTTAGCGGTTGTAAAAGATGACCAACGCAGTAAGAAACATAACATTGTGCTTGCCAAATCTATGAAATGATTTTGGCCGTGTTTCCAATGAAATCAGCGTATAAATAAAAATTTAGCAGCTCCAAAAGACGACTAACATGGTAAATCCATATAATCTTGTTCTTGTCATCGAGCACATAGTTTTTATCATTTTCCCAACAAAATTGGTGCATATATAAACATTTTGGGCAGCATTGGTCCTAAAAAATGGCGAATATCGTAAAACCATAACATGTTCTTGAATATCTGTGAAATGATTTTGACCGTTTTCCTCATCAAATTAGTGAATAGATAAATATTTTGTATACTGTAGATACCGTATGATGACTAACATCGTGAAACTTTAATAAAATGTGTAACGTACCAATTCTTGTCTGTCGTTACCTTAATTTAAATTTCGAAATTTGCATTATTATCGATAAGTATATTTACATTACCTTAGTATTTTTAAGCATTTCGTTCAATAATTAAATTTTTATGTCGCAATATTTTCTCTTCAGTCTACATAATTACGAATGTCCCTGTGTATATTTTAGACATCCAATTTCAGTTCTATGCGCAACGTGAATTAAATCACATGCTGGTGCATTTCCGTAGATTATGCCGTGAAGTTCAGACGTTATCTTTTTTAAGTTTTGCTTCCCTTTTATAAGGTATGTAAAGGCGTGTAATTACATTTTCTATATATTATATTTAATAGGGAATAAGAATAGGGAAACAAGAATAAGAATAGGGAACAAAGGTAGGAATAAGAATACAGTTTATCTTCAAGAAAAAGCTTTTATTTTGGTAAATTTACGTATCATTGAGTAGCGTGGGTATGACGTCACGAACAGTTACTTTGTTAAAATGGCAGGTTAATGCAATGCCATCTTTATGAACATAAATGGAGATACCTTTGTTTTGCATCAATCACATATGCTGTTAGACATATTCGTCGTTATAAACAGCTTTCGTCGTTCGAAGCTGCTTTCGTTATATCTTTCAATTATTGTAGGTTCAACATTTTGTGCCAATAATTGAATGTTAGTAACGTTCCATCTAATTTTATGTTGAAGACAGATGAAACTCATAGTGCTTACCTATACGTTTATGTTTCGTTTATTTGTACGTTAATTACAAATGGAAATTACCTTTACATTATCGTATATTCGTCTTGGAATTGAAAATGAAAATTCTCAAGCTACAGTTCGTTTAAGATGAGATTAAAATATTTGTTTTGTACAAGTAAGTACTTATCCTTTTAGTGCAGTTAAGTAAATAACAAATCAGTTAGTGTTATTTTGATACGGTTAAGAAAAGGAACAGTTGAGTCCTGCTCCTGAAATAAAAACATTTGAGTTCATAACCTATCACAACTGTAATTTGTTGACATTGGTCACTACGTTTCATTATGAAATACATGTTGAATAGATTGCATTTTGAATTCTAATTAAACAATAGATTGTACGTTTATCTACTGTGTTTAATTTAGTGATTTTAAGATTGTAAGGCAGTACAAGAAGTATCGTTTTAGTTATTTTATTCTGATATTAATCATACATTTTGCTTTATTACATATACATATAAATACAGATGTTTAGTGCTTATTCAGATTACCTATTATGTTCTGAGATACAACCTTTCTCAATTTTTGTTGTATTTTATTTATTAAACCTAGAAATTGAGTGGTGCCCAATTAAAACAAATGCTAATACTGATTATATCTATGAAAATATTTCTGCTTTCCTCACACCTGATGAGCGAGTTCTCATATTCAGTAAGTTTTATAAATTTGCACCTCACTGAGCTAGACCGTGGTGCGATTTACCTTTGTAACAACAAAACGCATTTTTTTTTTATTTGTTATAAATGTGGTTGTTAACGACCGGATTACCAAGGAAATTGGGGTATAAAAAGAGATTTGATAGAGTTTTGATTGTTTTTCAAATGAGACTGGTGTATAAATAAAGATATTAGATACTAAATGATACCAAGAAATTAAATCTATCAAGTAGATTTAACCATATTCCAATAAAATTAGTGAAACAATTTTGCATACAGCAAATGCCCAACAATGTCCAACACTGCGAAACTCTAAAAATTTGGTTCTTGATGACCAAGAAAACATTTTTCGCCGATTGAAATTGGGGTATAAATAGACTTTGTAGATTACATACTCCCAACGATGACCAACATCGTGCAACTATAAAATCTGGTTCTTTCACATAGCAAATCGTTTTATTTCTCCAATGAAGCTGGTATATATATATATATATATATATATATATATATATATATATATATATATATATATAATATAAATTGATCGTGAGGCTATCTTAGCCTCACGACATCTGTCTTGAAAAGAGATTAAAATTTATCTCGAAAGCTTGACAAATATCAAAGAGTTTTCTTTTAAACCCTGGCCTAATTAGACATGAATAGATGACTGCTCCTCAATATAAATTGATCAATTTGAATTCCACACAGTCAATATTAACTTCCTATATATATATATATATATATATATATATATATATATATATATATATATATATATATACACACACACACATATATTTTGTTTTGACCGTTTCCCAATGAAATTAGTAAATAAAGATTTTGTACACTGCCGACCTCAAACGATGACCAACACTGTAAAACTTTAAAGTTTGGTTCTTATTCACCGAGCAAATAGTTTGGACCGTTTTTCAAATGAGACTGGTGTACAAACATATGGGATATTACTGGTCTTAGATGATAGCTAATCCATAAAAAGTTGTTCTTGCCCATCTATCAAATAGTTTTTAGCGTTTTCCAAATAAAAAAAGTGGATAAATAAAGATTTTGTACTCTGCAGACCTCAAACGATGACCAACACTACGAAACTATAAAATTTGGTTTTTGTTCACTGAGAAAATAGTTTGACCGTTTTCTCAACAAAATAAGTAAAGATTTGGGAGATTAATGGTCCTAAAAGATGACCAATATGGCAAATTTAAAAACTGTTGTCCTAAAAGATGACCAACATGATAGATACATCCATGATTTATTAAAAAAATTATCTGTCTTGAAATGCACAAAAAAAAATAAAGTTTACTCAAAAATCTTTTTTTTATTACAATGTTTGCTCGATAGCATTTATGATTTAGATCTCCATTATATCCGCATGCATCGCTCTTTGTTGATTGGCATGTCCTGTACTGTCTGTGGTTTGTTGACATAGACCAAGAAATCATTCAACGGTGTTAAATCGTAAACTCTTGGAAAGCAAACATGTCGCGGAATTGAATCAAATCTTCGTGGATTTCTTGCATCTTGAGAAATTAATGTTTCCGGAAACTTTTCCTTCAACAAAACGATGGTAACTCCAGAAAGGTGGCACCATCCTGTTGGAAGAACATGCCATCCAAATATGTTTCTTCCACGTGGGACCACAAAAAATCAGTCACCATCGTTCGGTACGTTTACGTTCACTGTAACCGAATTGCTGCACCATTTTAGTAAAAATAAGGTCTGATGATGTCACCATGCTATAAATCACACTAGAGTGACTTTACAGAACGTAAAGACTTCTCAATAATCTCATGTGGAATATCTTTACGCTAAAAACGACCATTTTGCTTATTTAACCAAAAATGAGCTTCCTCAGAAAAGATGATGATCTTAAAAAATACAACATTTTCAAGGTTCTTTGAGCCTAATTGCTAAAAAATAACGACTGCTTACGATAGTCAAGATGGCCTTGTATGGACGTAAACCAAAATCCTTCCTTAAAATTCGCTTTCCTTGAGTGCTCATCTTCTTTAGAACGATCTACTGAAACACTGCCATTTTCTGCAACATTGGCACGATTTCTTGTACTTCGTCATCATTCGCGATTCAACGAATTGCAAGCATAGAAGAAAATTGATTTCTTCCAAAATTTTCATACAATAAGCGACTAGTTTGGACAAAAATCTATTATACAGATTAAATTTTTGAATAATCATGATTAAATGCTAGATAATACTGAAGACAACGCCCAGGAATGCCATTTTTTACCACTCAGAAGATGGTCGTCGTGACATTTCGAAAACATATCATAACTATTGGGAAACCCATTATATACATACCCCATCACGTCAACCAACACCATAAAACTTTGTAATTGCCCATCGACGTAATACTTGCTATCGTTTTCCCGAATAATTTGAAATAAATACAAATTTGCAATATGCCGAACAATTTCTCAGCCTAAAATATGACAATGAATTATTTGGCATAACTAGCATCGTGCATAGGAAAGTTTGGCGCAACCTAATTGTCGCACATAGTTATTAACTTTTTACACGTCGTAACATGCCTTCATGAAATTATCTATGAGGGAGGCCTCGGTTGATACAATGATTTTAAGGTCCATGTGCACAGCTTCTTGATGTAGGGTATCTGTAGAAAAAAGTTTCAGCACTGTGTCAATTCCCTGTAGAGAGTTCACTCTGCTAGAAATGAATACAGATGAACATGCGCAAAATTTTGTTGACCTTGAATTTTGACACAGAAGGGGTTCAAAAATAGGAGGCGGACATCTTTAATATTTATGCTATCCATTGACGAAAACAGATCTGCAAAAAATTCAACGGTGTTCCCGTAATCACGTTAACCTAATAAAATACTTCTAATCAATTTAAGAAATCCGGAACCCTGAACCTGTTGCAGAACCTGTAAGAAACAAAATACGCCCACGTACCACACAAAATTAAAAAATACCTTACACGTTTCTATAGCTAAGCTATCATATCAGCCTAGCCGACCGTTGATGGTGATAGCTTAGTTATTGAAACGCATTCGGTGCTTTTTTAATTTTGTGTGGTATGTGGGTTTGTTTGTTTGTTAAGCCTAAGCAGATTTAAGATCATTAGGCGGCGTTTAAGGTGATCTATCTCCTTCATAATTCTTGATATTCGCTATCTGAAAATGAAGGCGTTAACAATAATGTCGCACATTTCTAAAATACGAATTTGCCGAATTCTTCATAACTATTTGATAAGACAGTGCAAGATGTGTACCGCCTCCATTACTGTCTCCTGTGTCTGTCAATGCCGAGCTTGTTTTAAACACAAATCGAAATACCCAAAAATGGATTGAGCTCATTGTCACAGGAGACGAAAAAAATAGTCCTGTTTTATGATCCTCTTCCTAAAGGGAATTGATGGAATGGCGGCGACCGAATGAAGCTTGTTCCCAAAAGGCGGATGTTGTTGCATACAATGAGGCACAATATTCGTGCAAAACGTAAAACAAAATGAACAAAAGGTGTTAATATTGTTACACGATAATCCACTCGTTCATACTGCCGATATTTACGTATGCTAATAAGCTAAATTTAAGAATAAGATTTCTGATATGGACATTCACCAAAATATATGAAATTGATTAATTGAAAATATAAACTTATATGATTATCACACATAATTAAAATACTTATATATCTTTTATATAAATTTAAACGTTATGAAAACAATAACAGTTATCGTCCTCAATAAATCGTAGCAGCTTGAAGAATTAATTAAGATGTCAGAATAAATTAATGAAATATGTATAAATTTATTTTGACATCTCAATTAATTCTTAAAGCTATTACCATTTACTGACTACGATAACTATTATTATTACCGAAATGAATTAATTTCAAAACAAATAATTAGTCTTATATTATGCTTTTATTTGTAAATTACAGGTACTCAAAATACATGCAAATGAAATCTGTTGTATAAATCTATTTCATAAGTGAATACTGTATTAACAAAACCAAAAAAATGTATCTCATTTGATGAGAGTAGCGATGAGTATTTTATTTGTCACTTATTAAACAGATTATATGAAAATACCAATGTTTAATTATGCATTAAACTACCAAAATCTATTTCCACGATTAAGCCGATTGTTTAGAGTTTACGACAAGGGGTAGTGCGACATCCTCTGCTATTTTAAAATGCAATCCATATGTATTATCGCAACATCAAGCGAATACGAGTGCTACACAGGTTATAGCATTAAGCATTGACGATTGATACGAGAGTGTACGTCATGCGCAAGTTGCGTGTAAGCTTAATGTAATGGTAAAGCGTTTTAAATGCGAACCATATACAGGATGGTTCTTAGGAAATGTCGCTGTCATTTATTTTAAGCGCACAACTTATTGTAATCAGAGAAAGCACCAGTAATTTTATGTATCTATGGGAGCTAGTAGTAAATGTATCTATAATTAAACCTACAATTTCTATAGCAGCAATCTTTGGCTTCTTCAACAGTATTTCGTTCCAGAAAAAAAAATATTATTTGCATTAACGACATTCTCTTTTAGAAGTTATTTCATTGTCATCAAATTTTGAAATTTGACAGAAAATTCTATATTTCATAACCATTTATACATTTGGGTCAATCAGAGAAATACCAAGAATAATAATAATTATAATAATAACACAATTTCTTTAGCGTTGATGGACCGGGCTCCATTATTTATTAATAAAGATTTCATCAAACCGGAAGCTAGTTAAACACAAAAACTTACACGTGCACTTGCGAGACGACCGCAAGAAATTGTTGCATGTGAACCGATATTACGTCCTACTACCTGCTCGATCCAGAAGTCAACGCCAGGTTTTTGAAACAAATTCACAATTTTCACAGCGCCATTTTGCACTAAATTTCCATTTACACCGGAGATTCACTTATACCGAACCGAAGACGGTATGTCAAAACCGGAAAACCCGGGTAAAAACGGGAGATCTGGCCCGACATACACCTTATAGTCCGTACATAGATCCTAAAAACTAGCACTTCCTTTCTCATTTATAAAAAATACCTTAGGCGACGTCGTTTTAAAGACGACACTCAGTTGTAAGCAGCTATAATAGATCATTTTTAGCGAAAAACGTTTGATCATTTCTACAAGGGTGTAGAATTATTAATTGGTTGTTATAATATAGTTATTTGTTTTACAAGTCCAGAAATGATGAATATTCGCAAAATTATAGATTCTGGACGTGTGATACACAAATGCTTGCACATGATGATGTTATTCATTGATTAAAAATATTTTAAATATTGGCGACGCCATCATGTTTTAAGTTATGCTGGCAGCACTGAACGTCAACGTATCAAACGCCTTTAATACGTAAATTGCAACCAGTAAATGTTCTTGTATGAAAAATCAGTAGTGCCAAACTAAACATTTTGACGTTTACGCCAGAAACCAGTTTTTACAAAGATTAATTTTTTATCTCGAAATATTTTAAATATTATTTTATATTGCAAAATTGATTTTGCTATTTTCAAAGATTCCCTGTAGTTTGACAAAATTCCCTGATCAATCCAGGCGCAAAAAATTCTCTGACTCTTAAAGTCAGACGTGGTATACATTCTGTACTTTCAATATTTTGTGTAAAAATATACACAATAAAACATTCTGTAAACTATTTCTGCGTAGACGGAATGAAACAATAGTAATTACTAATTCTCGATAAAAAATTCGTAATTACACATTTACTCAGGACAAAAATGCCTATTGGTACCTTTTTTGGTAAAAATGTCTTATTAAGATGGAGGTGTTTTTGTATTACTTTCCGATTTCATGGATATTGGTATTTAGAAACATATCTGAATGTTAATCTAATTTAAAATATGCAACTGGCATTGACCGACCTACACTTCTAATAAAAAGTAACAATTATGAAATTAAAAGAGGTTAAGTTATTTTTTTCTTTTCGGCTAATTGTTAAATTGGTGTATTGTGATGCTCTATTACACATATCATTTTTAGACATATTAGTTTATAATAAATACGGCATTCCAGAAGTATAAAACAATTAAATCTTCAATTACGCCGTACTTGTTTTACTATTTAATTTAATTAAATTTGAAGGTGTTTACAAATGAACTTCACATTATAATCAAACGCTATTAGGAAAAATTTAATTAAAAATGAATAATTACAATTTTGTAAATACGTTATTAATTTTGAAAATAAATAAAAGTAACAACTTAAATTAAAGTACTTATTAATAAAGGATTTATAATATTTCAAGAAATATTAAATTGGTATAAAAAATGTGTGCTCCTCATATGTTAATTATAACTAATTTCATAAACTAAATGAGTTATTTACGTGTTCTGAAATTAACGTAATATCAATTTTTATGAGAATGAATCATAAATTATAAATTTTTCAACAATTACTTAATTTTTAAATTACTTCACGCTTTTGTGTGACGGTCGATTTATTTGGTAAATAGGTTAAAAATAAAACAAATTCCAAATTGGTATCCATTATTTTTTTAATTTTTTAAAGTTTGTGCTCCCATAAGAACCAATTTATTGGTTAAATTACATCGGAACGATCAAGTTGACGTATCCGCAAAGCTCTGCATAAATCAAGTTCTTCTGATGTACTAATTATGCGTCGTTGGTACCTTTCAAAATAAATTATGTGCCCCTACAGACAACAAGTTATTGCAAAAATTGCATCGACGCAGCTACCGTCACTACAGTGAAGATATTTTCTCTAACGCAATAGTTAGGCGCCAATTATGATCCGTTTTGGACTCATAAACTTAAATTTTGCGCCTGTGTAAGAACCAAATTATTGCTTAAATCACTACACCCATAAAGTTCTGCATAAATTCAATTTCACAGCCATGAATTTTTTAATTCATCATTTTTTTATAATGCATTAATAGATGCCTATTATGTGTCGTTTCGGGTCCATGAAATTACTTTTGCGCCTCTATAGAATGTAAAGGGCAACAAAGTCATCAATAGATCTTTGTTGTTTTTGCTTACTAGTAACATAAGTACCACCCTGTGTACATTGGGCGTGTTAAGATGGAAAATTCTGATTATTTTGACACTGACGAAAGGATTATGTAATTATTATTATTTATCTATACCGGACGATCAATTTTTACAGAATAGTATGAAATTAATATTGATGTACTGCCAGTTACCTAAGTAATGGGCGTAACTTATGGGTTTTTACAAATAAACTAAATAACTAAATTTAAATAATTACCGAACTGTCAGGTACACGATTAATTTCTTATGCAGTAATTAACGTAAACTATGCATTTGAAAATTAGAATAATTAGGCACCCAATATGCGCCGTTTCGCGCCACTAAAATTAAATTGTTCGTCTTCATAAAAACTAAGCTATTGCTTAAATTACATAAACCCGGCTAAATTCTGCACAAATAATTTTAATTCTAACGTAACAATTGAACGCCAATTATGCGCCGTTTCGTGCTCCTGAAATTTAGTTCTGTGCCTTTATAAAAACTAAGTTATTGGTGAAAATTACACGACACTGCTAAATCATTTTAATTCTAATGCAGTAATTAAACACCAATTATGCGACGTTTTGCGCGTTTGAAATTAAATATTACTGCAAAGTTCTGCATAAATAATTATGCGCAGCCCTGACCTCTTGAAATAAATTTTCCGTCCTTATAGAAACTAAGTACCTACGTTGCGTAGCCGCAAAGTTCTGCATAAATCATTTTTATTGTGTAGTAATTAGGCACTAACCGTGCACATTTAGAATTAAAATTTGTGTCCTTATAGAAACTAAATTATTGCTTAAATTAAATGACATGGTTACGTTCACGTAGCCGCCAAGATCTGCATAAATAATTATGCGCAGTCTTACACTCTTGAAATTAAATTTTGCGTCCTTACAGAAACTGGTAGACGCAAAGTTTATTTTTCTTGTGCAGTAATTAAGCGCTAATTATGAGCTCTTTGCACATTTAAAATTAAATTTTGCGTTCTTATAGAAACTAAGTTATTGCTTAAATTAAACTGCCAGGGCTAAGTTCACGTAGCCGTAAAGGACTGCATAATTAATCATTTTTCTTATGTAGGAATTAAGCGTCTATTATGCGCCGTTTTGCACATTTTTAATTCAATATTGCACCCCTGCCCGAAAGCCATTGCAAAAATTCCACCAATGCGATTAACTACACAGTCAAGAATTTCTTTATAAATCAATTTTGCCTTATGCAGAAATTAAGCGCCAATTATGCACTGTTTTGCACGCTTGAAATTAAATTGGCATGGCGAAATTCACGTAGCGGCAAAGTATACATCATTTTTTTTGTGAAGTAATTAATCGTCTATTATGCGCTATTTGCACATTTAAAATTAATTTTTTTCCCTTGCAGACAAGTTCTTGCAAAAACTCTAATGACGGCTTTGTAAGCATGAATTTATGCATAACCCAATTTTTTGCTAAGCATAATTTGGCACCAATTATGCGCTCTTATGCTATTGCTTTGGAATGGCCAAGACCGAGCTGGTAACGTAGTGGTGACACGACCTGTTTAGCATTCGGGAGGTAGTGGGTTCGATTCCCGTTACCGCCTATCTTGTATGAGGGAGTTTTCCTCATACACATGTAGCGGCATGGTCACTGCGTATATGCACACCATGTACGGCTGCTTAGGCGAATGCTGGGGTAGTATTTTCCCCCTCAGAACCCTAACTCCGTTCCTTCCCGTCCTATCCTGACCACACCCATCCTTAATCCCACCATACATATATACGTAATATGTACGTATGTTGGGAATCCATGATTGTGGTTGAAGGAGCTTGGAAAGCTCGAACAGCGCGCCCTCCTCCTTGGGGAGGGAATGAAACACGTGGCCTTTTTCTTTTTTTTTCGAATGGTCAAGTTCACGTAGCGGCAAAGTTGTATATAAATCTATTTCTCCTATATACAAGGTGTTTGTAAATCAGTGCGAAAGATTTTAGAGGGTGATTCCGAAGTTATTTTGTGAAAAAAAGTTCGTATAAATGTAGGTCGATATATGCTTCGTTCCAGTTTTCATTTTTTATTTATTTTTATTAAAGATTTTAAAGATATTGACTCGAAGCGCTTTGGAGGGATAAACGTGCATTTTCTGAGGCGATCCGAATATTTTTACTTACACCAGTGGCGTTCTAAATTAATTTAAATTACATCAGCATGTCTAAGCACTGTATTAATCGTTTTTCCTTATGCAGTAATTAAGCGCAAATTGTGCAACGCTAAAATTAAATTTTGCGTCCTTATAGAAACCATGTTACTGCATAAATTATATTAGCGAGGATAAGTTAACGTAACCCCAAAGTTCTGCACATACCTTTTTAAACAGTAATTAAGCAGAAATTACACGCCGTTTTGCACTTTTGAAATTACATTTAAGTTTTTATATCTAAGTTTATCTTATTTATTCCAGATATATAATAAACTTCCTCGTACAAAAATTAAAAAAATATATAGAAATAGAAAAGGCATAGGAAATACAAGTGCAATTTTAAGTAATGAATATAAGGGTAAAGCTATAACAACAGAGGTTTATAATTAAAAACAGTTTAAGGTAATGAAATCAAAGTAAAGTGCAGTTGGACAGTGAGAATTTTTAATTAAAACTATAAAGGGCGTCGTACCGATGCAACTTGTATATTTGCTGAATCACATTCAACAATAAAAATGAATTTCATTTTTAAAGATCTAATTTAATAATAACAGTTGATTAATATACGTTGTTCGCAATTTGCTTCCCACCATTCAGATTTTAGTACACCTCGACAAACATAGCTCTGCGGCTGAAGTAATCAAAACAAACCCCGCCTATTGTTGCGCAGTGGTCGACAGAGAGATTGGAACGACAGTAGTCACTTGAATAGAAGACATCCAGTGACGACTATTTAAATAATATATATCTATTCATGTACTTTAAGATGTCGAAACAGTGATTAGTTTGTACCTGGATATCTCATACTATGGTTAATTAGCAATGTAAATTTTGGCAACTGAATTATCTATAATTCTAGATCTGTAAATGAATCAATACGTTCTAATCTTTCATTTCAATATTTTAACATTTAACTTTAAACTCGAAACGAATAAAAATACGTATGTTATTAGAAACAGCTAGTCGATTAAGTTTAAATTCACAAGATAGAATTTCTCCTCTAATAGAACAATTACCACACAATAATAATTTTAACAATAATTGTAATAATTGCGTCTTATACATAGTTTCAATCATAATATAGTTATTTTTGTATCTAGTGCGCGAAATGCTACTTTGGTGATCGAGACTGAATTTTTTAACGAGGCGCACGTGTTACAAACAAAATTTTTTCTACAACCATCAAAATATGTATATCCCTTAAAATTGTTTTAAATAATTTTTTTCTTGGATTTTTGATTGATTGAGGACCACAAAAGTTAAAATACAATAATCTCATACAGTTTACAATGCAGTACGTGAAATATGTATTTCGCACACTATTTCGCGCACGTTGTTATGGTGACGTAGGAAAATAAAAAAAAGTGTCATTTCGCATATTGCTATTAATGCGCGAACCTCGTTATTTTTTGACGTCTGTAGAAAAAATACATTTTTAAATCTATATTTATCAGAAGGTTAAACATTGAATTAATTTGAACTATTTCTCCTGCCATACATTAATCTTCATTGCCATACTTTCATTGCAACTTTTACATTTAATAGATGAAATTAACTTTCCAGAAATTACAATTAAATCAATTGGCCACCAATGATGTTGAACCTTACAAAATATCAGATTTTAAAAGTGTTGAATTTGATTCTTACATAATCGCTGAATTAGAACTAACATTAAATTCTTTTCGACTTCTAGATGTGGCTAATCGTTTATCTACTCCCTACAATTCAAGTACACGAATAATGGTTTCATCAATCGTGCGCGCGCAGTATCTGCCTTTTTCCCTCCGAATGCGTTCTCTCTTCTTTGTGTACGCAGAAGGCTGAAATTCTCACCCGCGGAGCTATCCTTGTCAAGCTTACTTTTAAAATAGATTTAGCAACAACCAAGGATGATTTAAAAATTCCATAAGACCACTATGTTTAATTTCTCTCCAAAGTACTTTTATAATACGTATTACGTTACAAACAGTTCTTTTATTAGCGATAACAAAGAAATTAATTAATTCAGTATAATTAAATCTATACATGTGATTCATTAATAGAAAATTAGATTAATATACAAGGTGTTCCTGTTTTGATTTACAGCAGTAATATAATAGTAATTAAAAAAAAAATTTAACAGAAGGTTGCATTTTAGTAATAACAAAACAATTATTAGTTAATTCGGTAGAAGTAAAACTATAAACTTCTCCCCAGAAATACATCGATATTAGAGTTCTGTTAGTTATGCATTTATTTATTTTTTCTACAGTATTTTTATTGTTCAAGTTTATAATGTAACACATAAAAAGTTTATGCCTTAACACTCAAAACAGACGAATTATGCGAAATGTGTTATTCGAAGTGTCTTAATTTACAACTTTAATTTTAAGGTACTTTTAATTTTGTTTAATTGTTTTTTCACTTAATTGCTTTTTAATTACTATGTTTATCATCTTCTTTTATGGCGGCTTTTTCAACCCCTACGGCCACTTTTTCGGTCCGTGTTTCATCTCCTGCTATTATCTTCTTTTTTGACCAGATTTCCATCCCCATCTTCCTTATGCACCGGTCATAATAGTTTTTTTTAACGGATTCTTCAAACCCCTTTTTGAATCGTCTATTTTTACTACCTTTTTGGGCAAGATTTTCATCCCTTCGTCGGATTGCATATCTCAAAGGCGAATAGCTGGTTCCAGCATGTTGACAGCACTAGGAGGTCTTGCATCCTGCTCCAGAACCTTGGTTCAGCAGGTACCGTGTGTATTTTTGCTGCCATCTTGTTTCCTCCATCTTCTTTCAATTATCTTATTTCCGGCAGCTTGTTTCCGCTAACTTGTGCCTTTTTGGTTTAAGCAATTGACTCCTATTGCGCGGTTCTTTCAACTTCTACAGCTTTTTTTGCGTTGGTGATAATAATACCGAATAATTGACCTTAATAACAAAGCTGTTGAGGGTGTAGCTTACAAATAAATATTACACGTTGAACGACGAGTTTTATTACGCAGCTGCGAAAACGAATAGGTTTAATGAGTTCGTGGGTTACCGGTACATCGGAAATTTAGTATTTTTGTTTTGTTAACGCAGTAGGTGAAGTGCAAATTTGAATTTATTATAGAACAGAGCCACCGACCGAAGAAGAGAATGCACTAGAAACGATATTAAAAAGGATCGTAACGTGTTTTCATTGTGACAATGCAAAACTCAGCTATATTAAAGATGGGTGGTATGTGCTACGTTTTGCTGCAGGCAGTTATGGCAACCACAAATTATGGTTTTTTCACCAGCACACTATGTCTGTGATAACGCAAGAATTTGAAAACATCTATGTTAATATAAAAACGGAAACAGGCGTTGCAATTCCATTCGAGCTAGACACGTGGTATCGGAAAAGAAGCGCTAAAGATACCAACAAAAAGAAGGCCGCTCGATTAAAGAGTCGTTTCAAGAAACATTTCATGAAGCTGGCTGAAACCTTAAAACGTAAAACCGACGAGAAAATTGATAGACTAAGGATTCGGGATATGGAAGAGCGTACCTTCCCTATAATAATCAGTCTCTGGAGAGCCAAGAAGACAGCTAACACAAAATTGAACAAAGTTCGAATTGAATTTGTCTTACCCTGGACGGGAATAATGCCTTATCGGCACAGAGTAATAAGTACCCAAAAGAATTTGTTGTGACTCGAAATAGAAACCATTACAGTCAGACTATATTATTCCATTATTCACCACGGCCCAAGTTATAAAACAAGACGATACAGTTCTAAACGGCGCAGACGTAAACAATTACATGCATTCGTTGTTTTAGAAGTGGAAGTTTAAGTTAGAAGATGATATCACAACCACACAACTATGGAAAGGAGGTTTTGTCGCCTCGAGATTATCTTATATCAAGAGCCATATCAAGCGAGTACGATATTTAAAGAGCAATTTTTCCGGACTGAAATGACACTCAGGGCATATAGCCTGCAACGATTATAAAGAACTGCTGGTAAGGGCGAAAAAATTTAAGTTAAGAGTAGTGAAAAACAGAAATTGTTAAACTTTCTCAATAAACCAATGCTAAACGTTGATTAAAACATTGAAAAAGAAGACAAATTAGTATGTCTAAATGCGCTAGAAACCTACACCTAGAGCATGTACAATTGTAATAACCTCCGATCTAGCCAATGAACCAGACCAGCATTAAACTGCTACGAATAAAAATGGCAACGGGGAGTACTTTGGCTCCCTTGAACGTCCTCCAATAAGATATATTTGAGATTCTTAGAGAAAAATTCTAGAATGTTACAAGAAGAAAATGCTAGAGCATTACCATTCGGATGTGTAGAATTTATACGTCAATGTTTCTGTGTTTCATACTAAGTGATTTATTAGTGATTCTGTAAATAAGTTTATTACTACATTTAATTGTAAACGATGAAATAATTAAGTTGATTTTACTATAATAAAATAAGAAAAAACATTTTTTCAATGTTTTATTTAGAATAAGTAACCGTTAGATCTAGTACTTTTAAATTATACCATAATACCATATACTGAAAGCTATCACAAGACGTCATAACAAACGGTAACCCACAAGATGTCGCTAACTATGGGGAACGGGATATATAGTGAGAAATTAAAGCACGAGAGGAGTTTCAGATGTTAGAAATGAGCCTTGGTGTTAGAAATGCGTGCTCTGGTATCGATTCTTGTGTGGAGCTTAGTGTTAAAGATGGTCGCTCTGAGATATGCAACCCTTAGAAGGGAATAGAATACAAAAAAGACCTTGTGCGAGCGCAAGATAGAGGAACCAAGACGCTGGAAGCAGTGCAAAATGTAGTATCCAAGATACTGAAACCAGCGCTAGACGAAAATTAAGTGGAAAACTCAGAGTCATTAAAAACAATTAAAAGCGCATTAATAGACAATTAAGAAATACAAAATTAAGAACTTCAAACTTAATAATGCTTGCTTTCGTACAATTTTACTATATACAAAATTTTTGAAAGTTATATCGTTAGATGGCGCTATATCTTCCACTTTTAGATTATACCACAATGTGGTTCTGAAAACTACCACAGGGCGCCATAACAAACTATATGATAATTTGCTAACTACGAGAAATGGAATATCTAGTTAGATATGGAGCGCGGGCGGACTCTCGGCTGTTAGAAATGGAGCTTAGTGTTAAAGATGGGGCCCCTACCGCTCTGACGTATGCATCCCTCAGAAGAGACCATAGAATAGCGCAAGACTGAGAACCTAAGATGCAACAAGTAGTGCAAGATGCGGAAACCAACGTTAGCGTAATATGCGAGACTAAAATTCTGAAACCAACGGTGGACCAAGATGATGAAGCAAGGTGGTGTGATACTAGTTGTATCCCTTTGAGATTTGTAACCCGCAGAAGGGGATGAACGAAAAAATAGGAGATGGTCCAAAAAAGTAGGGGCTGAAAGACTCCGCAAAAGAATCCGATAAATAGGGCATTAAAAAACAAGGGCCCAGAAAGAAGGTGGGAAATGGAAATCTGTTTTAAAAACGTCATTAAATTAGGGAATGAAAAATGGTCCAAAAAAGTAGGAATAGTGGTTTAAAAATCTGTCGCAATAGAAGACGATAGAAAAAAAGAAATGAAGTGGAAAACTCAATGTCATTAAAAATCAATTAAAAGCTCATTAAAGGGTGATTACAAATCTAAGATGGCGACTACGTGTAGGTGTTCTACTTTAGGAGAAATTGCTATTTTGATGTTTCAATGTTATGAGAAAAATTGAAATATCCTGATTTATTGTTTTCCAAATAAACGAATTTTTTGCTAAAACCGTATAATATACATTATATGAAAAGAAAAATTTTCAAATATGAATTACACATACGCTGATGAATCACTATCCTTACAATCATTTGTGTAAGAGTAATTTTTATTTCTCAAAGCAAAGTTTCTATTTTTTAGAAATATTAGAGAAAGTTAAAAATAACATTATCCTCTATCGTAAGATAAATACTTAGTTCTTTTAATATCAATGAATTCCTTTTACAATACTGTTTTCCTTCAAAGTTCAATTTGATGTTGATGTGACAACATATGACCTCAGAATACAATGTAATTCGTAATTTAAACAAGCACAAGTAAAATTGAAAGAATTTGATTTTTATATCATTTATTTTTATTAAAAAAATCGTAATACTTCGACAGAAACAATTAAATTTAAGTTATTATTTAAATAATACCTATAAAGCTTGACGTACTAAACAAAAATGATCACGATCGAAAAAGTTAAATAATCATAATCACCCAGTATACATTTACTTAGTTCTTAAATTAAAAGCGTGTAAATATGTGCATAAAAGTACAATTGTTATAAACATATAAATCAACTGGTTACCCATATGTTTCTATTGATGCGGTTATCATTTTTACATTTATTCCGTAGTTAACTTTCGTTGTTGCGAAAACAACAGTTGTTTATATAATTCTTAAATGACATAAATTCTACTTAGTAATAAAAAGAAGTAATTAGAATTCTGACATTTTAAAATTTATCATAACGTGTAAAAATGCAAAATGCGAAAATTTTTGACCAAAGGGCCAAAAATTTTTGTTTTCCAAAAAATCGTCTGAAATGGTCAGAAATGGTTCAAAATGATTAAAAATGCAAAAAATCTTCACCAAAAAAGGGCCAAAAATTGTTTCTCAAAAATCATCTCAAATGGCCACAAATGTCTCAAAACGTAAAAATGAAAAAAAAATGTTTGAACATTTTTTAGCAAAGAGCCAAGGGTCAGAAATAGCTCAAAACGATTAGAAATGCAACAAAAATTCGAAAAATTTTGACCAAAGGGCCAAAAAAGTTTATTTCCCAAAAATAATCTCAAATGGTCAGAAATGGCTCAAAACGTGTAAAAATGCAAAAAAAATTCCGAAAATTTTTTAGCAAAG
This sequence comes from Vesta saturnalis, assembly GCA_036346205.1. Lineage (NCBI taxonomy): Eukaryota > Metazoa > Arthropoda > Insecta > Coleoptera > Lampyridae > Vesta > Vesta saturnalis. The sequence goes on from JARFJB010000003.1 coordinate 801,289, forward strand.
GGCTAAAACTTTTTGTTTTCAAAAATCGTTTCAAATTGCCAGAAATGCCTTAACACGTCTAATAAGATAAGATAAAAAAACCTCGTACATTATGCGTCTTGAACCCGAGACACCGGGACATCAACGCGCTGCCACTGCGCCACCGGAGGAGTTCACGAACAAACGAAAAACTTGATAGATATTCAATTCTAGGATGGTTCACCGAACCTGGGTACCAAATTTCATGACGATCGAATTATGTTTGTGGACGCTATCGCGCTGGAACACAATACAGACAGACAGACATACATTTTGAAATTTTCATGTTTGAACATATTTATTTCCAACTTCCGGTAAAGCAATTTTTAAGTATGGTAGCTCATTTTAATGGGAATTTAATTCTCTTTAATTCTTTAATTAATCTATTTTCTGTTTTGCGTTAATTCACAAAAACTATAGTGCTGCACTCGAAATTTCGCCGACCGATTACAAAACCTCCCAGTACTTTCGTATTGTGAGGTAAAAATTCAATATTTCACATATCAATCATGAATCGCAAAATGTTTATTTCAGCAAAATCCTGTACAGGGTGTCCCAACGATAGAGTAAAGTAAGTTTATGCTTAACTAGAATTATTTGTGTAAATATTGTATGGACCATGGGGTAGAGGTAAGAAGTGTGCATTTTTTTAAAATATTGGAAGTTATACAGAGTGCGCCAGAAAAGCAGGACGTGAAAAAGTATGATTTTTTTAAATAGAACACCCCGTATTTGATTTTAGTTTTTAATTCTACGTGTCCATACAAACATATTTTGTCATACAAAAGATTGGCTGAAAGTTTTTAGTTCTTGAGATATTCGCGTTTAAAGATTATTATGGTCATTTTCGTGGGGTTGATGAATGGGCAATTGTTCCGTTATTTCACAATAAAAAAATTGATATTTCGTGTGAAAATGAATGATATTATATTAACGTTTAGACCGAGTAGTATTTCTAATTTTCTCAACAGGGTGTTTGTTATAACCATTCAAATTTGAAAATTCTCAAATTAAAAAAATCAGTTTTTTAATTGCACACCCTATATATTTTTATTTCATTTCATTCGGGATTAAAAAATCTATCATTTTTGTCAAATATATCCTATATCTATCTTTGATAGTTTTCGCGGAATTTCGATTTTTCTCACTAGCTACGTTACATACGATACTATAACATTATTGTGGATCGTGGTAGCCATGGAAAACAATTGCGACGAAATAAAACAAACCACCTAAGCGAGAATATTAACAGTTTTATTAATGAGAAACAGTAATTCAATAATTATTCAACATTGCGTCTTAGTAAATGCTCAAATAGACGGCCTTCTTGCTGAATACACATATTGAGCCTTTTCTCATGTTCTGTCTCACTTCGGATAACATAAGAGGGTCACTGTGCGACAAGCTTCGAATTCTATTTTTCATGTCCTCCCTTGTTGTAGGTTTAATAATATACACCCGATCTTTTATGTATCCCCATAGGAAAAAATCCAGTGGAGTTAAATCGCATGACCTGGGTGGCCATAATATAAAGCCATTACGTCCTATCCATTTCTCCGGGTATTGCTGGTTCAAGAATTCCTTACGTCCCGATAAAATGTGGAGGTGCACCATCCTGTTGCAACCACATACTTAGTCGTCCTTCTAAATTGATATCCTCAAGTAACACAGGCAATTCTTCACGTAAGAAATGCAAATAGCTGCGGCCCGTTAATGGATCATCAAAAAAATAGGGACCGATAATTTGGTCATTAAGTATACCACACCACACATTTAGTGACCAATGATTTTGGTTTTGAACTTCTCGTAGCCAAAATGGATTATCAATGGCGTAATAGTGCATATTATGCCGATTTACAGCCCCATTGCTTTTAAACGTCGCCTCATCGGAAAACATTATGGAGCACAAAAAGTTGTTATTTAATTGCAGCCGTTGATTAATGATATTGCAGAATTCAATTCGTCTTGCAAAATCCTCTTCTCGCAATTCTTGATGAAGCTCAATGTGATAGGGATGGTACTTATACTTCAGCGTTGTTCGATTCACGTTTGATTTGGAGGTATCGCATATCGTCGCTAATGTTCTAGAACTCACTTGGGGATTTTCTTGAATATTTAATAATATTTCAAGTTCTTTTTCTTCATTAGCTGCCCTTTTATTAACAACTTTACGTTTGAAGTATTTAACACTACCGCTAGAATCAAATCTATCCATCAAATTTTCCAAGCCAACAGTAGTAGGTATTCGACGTTCAGGATATTTCATTTTGTAGATTCGTTGTGCCAATAAAGGGTTTTTTCAGCCTCGCCCAACACGTATATCATATCAATTAATTCGTTTGTCGAATAATCCATAATTGATACAAGAATTGATAACAAGTTAAATGCGAAAACGACAAATTTAATATGTGTTTATTTTGACAAGTAGGAAACCTTTGTATCTTAGTAACGCAATTATTATTTTCCATGGCTACCAAGATCCATTCAATGCAATGTTATCGAAAATAAAGTAGCTAGTGTGAAAAAATCGAAATTCCTCGAAAACTATCAAAAATAGATATAGGATATATTTAACAAAAATGATAGATTTTTTAATCCCGAATAAAATGAAATAAAAATATATAGGGTGTGCAATTAAAAAACTGATTTTTTTAATTTGAGAATTTTCAAATTTGAATGGTTATAACAAACACCCTGTTGAGAAAATTAGAAATACTACTCGGTCTAAACGTTAGTATAATATCACTCATTTTTCACACGAAATATCAATTTTTTTTATTGTGAAATAACGGAACAATTGCCCATTCATCAACCCCACGAAAATGACCATAATAATCTTTAAACGCGAATATCTCAAGAACTAAAAACTTTCAGCCAATCTTTTGTATGACAAAATATGTTTGTATGGACACGTAGAATTAAAAACTAAAATCAAATACGGGGTGTTCTATTTAAAAAAATCATACTTTTTCACGTCCTGCTTTTCTGGCGCACCCTGTATAACTTCCAATATTTTAAAAAAATGCACACTTCTTACCTCTACCCCATGGTCCATACAATATTTACACAAATAATTCTAGTTAAGCATAAACTTACTTTACTCTATCGTTGGGACACCCTGTACATGCACAAGGTACATTTTTTTAAATTTTTTAAAACGTTCTAGGGCCTTAATAAAATACTTATTTGCTAAAACTCCTTGAAAAATTAATGACTATAATTTAAGACAATTCAAAAAAAAAAAAAAGAATAGGACATAAAATTGTTGCACAAAAATTTATACCTTTGTAATATCAATGTTCACAAATTTACGTACTTGTTAACATGTATAGGCCCACATACAGCCTACTCAATATATAAATGTTAAAATTTGCTTAACTACCGCATTTCTTTCATATCACTTAATAAATAAATTGTATTAAACAATATCAAAAATGAAAAAATTATTCTTGCAGCACCATCTTGTATAAGCTACATGAGATCGGAATTGCAAATCCCCAAAAATAATTATAATTTCGTTTTCAAAATTTCCTCTATCTCATTCTAATCAAATCTCATTTTAACTATGTGAAACTCTAGCGAAAAACAATAGCAACTTATTTGCAGTATTACATCACTTTACAATGAAATTTTATGATATGAATACGTTATAAAATTAAATGCAAAAAAACCAACATGCATAGTACAACATTTTCTAGTGTTCGATTTACTGCGAGCACTTAGTGTAGAAAACGGTGAAATTGAAGTAAGTAGTTTCTATGATAATTAAATATAAAGGCGTTGTTATAATCAATAATTTATGAAATAATTAAATGTAATGAACATTTAATTGGTACTTTGTAATTATCATAATTCCAATTAAGCCTATCCCCATTACTACCGTATAGAAAACATTTGCACCACAGAAAATTAAAATTTCTAAAAATAAAAATAAGTATTACAAACATCATAATTAGAATGTGTTAAATTTGGATTTATACATGCATGTAGTAGTTTTAACTTATCTATATGCTAATTTAACTATCAATAAATATTTATTTCTAAGTGACAGTATCGGCAATTATCGACACTTATTCTTATCCTACACTGTCATTCGATATGTAGATTATGATTAATAAGTAACCACAATAAAGTAGATTAGGCCATTTAAAGGTGCTTAATTTTTTTTTCTTTTGAACTGTTTTGAAAAAACTAACTTGACGTAACCTACACGGAATTTTTAAAAGTGGTGATGCAAATTCTCCAACTTTGGCGACTGCTTTTAAAATAGATTTTTGTTGCAGTTTTCACATCGCATGGTCAAAGAATGTGTACGGGGTGGCCAACTAAGAATGCGAGGTACTGTATCTGGGAAACTATACATCGTAGAGACTTGCGGAAAAAAAGTTATTACCAAAACGGCCAATACAAAAACCTGGAAAATATTTTCATGTTTACGAAATTGCCGCTAGGGGGCGTAACTGCAATCTTGAATCTGCTATATTAGCCTAATATAAAAAAACTGATCTTTGAAGTCGAGGATAATCTGAACTTTTTTTGTTTGACACTTTTTGACGTATCTATAAAAATAAAGTGGTGGGGGGTATTCAAAGGTTTCCTTAAATCACCACCCGTATCTTCAAAACGGCTAATCCGATTTTAATAAACTTGGGCGCGTTGAAAAGAGCTTTTCTTGGGCTACCAATTTTAAAATAATTGAAGTTTTGTTAGTTTCACATGTCGTCGCTATAGGGCTTTGTTAGACATTCCAACAGAAGCGGTTAATTTTCGCAAAAAAATTAAATGCATTGGTATTACCTTTTTTCATGAACAAGTAGCTAAATGATGCCTAAACAAGCTCGCGAAAACCGCATCTCGATATGTTGTTCCTAACCTAAAATATCGGACAAAAAAAACTTTATACGAAAATCCCTTAAATTTTTATTTTTTTTTACTATATTTTTCTGGAATTGTTTCTATTATGTAAGTTGTGGCCCTAAAAAGGACGATTAATATGCTTTCGCACATTAATAGCAAAATGTGCTGGGCAACCATCCATCTGCAAAAACAATGTTTGTCTTGTTTCCAGAGCCACATCTTCTAACAACAACGGTAATTGATTGGCCAAAAAGTCAAGAAATACATTGCCATTTAGGGATTGCTCGAAAAAATATGGCCCAATAATTCTGCCTCCCAGTATGCCACACCATACATTTAAACTCCAACGTCCTTGGCGCTGAACTTCACGCAACCAATGGGGATTTTCTGCAGACCAATAATGCATATTGTGCAGATTGACTCTCCCGTCACTACTGAAGGTGGCTTCATCGGTCCAAAGAATTTGAAATAAAAATTCTCTATTTTCGCGTATCATCCCTAACATCCAATGGCAATAGTATCAAAATCTTCCTCTTTCAAGGCCTGATGCAAAACGACATGATATGGGTGCATTCTTAAAGTAATTAAAAAAAGTTTAAACGAATACCTATATATTTTGATGGCCATTAGAACTTACCTATGATCCTTCAAAATATTTTGAACCGTTGTCCGTGATATGCCCAACTCAGTGGATAATGCTCTTGTGCTAACATGAGGATTTCCTTCAATATAGCCCAGTACACGGTTAATATTTTCTTGTGTTCTTCCAATTCTTTGCCGTTGAAACAGGCCGAAAACTACCATTGGCTCGTAAGCTCGCCACTAATCGGGGAAAAACTCTTACATCGCAAGGACGCCGATTTGGATATCGAGCCGCGTAAACTCTTTTAGCTACTGCGGCATTCTGAAGACAATCAAAATAAACCGCAAGCATATCAACAGCTTCATTGTTCGTAAAACGCATTTTGAAAGGACTAAAGTTGCTCAAAGTAACGCGAAAGTACTGACAACTATTGACAATTTGAGGATTATGTATGTTTTGTTTAGGTATCTGTTTCCATTGCCTGCTTCTATTAATTGTATTTTTCGTATATATCCATAGTGAATATGCATTTAAACAAACAAAAATAGGCCTTTCGTATAACTTTTAGCATTGCTTACTTGCCCGTTAGTAATTTCAAAAAGGGTGATTTTATTCTGGTGAATACATTTACAAACATTTAAAATCGCATTTACCGGGGCATTAAAAACCTTCCTCCTTTAAATCGGTCCTTTTTAGGGCCACAACTTACATAATAGAAACAATTCCAGAAAAATATAGTAAAATACTCAAGTTTTCTTTGGCCGATATTTTAGGTTAAGAGCAAGATATCGAGATGCGGTTTTCGCGAGCTTGTTTAGGCATCATTTAGCTACTTGTTCATGAAAAAAAGTCATACCAATGCATTTAATTCTTTGCAAAAATTAACCGTTTCTGTCGGAATGTCGAACAAAGTCCTCTAGCGACGACATGTGAAACTAACAAAACTTCAATTATTTTAACATTTGTAGCCCAAGAAAAGCTTTTTTCAACGCGCCCAAGTTTGTTAAAATCGGATTAGCCGTTTCGAAGATACGGGGGGTAATTTAAGGAAACCTTTGAATAACCCCCCCACCCCCCCCCACCACTTTATTTTTATAGATACGTCAAAAAGTGACAAACAAAAAAATTTCATATTATCCTCGACTTCAAAGATCAGTTATTTTTTTATTAGATTAATATAACAGAATTCACAGAAACATCACTTTTTTAGATTCAAGCTTGCAGTTACGCCCCCTAGCGGCCATTTCAAAAACTTGAAAATATTTTCCAGGTTTTTGTATTGGCCGTTTTAGTAATAACTTTTTTTTTGCGCAAGCCTCTACGATGGATAGTTTCCCAGATACAGTACCTCGCATTCTTAGTTGGCCACCCTGTCCATATTCTTTGGTATGGTCAATAGGAAAAGTGATATTAGTTATTTAAAAAGCAAACAATCTCAATTTTGCGATAGTACTAATGTTTTAAATACAATATAATTCCACAATTTCTTGATACAATTTTTTATTTCTCTACGTGTTAATAAGATCAACCTACTCCTTCATTAAAGGTACTTTATGTTTATAAATTTCGAATGCTTCCTAATTTGTCTTTTCTATTACAACAATGTATGTATGTTTATAACATCTAATGTGTTCTTTGTGTCTAATATCCAAGAACTACAAATAATTACAGAATGTGAAGTTAAATTTATGTACACCTGACTTCAAAATGTCGTTAGTTGAAACTTTCACATTAAATAATCATCGGTATTAGTTTTGAGCTACTATTTCTGATATTTTTTCCAAAAGTGATATGTATGTATTTTCTGTCGGTTCTGTGTTAGATAATTTGTACTCTTGATTATTAACTGAAGTGTCGATTATATTAAAATGTAACCATTTGCTTATGCAATTTGTTTTATAATTGATATTTCTTTATTGAAATTTGTTTGATTTAATGGTATTACCTCATGTGTTTTATGGTAGCGAATCGTTTGAAATTGTAATTTCTGCATGTATAGGTTTTCTGAATATGAAGAACTCCATGCTTGTTTTAAGTATTAATTTTTATGTTTAAATCTAGAAAATTAATAGCTCAATTTTGTTCTTTCTCTAGTGTAAATTTTATGTTAGGATTTAAATTGTTAATATTAATTAAAAACTCATCAATGAAATCTGATGAAATATCGCAACAGGTTAAAATTTATACCTAACGAAACCAAAATACAATAATATCAGAACCATTTAGTTCAAGATTTTGATTTTCTAAATCTATACAAATAAAAATGAATCGCCAAATGTGTTAAGCTAAATGTGCTACGCGCAAAACTCGAGAACGGGTGAACCAGTTCTGCAAAATTTTTTTTTTTAATAATAGTCTGAGGAAGGTGTTTATGAAGAGAAAAGTTGGAAAAACCTGATAACCTCGTTTTCCTTTTTAATTAATGTAACACGGCGCGCGACCAAGCCCTCGAATACTTTCTCGTTCATACACCGACTATCTGCTCACCGCGACCGCATTAGGCGCGAGTACATAACATGCATAACATTCATCCGATCGTCATGAAAGGGTGAGGTAGAGGAATAATACGTTTTATATTTGCGCGAAGCAAAGCGCGGCGAGTACTACTAGTATCTATATAGATACTAACTAAAATGGGCGAAATTAAACTGCCCATAGGTTTTGTGGATAAAATTATTATGGCATGTGAAATAATTTTGATTAACACAGAGATCAGATAATTGAATTAACTCTATTCGTGTAACTAATTCAACATTATTATTGAATAAAAAATTATTCAATAAACATATACATAAGAGGGTATTTTAGAAAACATACTAGTAACATTAAAACTTATAAGTTTATTATATGGTGGTAATTTTGTTTTGTAGTTTATTAATTAGTTCTAAAGAATTCTTAATAGAATGTTTTGATTTCTACCTTAAATTGTTTGTTATTATGTGGTTTAGTTTATTTGGTAAAATATGATTAGGTCTTGTATGTAAGAATCGACTAGTTTTCATGAGACGGTATATCTTGGTGCTTGTGGGTTTTTTTTATAAAATTTGTTGTTTTTCTAAATCTGTAAAGTAGATATTGCAGGATCGCTTGTCCCAATTTTTTTCGTTAATAATAAAATCATTAACTTTCTGCATATAACTAAGTATCTTTTGAAATAATTATTTGTTACCTTTATCTGTTTTAACAGAAATTAGATTATTTCTGTTAATTTTATTCTTAACTGATTTTACCAAATAATTATAAGATTTGTTGTTGTAAGTTTTGTCCTTTTTCAAAGAAAACTTTTTAAGTAAATTAGCAATTTGAAATGTGGCATAATTATCGTGATCATTTCTAAGATGCGTTTCGCATTCTATTGTGAATAAAGAAAATGGGCAAAACTTAAAACCTTTGTTAAAAAAATCTAATTGTTTATTATTAAATTAAACATTTGACAAGTTTACGAATCTTGTGCGAAAATTGTAGGAATTGTCCTGATTTATACATGTTTTATGTTGATGGTAACTTTTAACATTTTTAGGTACTTATTGCCAACTGCTCAGACAGCTTATTAGCACCCTGAAGCACTATTGGACTTACTTTTATATGAAAGTTCTGTGTCAAAATGATTAGATATATCATTTCCTGAAGTTACGTGTATTCTTCCCGAAACACTGATTTTCACGTTTTGATGTTTCCCAAATAATACAGAAAAATTAATAACCTGCCTAAGCAGTTGGTAATAAATACCTAAAAATGCAAGTATCTTAGAAACTATTAAACTTATCGATTTAGACAGAGTATACCTTTTTTATCTGAAAAACATCAAGGTTTCGTATTTTAATAAAAAAATCCAATTTACTCCATTGGCGTAGAAATTAGGGATTAAAAGGTTGCTCTACCCCTTGCGTTCTACGCCACTGTACTTAATAAAAACCTATTAATAAGCTAAAACCAATGTACTTTATATCTCTATTTATTATACCAAGAATGAGAAAAATATTTTTTTCGTTTTAGAGATATTTCAAAAATTCAACATTTTTTTTGGAACTTCGACACCATGTGTTTTTTATTATCAATATTTTATTATAAAGCAAGTTGCCTCAGATCGTAATATTTTGAGGACGAGAATCTTACATTTCACTTTGGACCATTACTTACGGAACACCTCGTTTACATATTTACACAGACAGACAGGCACAGACACATACACAGACACGCGTGCGCGCGCACTCACCCGCCCACACACGTACGTACATATGCGAAGATAAAGAACTACTTCTTCGTTACATCCGTATAGATGTTGCTATAAAAAATACGCAAACTTTAAATAAATGGCACGTTTACGCGCAAACGCGTTTTATTTAGCAAGTATCAGTCAATTAATATTAGCGTGTGATATAGAAGAAGCGGAAAATATATCATTAACTATTTTAACTATTGCTGTTAATGAAACATTTAAACATTAATTTAATTTTATTTTCAATTTATGATTTGAAAATATTCTTGAGCTGCATTGGGGCCTGAGTCGACGTCGAATCGCCCCCCACTGGAATTTTTAAATTCCTCCCTAGTATGACGAGCTCAAAATTTTTGATTTGGGTAATATAAAAGCTCATAAAGCTCCTAATTTTCATGGATTTGTTTTTCGATTTTTACAAGGTGGGGGCTAGCTCGACAGACGTATACAATTCTTTTCTAACATTGGCAAGAATGCGAGGGGTTATTTTCAAGCATTCTTTGCTTTTTAAAGCCTGTAAATCTGCAAACCTTTCAGAAGTAAAAACTTTAGATTTTATATCTCCAGAGATAATAGTCATTTGAGGCAAGATCTCCAGATCTTGGAGTCTACTTAATTGCACCATTTGGTTCGATTACACAGTTACTAAAACAATTATTAATAAAGTCTTTAACTTCTCGGCTGTTGTGAGCCGGAACCATCCATTTGAAACCAAATTTCTTCTTCCTCAGGAGCTAGTTCTGGTAGAGCCGGTAAAATTTCCTCTTGCAGTAAATCCAAAAACCTACCACGACTTAGATTTTCCTCATAAAAATATGGTCCAATAATATGTCGCCAGAATATTCCTACACAAACATTAATTTTTTGACGATAATAAGATCGGCTTTCAACAACAATTTCAGGCCTTTTAGTTGACCAAATCCTATAATTTTGCACGTTTGGTTCATTATTTAACGTAAACGTACACTCATCAAATTTTCTTTAAAAATTGTAGGGTCTAGATTAGCCATCTCCAGCATCTCATAAAAAAATTCTGCTCTTCTCTCAAAATCCCCATCAAGCAACTCCTGATGACACTGAAGTTTGTACGAATGGAAATTAATCTTTTTCAAAATTTTTAATGCGGTTGTATTATACATTCCAAACTGGTTCGCAATTTCTCGAGAACTTATACCAGGATTTTCAACAACTGAGGTTAATACATTTGTAGTATTTTCATTTTCAAACATATTTCTTTATCATTTTGGCGCATTCACACAAAGGAAGCACTGTTCCATTATTTTGAAATTCGGTAATAATTCTTCCAGTTGTAGTATGGCTTGGAATCGGGCGGTTGGATATTTTGCGCTAAATAAGGCACTTACTGTGCGCGTGCTATTGCCAGAAAAAAACATTTTTACAATTTTTATTCTTTTTAAAACGGTGTACGACATTTTTTAGGTCTATTGTTATGAATGTTATGATTAATAGACTGACAACGTGACAGTATTTATAATAACTAGCTTTCCTCCGCAAAATTTTGCATTTAAAATTAAATTTAATGATGATAATAAAACGCATAATAAATTAAATACAAACGTAAATGGACAACAATATTAGCGTCGGCTGCTAAACTTTTTCAAAAAAATTAAAACCTTACAATAAAATTCTGGCTTCGTTATTTATTTCTACGCAAAATTACCTTCATATAAAAAATCATCGAAATCCGTCAAGCGGTTGTCTCCCAATTTGCGTGAACTAATTACCAGATTATTTTAATATATAGGATTTTGAAAGGTAACGTCATCCTGACATTTCATCGCCGTCCTGATGCTGGGCAGGAATGGTACATAATTTTTACAATTTTTTAAATTGCGGAAGCTGTAATAGTTATTTACCTAACTAGTTCGAAAAGCTAATTTTCCTGCATCAGCACATTGTTTGCAGCGCGACCGCAGGCAGTGCTGCATTTAACGCGAATTCGGGAAAATATATTCCGCACCAGTTAGGTACAAAGTTTTTTGTAACGAATAAATTAATAAAATTAAAATTTAACATTGTTTGTTTTTTTTTTAATTCTAAATGGATTGGTAGCATAGCCGACATTGTAATGTTGGATTGTTGTTATGGTTACATGTCAACAAAAATTCAAACGTTGAGTCGCCATTTTCTTTAAAATTATTTTTGTTAAATTTGTGAAAAGTGGGTGATTCCGAAGACATGTTATCAAAATATTGCCTTGTCGCGTCCGTTATATCAGCAGCATTTCAATCCTGCTACAAACCATACAACGTAATTACCTCAGTTTCTGTTGGAAAGTAAAAAACATCACAGTGCGGGAAAACAAGTTTTCGGTTGGTGCATCGGGAGCAACCGGGAAATACCTATTTTAAAGCTATGAGTACAAAAAATATTTTTAATAGTTTGATCTGATAGAGAATTTAATTCTTTAAAGAAAAGTTCCTATAAAGTTTTTACCGAAAATAATTAGGGAAGCAGAAAATTAAGAGTTTATGATTTCCCACTGGATTTCCTATAGTGCGTTCGACCATTCACCATCCGGTATACGTTCATGCTCTATTAAAATTCCAATAATTAAGAAATTCTAGAATTTTTTTATAATTCTTAAATCACTCTTTTTAACTAAGTAAACGTATGCTGTAAACGGAAGAATGCATTTATATTTACATGTTCATGGCATAATTAAAATTTCATGCAGGAATATCATATTGTTTCATATATTTTATTACTTATATGTTCGTGCTCTAATCACAATTTTACAATTAAAAAAGGGGGGCGTACCTTTTTATCATTTTTTATGTAAAACCTTTTAACTAAATACTTAATACGTGCACGTTATAATTATATTTTCAATAATTAAAAATAGCGGGGAGTGTACCTTTTTTTAACTTCTTATGATCTTTTTTAATTACTACAACATATGTCATTAACAAATAAAACGCATGAAATATTTCACTACCATTGACGTCTACACTTACACGTCCATGCAAATTCAATTGATCAAAACAGGGGACCGAAGTACCTTTTTATAATTTTTTATTTCATACTCATAAAACAAATAGGAGACATTTTTATAATTGTTTACGCAATTCTTCCACCACTAGATTAATGTGTGGTCTTAACCAAACAAACAAAATTATGTATGAATTGTTTGATTGTTTTTGACATCTGCACTTATACCGTCATGGAATTCTTTAATTAAAATTCGAATTAATTATTATCCGAGGAGGAAATATATTTTTAATAATTACAAAAGGAAGCGGAGGTACATTTTAAATTTTTTGACTACATTAATATATGCCGTATGTGTACGGAATATTTCCATGCGTTACTGGGTAATTTGTAATTTTTACGCTATCCCTAGTTCACTAGATTAAGGTATGCTATTAACAAAATACAAAAAAACATTAAGAATAAAATACTTTTGTTACTTTTGGCCTCTGTATTTATATAATATAAATTAAAAATATTTATGGAATGCTCTCATTAAAATTCCAATAATTACAATATTAAGAAAATCTACAGGGTATCCCATTTTCGGGGCATCTCCTTTATTTTTTAAAGATAGAGTTGCGGTTTTCGTGTCAGTGTGAAATTAAAGATGGCGCGAACAGAATTTTCATAGCCCTTTTGGTTTCTGAGATACAGGGTGGAGTTGAAGCACCCATCGTATCTCAGTTATCTTTAATCTTATCGAAGAAATTAAAACTTATTCCTATAGAAATCCATTGGAGTAGTCAGTTTTTTCAAACGCCTTTCGTTTTTAGTTATAAGGCAAACAAGTTTTTTTAAATAAAACACCTTGTATATTATTTTATATTTATTAGGCATAATGTGGGATTTCCAAAAATATAAACTGTATACAATTATTTTCAAAAGCAAGCTCAAAATTGAATATTTTCTAAAATGTTCTTTTGTCCAATTAGAAGGTAGTAGGCTATGGCTAATTTGTTTGGAACAAAAAAGTAAAATGTCAAAAACTTTGCAGTTTTGTCAGTTTTTGATTATTAGTAATATATTTTTGTTGTTTCAGTGTTTCTATTTTACTATATTCTATATTTAATTTATTGTTTTACAATATTGGCGGTTTATGAAAATAATGAAAAGTATATGTTGGTTTGTTTTACAACCCAAAGAAACTTTGGAATTATATTTACAAAGTTAACGTATTTTGAGCGCTATGCTTAGGATAATATCTTAGTTCTTTTTGTTCATATTAGATATCTATTGAGACGGCAACCTTTCCCAGACTAATTTACCCGCCTTAAATCAAATTTAGTAGAATACGGATCATTTATCAAGCCCTGTCTTCAGTGATACACCAAACGAGATAGAGAGAGAAAATAAATAAATGCATCGGGTTACGCAGAATCCACGGTTTCATCTTCTTGCAAGCAGATAGGGGATCTAACTGGTGTAACCAAGTCAGATGTTCAAAGCATTTTGAAAAAAATATAATTATCACGCCTATAAATTCCACATAGTTCAACATATACACTCTCGGCGGTTTACAACAAATACATACTGATAAATCTTTTGGCATACTCGCTATCTGGTCCGATGAATATTATTTTTCAAGTGCAAGAATTTTCAATCGCCATAATACAAGAAATTGGTCTGAAGAAAATCGCCATTTAATTTTTGAGAGGGCACAACACAAGGATGCTTTATGGTTGGGGTCTCGTGTTTCATGTTTGGAAGACGCATGGTCTACAGCGCTTCGGTACTGAGAAATCTTTGAGGAAGTTATTCCAGAACTGATGGAAAATGTTGCACTGGCCCTTTATAATGCCGTTTATGCTCAAAAACACGGTGCCCCACTTTGTGCTTATAAGGGATTTTTTGGCGATAACTTTCCTCAAAGAATGGTATCTACGGACCTGTAAACAGCACTCTATTTCTCTTTTAATTTGGCATTTTACCTTATGGGGTTTCATGCAAATACAATCTATAAAACACGACTTAACTTTAGGAAATTTGCAAAGAAGGCCTATGACTGTTTTTAACGCTATTAAAAGAATGACAAAAATGTGCCAATTTTACATAAGGAAAAATGGGCATCATTTTAGAAAATCACCTTTAAAAACTCTTTTTCAAAATTCTGATTCTCTTTTGTTTTCTAAATTAAGTTTTAAGTAAGATAGATCTATTGTTTTGTCTTGAGTAAAATTCAATCATTTTATCATAACTAAGTTAAAATGCTGTAATAAATAATTAAGTGTGGAGAATTAAAAAAGATGTTTTGAATTAAGTTTGATAGTATAACAAAGTGTTACTTACATGGATTTTGTTTTTAATAAATTTTAGCCATAGCCTACTACCTACTAATTTGACACAAAAGAAAATTTTAGAAAGTCTTCAACTCTGCGCTTGTTTTTGAAAATAATTGTATACAATTATATATTTTTGGAAAGCCGACATTATGCCTAATAAACATAAGAAAAAATATATACTGCGTGTTCCATTAAAAAAACATATGTATGCTTTATAACTAAAAAACGGAAGGTCTTAGAAAAAACTGACTACGCCAAACTACGGAAAAAATTCTATAGTAATACGTTTTAACCTCTTCGATAAGTTTAAAAATAACTGAGGTACGATCGGCTGATACTTTTCATTTCACCCTGTATCTCAGAAACCAAAAGGGCTATGACTATTCTGCTGCTTTAAAAATAAAAAATTATGTGTGAAATCTATTTTTTGACGTCTGTGGATGTGCAATTATGGATTTATTAAAAAAATTATAATTTTCTGTTTCCTGGGCCAACCAATGTAACTAATTTTCTTAACAAAACAAAAAAAATACATACACAAAATGTATTTATCGTCATTGGGGTTTGCACTTACAATCATGGAATGTTCCAATTAAATAATTATATCCTGAGGGAAGGGCTGTACTGCTTGATTGACAGTTTTAACGTATTCAAATAAAACAAAAGATAAATATGAATATTTTCATTCGTATGAACGCTCATTTATAATTTTATATTATTAACAAAATCACAATATTCTCCTCAATTCTGAAATTTATTACCAAGTATAAAAATTTATGCAAACAATAATTACTAATTATAATAATAAATGATTGCAGAATTGAAATCTTACTTCGATTAAGACATGGGACAGTAAGTTATACAGTATCATATTTTTATATTTTCATTTTTTCTTTAGTTTCGCACACCTTAGCGTACATTTTATGTACTAAAACAAACATTTTTGGGAATATCAGTAAAATAAATTTAATAATGAGCTTCGAGTGTGGATTGCGAACGTATCAAACGTTTTGCACAAGCGCCATCATTTAATATGATATAGTTTATTTTTTGTAATACCTACATCTGATTAATTCATGTTATCATTATGCAAGTTTCACTTATTAATCTTACAATAACAATAAATTCACATTTATACCGTCATAATAGAAATACTCGTACCCTTGTTACTCGGCCTTCAATAACTATTTACTGTGGTATACACAACGCGGTCCTATCATTTTTGAATTTAACCATCAATCGAAATTCGACAGTTCCTTCATCCGTCTGCCTTCCTTTTATAAAACAAAACTTTAACAATACTTACAACTTTAAATTACAAAATTCAAATTTAACAACATATTCTTAAAAAAATTAATTCTATGATTGTGATATTAAACAATTTATCACAATGAAAAAGAGACATCCCGTACACACTTACTTCATAAAAATAATGACATATAATCTTGCAATGATACTGAACTTGACAAGGAGATAAAAATAAAATAGGTACTTTTTACAGTTGAACTATTCCTTTGTAGTAAATCACGTCGAAATCTACCTTTCACTTTTAAACAATAATAGTAACTAATCAATTGTATCCGACTTTCTACGTGAATTCTTTTTAACGGATCCTTCCTAACAGATCCTGATAAAGGCATTCCAAAAAGTACATGTAGGCGTATTTACAGAATAAACCACGCAATACAACGGTGCTTGGTTTATTCAGGCCAATGCGGAAATTAAGGGCATTGTCATCACGTTCTTAATTAAACTTAATAAATGGATTAAAAAAAAATAATAAAAATTGCACTTTGATGTCATCAATTTATATTATTTAAAATAAAAAATGTTGGTTTAAAGCCGGTTTGTAAATTCAGTTAAGTACACATTGTTTGTTAGACAAAATTTAAATATTTAATGCTCTTACCGAAATGATGATTATACATATCCAAAAGACAATAAATAAACAATTATGTAATAAAAAACAAGTATTCACATCCAACACTTATACAAGTAAATAGTAGAATGAATGTTTTTCTCAAGTGAGAGCTATCAGAATTAAGCAAACCAGTGGAGGGAACATCTTTTTGTACTACGTGACCAATAATTCTATATAAATAAATAGGTGTAACGAATAGTGAATCACGAGGCACCTCTAATACACTTTTAGTACTTTTCAAAAAAAAAAAGTAAATAATTGCGCACACCTAATAACGTTAAATTAATGTCCTTCAACGTGCAAGTCTTTCTAATCACGATAATAATAATAATAATATAGTGCAACATGTATGGAAACGTGGGAGGTTGAATAATTAATAGGAGAGACAGGTTAATTACGTAAGACATGGTAATGAGATGTATTATGATCGCCAGCATGAAATTATCATTAATTGGTAAAGAATGGGTACACAGTACAAACAACAAATAGTTTTTACATTTTCTATTTTCGTATTATGTTTTATGTGTAACGTGAAAAATGTCTGATTTAGTGTTCATGACAATGTTTTATTATTGATTTTGTTTACCACATACATTTCAAATAATATCAAAATGATCAACGACTAAAATATAAACTGCTCAATTTTGGATTCTAGTTCAAACATTTTAAGAAAGGATCGAATACTTGAGCAATTTGAGGCGTACATAAAATTTTACCTATTTTCTTTACAGACTGATCTCACTCTAACTCCATTTTTTTTTACAGATGGATCTCAAACAACAGAAAAGAGCGGAACGGGCGTGTGTTCCAAAGAACACAACCTACTTACAGAAGACACTAAAGCCAAAAGAAGCGATTGGGAACAACTGGTATCATCGATAGAACTTAGTAAAAGAAAATGTTATTCACTACCATGGACATTCAAAATTACACGTTCGTCCAACAAACCTGTACCTGTAATCATGCGGCCAAAATTTCATTTCTTAAGTTAGACCATTTGAAAACGATGTACCGGGTGGCTAACTAAGAACGGCCGTCGGCCATATCTCAGGAATGGATTACAACACAGGTTCGGGAAAAAATTTTTATAACAAAAGTGGCCTCGAGAAACGCCTGGAAATTATTTTCAGAATTGTAAACCACCGCTAGAGGGCGTATTTGACAGTTAAAATTTTTCAAAATTTACTCAAGTAAGGGGCATATTAAATATTATAATCAGATTCCTCGACAAATTCTGCATATTTTTTATTTGACAAGTTTTAGTCTATCTCTTCAAATAAGGGGTGGGGGAGAGTTACGAAAAAACGCCTTTAATTGAGGTTGTGCTTGACCGATTTTAATAAACTTGATGTGGTTTGAAAGAGCTTTTGTTAAACAATAGAAAATTTGTAAATTTGAAGCAATCTGATTAATAACATAAATGCTAAAGGGCGCTGTTTAATATTTTTCTAATATTGTGTTTTCTCTTTACAATTTTAAATGGAAGCATAAAAATTTAAGTAGGTCTTTAAAAAGTAGACTAAATTAGTAATAAAACAGTGAAAACTGCAAGTCGATATCTTTTTCCTATCCTGAGATATTGTAAGAAACAGGCAAATGGCGGGAATTGTTCTTCCAACGTCTAGTAGGCTAGTTCGCGTTAACAGAAATTATTAAATTTAGCCAGGATGAAAAGATCTTACATTGGTCTGCAGTAATTTAAACTGTTATCATACTAATGTTATGGTTGCCGCTAGATTACCTAAATGTAATGCTGTCGCTACTAACAATGAGAACAAATTATAAAATAATAATGTGATAAATCTAACAATTAAAACCTTAAATAAATAACTACGTAATTAGTGTCGCCCTAGATGATCGAAATGTCGTCCATCATTTTCAATGCATGAAATCAATCAAACAGCAGTTGCAATTTCTGCCCTTGAAATACTTCGTATTGTCTGTCGTATTCTTTCAATCATGTCAGCTCTATCGGCATAAACGAGATCTTTTATTCGCCCCACAAATAAAAATCTAAACAAGTTAGGTTTGGAGACCATTGGTGGCCAAATAAATAAACTTCCACATTCTATCCACCTTTCAGGGTATGATTGATCTAAGAAATTCCGAACATCTCTAGAATAATGGGCCGGGAACCCATCATGTTGCAAGAACATGTCACGACGAATGGCCAAGGTACGTCTTCTAAAAGAAGTGGCAATTCGTTGCTTAAAAAATCTAAATATCTTTCTCCATTAACAAAAAGGCCCAATTATTTCTCCACCTAGAATCCCGCACCACACATTTACAGACCAACGACCCTGATGTTGGACCTCCTGCATCCAGTGGGGATTCGTTTCAGACCAGTAGTGCATATTATGTCGATTTACACTACCATCACTATGAAAAGTAGCCTCATCTGTCCACATAATTCGTGAAAGTATTTCAGGATCGTCGTGTATCATATTTGAGAGCCAGTTGCAAAAATCCAACCTGGTATCGAAATCTTGAGCATTCAAACTATGGTGTAGGACCATGTGATATGGGTGCAATCTAAAATAGTATATATTATAAAGTAATCAGATCAATAAGACACATTGAAGTCCTTCGTTGTTAGTAAACGAAAAAGGACTTTAAATGCATTAACTCTCGTAATGTTATTACGAATTTTTTCGCCCGGCCTCTCATTATTTTTATTATTGGTACCTTTTTACTTTACTTTGCCTCACTTAATTATCATGTTGTTAGTTAAAATCTATTCACATAACATAAGATAATTTCATTAAATAATTTGGTGTTTTATTGAAACTGGACATAAAATGAGAAACATATAGCGACAAACGAAAAAAATTAAAACATTTTTATCATTATAATACCGAATATAAACATGCAGTAATAAATAAGTAGTCACCTGTGTTCTCTTAAAATATTTTGGACGGTGGTTCGACATATACCCAAGTCTCTAGCTATAGCTCTGGTGCTTGAATGAGGGTTAACATTTACATAAGCTAAAACATCAATAACATTTTCCTCTGTTCTACCTCTGCGTTGTCTTCGGTACACAGGAAGATTCACATTTCCAGTAGTACGCACACGGTGTGCGAGTCGGAGAAAAACTCTTCTGCTGTGATGCCGTCTGTTTGGGTACTGCAGTGCATACACTCTAGCAGCAACGGTTGCATTTCTCATACATTCAAAATAAACTGCCAACATATCAAATGCTTCTTCATTTGTAAGAATCATTTTGGTACGAAAAGATAAAGAAAGTCTATTAAATGAACACGATGAATAATTTTTGACATATGCGTGAAAATCACAGCTTGCTTGTTTTCAACAGAATTTATTTTATATCTTACATGGCCCTCTTTACTAATTTTGTTGTCATCAGTAAATCGTAATTCATATTTTAAACTGTATTTGTTGTTGCTGGGCAAATATCGGTTTTTATTGATATTTTATGCTTTTGATTTACTAACACATCGCTTGAAAACAAATATAACATTCTTATATAATTAAAAAAATGTTAGATTTATCACATTATTATTTTATAATTTGTTCTCATTGTTAGTAGCGACAGCATTACATTTAGGTAATCTAGCGGCAACCATAACATTAGTATGATAACAGTTTAAATTACTGCAGACCAATGTAAGATCTTTTCATCCAGGCTAAATTTAATAATTTCCGTTAACGCGAACTAGCCTACTAGACGTTGGAAGAACAATTCCCGCCATTTACCTGTTTCTTACGATATCTCAGGATAGGAAAAGATATCCACTTGTAGTTTTCACTGTTTTATTACTAATTTAGTCTACTTTTTAAAGACCTACTTAAATTTTTATGCTTCCATTTAAAATTGTAAAGAGAAACACAATATTAAAAATATTAAACAGCGCCCTCTAGCATTTATGTTATTAATCAGATTGATTCAAGTTTACAAATTTTCTATTGTTTAACAAAAGCTCTTTCAAACAACATCAAGTTTATTAAAATCGGTCAAGCAGAACCTGAATTAAAGGCGTTTTTCGTAACAAGGTTCCCACTCCCCACCCCTTATTTGAAGAGAGACTAAAACTTGTCAAATAAAAATATGCAGAATTTGTCGAGGAATCTGATTATAATATTTAATATGCCCCTTAATTGAGTAAATTTTGAAAAAATTTGCTTTTTAAAATTTTAACTGTCAAATACGCGGTGGACCCACAATTCTGAAAATAATTTCCAGGCGTTTCTCAAGGCCACTTTTGTTATAAAAATTTTTTCCCCGAACCTGTGCTATAATCCATTCCTGAGATGGCCGACGGCCGTTCTTAGTTGGCCACCCGGTACATAACCAATAACAAAACCAAAGTCTTTCAAATACGGAAAATTAACCCACGTTAAGGTAGACCCCCTGTTGCCGTCGCAAAAATAATTGACACCCACTGTAAAGTTTAGTGCTATTTTGTTGCTAATTTATTACTCCGACTGAATTTTGTTGCAAGTAGAATCGCAGAATTTGTTGCTATTTTGAACAAGACAGTGTGAAAACCTTTTGTAAAAGTGACCGTACTTAAAAAATATAATTACACACTAAACACCATGAAGTCGCGTCTGTAACATTCGAATTGTTTGTTATTCTAAGTCTAAGTTAACTAAAACAATGTGTACTCGATTTAGCTACCAAATGTTTCTTACGCTTTTTTTTTGTTTTGATACTTTTGATAGACTGAATTTGTTGCTCGTCCTAAATAATTAAAAATCAATACTTTGTCCTCGCGGACACTCTGCGACGCGCACTGTATAGGTCTAAATAAATTTAAAAAAATGGTTGCTCGTATGTTTTAGATACCAAAGTGTTACTCAGGTAATATACTTTTAATACGTATAAAACAGCGAAGTGTTTGACCTCATTATCACTATTTAAATTTGTTTTAGTTATACAGCTGAATGTTGTCATTCTATAAATAATTAACAAGTCGATACTTTGTCCTCAACATTTTACCGGACTTGTCATCAAGTTAACTAAAAATATATGTTGCTTGTGTGTTTTACCTCTGAATTCGACAATGTACTCGATATTAAAACCGAATGTTGTCTAACAATTATCGATACTTAGTTATCCAATCACGACCATACCGGACTGTTGTACAATCCAAGTTAACTAAAAATATGTGTTGCATGTGTGTTTTATCTCATGAAATATTCTCAGACAATGTACTTCCGATATGGATCAAAAACCGAATGTGTTGCTCGTCTAAATAATTGATACTCTGCTCTCGCATACCCCTCCTGTAAGATCTAAGGTAATTAAAAAAAACTGTGTGTTGCTCTTGTGTTTTAGCTACTAAAATGTGAGTCGGGCAATATACTTTCGATACGTATCAAACAATGAACGTGTTGATAAATAATTAACAATCTATACTTTGTCATCGTGGACCATTGTGTCGCGATCTGCACAGTTAAAAAAAATTTGTTGCTAATGTGTTTTATCGCTTGAAATGTTTCTCCGACAATGTATAGGGTGGGCAAATAAGCGAGGCAAGCGGCCGTATCTCAGGACCTGTCAATCTGACAACAATTGGAAAAATGTATTATGATGAATGTGGCCATGAGAAAATGCTGGAAATTATTGTAAAGTTCCGTATTTCATCGCCAGGGGGCACAATTAAAAATTAAATAATAAAATTCTAAATTTCCCTAAAACTCCTATATCAAGATATACCTTTGCTTACATCGTTAGAAAGTTCAGACAATTCTACATAATTTTGGTTTAAGGTTCATTGGTGTACTGACCACAATAAGAGTGGGGGAAGCTATTGAAAGTGTAATCATTAAAATTGCTATAAATTCTAAACCATTTATTCAATTTTAGTAAAATAAAGCTTGTTTGCAAGACAAACGTAGGTACTTTAAATTTCCGTTCCTAATAAGAGTGCGAGAGGGCGCAATTTGTTATATCAGTTCCTTTCATTTTACTGGTATATTTTTGCTTTATATTTTGACTTTAATTGACGAAGTTTGTTTTGCTGAGCCGAATTGGATAAATGTTGGTCTCTTATTAAAGAGATAGCTGTTGTTAATCGAATTAAGGACCAACAGTGATTTTTAATGTCGATCACAGTCGCTAGGGGCGTTAAGAATACAGAAATAAAGTTTTTACGCTTGTTTTTAAATTTTAATTGCAACGATGTAGGTATTTATTATATCAAAATCAAAAGTAAATTAAATTTGCCATAAGAATGATACAAGATGTATTTTAATATTGTGTTAGTTTTAGAGTTAACGTGGCTCACCCTGTAAAGTTCTTCCAATCTTGTTCGGGTGTATAAAACTGCTGCTTCGATTTCCGCGTAGTAATCCCTTACCATAAACTTTTTACCTTCCTTAAACCAATTTTAGTAATTTTACAGATATAGTAGGTATTTACATTTTACATGTTTTTTTTAATAAAACGCACTCAATTAATCACTACTTCAATTGAAAAATACCGTCATCTTGTCTTGGAATGTCTAATCAATGTTTAGTAGTATAGGCCATGGAAACAAAAAACAAACTTTGAAATAACATTGTATATAGACGTCAAATTTTAATTAAACGTAGTTTAATTCTTGTCAATTTGGTTTGAGAATATTTTTTAAAATACCTTTCACAAGTGATGAAGCTGTTGTATATTAATTGCATTAGCGCATCCTTTTAATAGACACACAGTTTACTATCTGCGCGTTACTTTTTATTTTTAGACTACACCCCTACCATATAGTTCTGCACCCGGCCCTAAACGAAGATGATTCTGATCACAGAATAAATTATTGTTAATGGATATTAGGAATGATTCGTGAAAACAGGAATTTTTATTACAAATTCTATGGACCGACGAGGCTACTTTTAATAGCGATGGTAGGGTAAACATGCATAATATGCATTATTGGTCTGCTGAAAATCCATATTGGATGCGAGAAGTGCAACAAGGCCGCTGGAGGCTAAACGTGTGGTTATTCCCTTTTTTTATCGTGCGCTAACTGTTAATCTCTTCTTAGACTTTTTATTAAATGAGTTACCAGTCCTCTTAAAAGATATGACATTGGACATTAGGCGAATCATGTATCTACAGTTGGACGAGAGTCCAGCACAATTTTCCTTTAATTTGCGACACCATATTAACGAATATTTTCTCGACTTCTACTTATGGGGTCGCTTGATGGGAATTGTATTCCAAACTCCACCGACAACAAGATTTGACATGGAAAACAGAATCCGAGATGCAATTCGTCAACTACCAGCTGCGGAAATCGAAGCAGCAGTTTTATACACCCGAACAAGATTGGAAGTTTGAACATTTATCGAGACATTAAATACCTACTATTTTTGGGTTTAAAGTCGGATTTTTGATTTTATTTGAACTTTACAGGGCGAGCCATGATAAAATTAAACTTTACCCTCGCTATAACTCTAAAACTAACAACAACTAACAACAACAATGGGAACGGCAATTTAAATTACCTACATTTGTCTTCCAAATAAGATTTATTTTACTAAAATTGAATAAGTGGTGTAGAATTTACAGCAATTTGAATTACACTTTCAATAGCTTCCACCACTCTTATTATGATCAGTACCTCAATGAACCTTAAAGCAAAATTATTTAGAATTGTCCAGCTAGGCTTTCTAACGATGTAAACAATGGTATATCTTTATATAGAAGTTTGAGGAGAAACTTAGAATTTAATTACTTAATTTTAATTGCGCCACTAGTAATACGAAATTAAATTTATCTTCATTGCTTTAAGACAGTGTAAAAATATACCCCAGAATGATTAGAATTTGTTACTATTTTGTTGCTTTAAGATAGTGTGAAAACTTTTGTAAACGTGACCTTATTTAAAAAATATAATAACACATTAAACTAAAAAAAGGTGTTGGTGTATATTTTAGCTACTAAAATGTTTCTCAGAAAATGTACTTTCGAAATGTATCAAAGACCGAATTTGTCCTGTTCTAAGCATCATCGCTTATCCTCCGCGACGCTTTTATACAGTCTAAGTTACTAAAATAATGTGTTGCTCTTATGTATTAGCTCTAAAATGTTCTCATTGATAGCGTACTATTCACATGTATTTAAAACCGAATGTGTTGTTCGTCCTAAATAATTGCAAAAATCGAAGCTTTGTTCTCGCGGCGACGCGCCTTTACAGCTAAGTAAACTATAAAAATTTTGTTGCTCATGTTTTAGATACTATAATGTTACTCAGGAAATATACTTACGATACCTGTCAAACATCAAATGTGTGGTTCGTTCTAAATAATTAATTAATACTTTGTCCTCGCCGACCCTCTGCCACGAACTCTTCATTTGTTGCTTTCGGGTTTTTGCCGCGCTGTTATACAATCTGAGTTTAACTAAACAGTTTTGTTGCTTATGCGTTTTATCCCCTGAACCGTTCGTCAGATAATGTACTATCGATATGAATCAAAAACCGAATTTGTTGATCATCTGAATAATTAAAAATCGATATTTTGTTACCGCCGACGTACTACAACGTGCCCTAAGTTAACTAAAAAAAATTGTTGCTCTTATGTTTTAGATACTAAAATGTTCTCTAGACAATATACAGTAGATACCTATCAAACGCCAAATTTGTTGCTCGTCCTGAGCAATTCAAAATCCATACTTTTATACGATACGATCTAGGTTAATTAAAAAATGTGTTGCTCTTGTGTTTTAGCTACTAAAATGTTTTACAGAACGCGTACTTTCGATACGTATCAAAGAACAAACCCGGTCTTACATAGAGCTTCAAAGAATGCTGTCTGAGAAACATTTTAGTAGCTTAAACATAAGATCTTAGAACGTTTGAAAGTGCGGCGCGGTCCACAAGAACAAAGTATCACATTTAATTAATTAGAACAACCAACAATTTCGGTGTTTGATACGTACCGAAAGTACAGTAGCTAGGGAAGGTTTTAGTATCTAAAATACTAGAGCATCAAATTTTGAGTTTAGTTAGATCGTATAAAAACGCGCCCTCGTTGCAGTCCGCGACAACAAAGTATCAATTAATTATTTAGCATGAGCCACAAAGTCACTCTTTGGTACTTATCGACAATGCGCCCCCTGAGAAACATTTTAGTCACTAAAACATATGAGCAATTTATTATTGTTTAAGGTAAACCGCAATCGATTCTTAATTTTTTGGACGAGCAAAAAAAAAATATTTTAGTAGCCAGAACACAGAAACACCCAGTTTTTTAGTTAACCCTTAATCGTATTAAATGGCGGGCACAATATGTTTGCGTAAGCAAATAATCGATTTTATATTATTTTAAACGAACATCAATGCCTTATGTTATGCTGAATAATTTTAAATGAGGACTATTCGTAAACGTAACCAGCGTTAGTGATCGGTGGTTTGAGCAACAAAATTCGGTCCGCAGTAACAAACTAGCAACAAAATAGCAGTACATTTTTCACTGTCAATCATGGTAGCCGAGTTCAGCATAATATGAATGGAAAATTGCCCATTTTTATTTTAATTTTAGGAATCTCATCATATACTGCAGATTTAAATTTAAATATTAAGGAAGGTAGGTCCTTGGTAATGTTGATTCAAACCCATGTGAAGTTAGCAATAAGTATCCGACAATAGTTTGCAAATTTAATGTGAAGTTAGTCACAGTTGAAACATAAATGTTATGTATTACATGGATACACATATCAAATGCAAGTATTTTTGATATAGATCTCCAATACAATAAAGACCGACTTAAGGAAATAAATATTTAGTACATATTTCTATTTTTAGGAAAAGAATTTAATAAGCCGACTAGAAAAACTGCCACCTTCTAGCATTTGAGTCGATTCAATCAAATACTACCATCAAATTTCAATGCAATCGTTTATCAAGTGGTTGAGTAATAACCAGGAGAAGAAAATTAAATCCACCCATCTTACTCCTTCACGTACGAAAAAAAATTATGTTTTCTCTCTTAGTAGTCCTTGCCATATGGCTCTACCCCCATCAAAAATCACTGAGGTTTAAATATTTAGGTTTTAAATATTTATTTCAAATTTAAATACAATTACCTTTCAAAATGTCGAGTTATTGCGGATGAAAGAGAAATCAAATTAAACCCCTTACTCCTTAACCAACCAATCCATCACAACCAAATACCACTGGGGAGTAGATATTTAGGTCTTAAATACTTGAAATTATAGTGAAATTGCTATTCAAGTTCGTGAGTTGTTGGGAATATAAAAAATGAAATTACCGTAATACTTCTTCTCGCCAAAAACCACCACCGCCAAATGTAACCTTAGCCTAGACATGTAGATCCTAAACACATACCAGACTTAATACAATTGATTATCAACTTTGTGGGATAGTGCGTCGAAAAAGTTCTTCACTTACACATACTCAGGCCCTAATACACTCACGCATGCGCGAGCGCTCGCAATCATACACTCACAAATGCACGCACACGCGTACGTACGCACCCCAGCAACAAATCTTTTCCTGTCCACTTCTTTTTGTCAAAATATTATTAAGGTTTCCGCGTAAGTAGCGTAATATTACCACGTAATAGATTTACAGCAAAATAAAAAAAATGGTCATACACAAACACAAAAACATACGGACAGACATGCATGCATGCACACAAGCACCCACTAATCCACCCAAGTAACAAACCTTTTCCAGTTCGCAAGTTTGAATAAAGGTTTCCTTTGAAGTAGCGAGATAGTGTCACTAAATGGACATGCAACAACATACAAAAATTCTCATCCTAAAGGTCATCATAGGTAACGTAATCGTACACTACTCACAAAATGGACAATTATTATTGGGCGTGGGTTCGAAAGCCAATGTACACAATAATAGAACAATCGATGCAGAAGGCGAAATCCTAAGATGTAAGGACTAAGAAAATTACACAAGAATGGATCAGTACTACGATCAATTATGAACTCTCGAGAATCTCCTCTTGAACGATTGGTAAAATATTTGGCGAAACAGTTAAATCCATTTGTGGATCAGAAAAAATTGTACGTAAAAAATGGGAACCATTTTATCGAGCTCCTCCAAAAACAAAACATTTTACCGGGAGATCAACTAATCGGCTTCGACAAAGATTGTCTTTTTACTAGCGCTCCACTAAGAAAAGCATCGGGCATTATCAACAAAAACACAAGCCAGCAAACCAACGCTACCGAAACAACACTTATTTCCTTGGTTTAAATGAACAAAAATATAAACAAAAACAAGCTGCGTTAACAGGATTCCTATTTTCACCGGTGATTGCAAACTTAAACATAGAAAAAGTCGTAGAAGTTGTAAGGACATCAAGTCGCAAAACTTTGGCTGCGATACGGAAATAATACTTTTGTTATATGGGACCAAGGCAGAAATTCTAAAGTATCTTAACCAGAGCAGTCAAATACAGTTTATCATGACGGCGTTTGAAGTGTTGACCCCACCGACGAATGCGTCTCATCGAGACCCACTTTCCTGTTGTGTTACTCTTCCGGCAATCTCTTCTCGAGATATTTGCATTCAAGTTTTGACCCCACCGACAGATGCATCTAGTTGAGATATATCACTTCCACTTAGTAGGTATCCTCTTCTAACGCCCCCATTTCAAAGTATTTGCATTCAAAATTTTGACCCCATCGTCGGATGCGTCTCGCCGAGACTTATCACTTTCTCTTTGATCTGGCCTACTTCCGACGCTCCGTTCTTGAGATGTACTCATATGAAATGCTGATCTTATGAACGGGTGCATGTTGTCGAGAGCTAACATATTTCCCTTGTGGGTACCCTTCTCGAGCTAGTCGCATTTAAAGGAATGCATCTCGAGGAGAATTATTACTTGCCCTTTATCTTTCGACGCTCCGCATCCGAGATATACACATTTCAAATTGATGTTGCAAATATTTCCGGCAACGAGGGGCGGCGGAGGCGTAAGAAAATGATTGACATGAAATTCCCACCCTTCGGTCAAAAATACTATAAAATAGAGTTACACACACATCCTCTTCAACAGGGATAGGAGGAAAAGGGGATAAGCGACAGAATGAAACTACAGTACATATGTAAGCTACCATATAGAGAAATCCCGAAGTCGAAAAATGGTCTACGAGTCGAGTTGTCAGGTTCCCTTGTGATAACTTAAATTGCCCCCCCCCCCTCCTTCGCTCCCAAAGTTGTTGATAGTTGCAAACCTCTACAAAATACAAAATCGAATGCAATATATTAAAAAATGGAGTAGTTTGAATAACGAACCCGAAGACGGACAAACGTAAGCTAATAGCGCAACTTTCCTTTAAGGAACCGAATGAAACTGCAGTACATAGCTTAACATATAGAGAAAACCCGAAGTCGATAAATCGTCTACGAGCCGAGTTGTCAGGTTCCCTTGTGAGAACTTAAATTCCCCCCTTCCTTCGCTCCCAAAGTCGTTGATAGTTGCAAACCTCTACAAAATACTAAATCGAATGCAATATCTTCGAAAATAGAGTAGTTAGAATAACGAACATGAAGACGGACAAACGTAAGCTAATAGCGCAACTTTCCTTTAAGGAAAATGCGCTAAAAACAAGCCAAAAAAATAAATTTTCACCTAATTAAAAACCTAGCAAACACCGAACGCCTCACTTCTCGGATCATCAGAGAAAGAATCGAAATTTAAAAAGAGTAACAACCTAAACACCAGGAACGGTATCTTAAGATCACCATAAATATGGTAACCGTCAGTAAATGGTAGACAGGTGGGAATTAAACAGCCTAATTCGATATTCAGCGGAGAAATGAAATTGAAAGCATAATGTAAGGTTTCATCATACGCAACCGAACACGAAATCAATCACTTGAGATGGCAACTTTACACCAAAAGGTGTGACGATAAACTTCGATCTGTTTAGTGCGAGTAATCATAAGCAGAAAGATAAATGTATTCTGAAAATCACCCGGAAAATCAACTATACATAATTAGTAAGAACAACAAATAACTACACTTCGAACCTGACATAAGAAAAATACACACTCAAAAAAACGCGTTGTCTCGACTACTTTGATGGATTTAGGGCGTTAATCATTATTCACGGTCAAAGATAACCAAAAACTTTATTTACAATAATTTCGATAGGCCAAGAGTGCCTAAAAACTTCATTTATTCACCAGTGTTATTAGTAAAACGATCAAAAACGAACAACTTCAATTGACAAGAACTAAATTTTATAGTTTTACACTGTTAGTCACCATTTGGGGCCAAATATACTCAAAAAATGTGTCTATTGCCAGAATTTTCTTAAGAAATCGGCCAAACGTATTGCCTCAATTGGCAAGACCTAAGTTTTATGGTTTTACAGTCTTGATCATGATTTGGGACCAAAAATGCCCAAAAGCAATGCATGGCTAAGCAAGAACTAAGTGTGAGGTCTCGACGGTGTTAGAAATCATTCGTAAGTCAATACAAAGTTTCGTTTCAGGTGATAATTCTTCACAGAAACCGCCAAGACACGTTAACTTTACAAGGAAGTGAGATACCACTTACGATACGTCGATGGATTTGGAATTATGATTTCGTGTGCTAAACAACACACATTACTTGCTTTCGTTTGTTTTTTTATTGCACATTTGTATATGTGAAATTCTTTGGGAAAATACAAGTATTGCCTCGATGGGCAAGAAGTAAATTTTATGATAATCGTTATCGTAATAAGAAAATATTATAGATATATCGAAAATATCTCAAGTAGAGTAGCAAGGCTACTTAAAATTAAAACCTTCCTCCTTTAAATCGGTCCTTTTTAGGGCTACAACTTACATAATAGAAACAATTCCAGAAAAATATAGTTAAAAAAAAATAAAAATTTAAGGGATTTTCGTATAAAGTTTTCTTTGACCGATATTTTAGGTTAAGAACAAGATATCGAGATGCGGTTTTCGCGAGCTTGTTTAGGCATCATTTAGCTACTTGTTCATGAAAAAGTCATACAAATGCATTTAATTTTTTTGCGAAAATTAACCGTTTCTGTCGGAATATCGAACAACGCCCTCTAGCGACGACATGTGAAACTAACAAAACTTCAATTATTTTAACATTTGTAGCCCAAGAAAAGCTCTTTTCAACGCGCCGAAACTTGTTAAAATCGGATTAGCCGTTTCGAAGATACGGGGGGTGATTTAAGGAAACCTTTGAATACCCCCCCTCCCCACTTTATTTTTATAGATACGTCAAAAAGTGCCAAACAAAAAAAATTCAGATTATCCTCGACTTCAAAGATTTTTCAATTAAAATAATATAGCAAAATTCACAGAAACATCACTTTTTTAGATTAAAGATTGCAGTTACGCCCCCTAGCGGCCATTTCAGAAACATGAAAATATTTTCCAGGTTTTTGTATTGGCCGTATTAGTAATAACTTTTTTTGCGCAAGCCTCTACGATGGATAGTTTCCCAGATACAGTACCTCGCATTCTTAGTTGGCCACCCTGTACATTTATTACATTTGGGGACAGAAAATTGTGAGGCAGATTCTCAATTCTCAATGTTGATAAATTTAAATGAAGCACCACGTAGAGAGGAAGCAGTAATTATCAAAGAACCGCAAAATACAAACCGACAAAGCGAACAAGGCGATATTTTTGGAAATTTAAAAATGCCCCACAATGACTTCGTTAAGTTAATTACAAAATGTGGAATTATATTTCAAAAACATTTTGAATCTTTCATTGTTAAGACAAATATTTGCAGCAGTTTTTTTAGATCATTGCAATTTATTACCGTATAGCTATCCTTATCCAAAATTCCCAAAAACATTTGTTATGACTTTATATCTAAGAGTTAGAATTTATTACACATTAAAAACAATAAATAAAAATTTTAAATGTATTAATAAAAATAAATTAATTATATGGCGCAATCAGTAACCAATAATATTATTTTTAAGTATAAAAACAAAAGTATTTCAATCAATATGATTATTTGAAATCAGGACCTATCTTTTATCCTGTAATGGCGTTGCCAACGTCATCTTTCACAACTAGAAAAGAACACAGGCGCCGCCGCAGAGTTACCCTGCTGATTGCGTATTATGCTGTGGTAAAAATAATAAAAATAACCAGTTAATTTGATTTTTCATTAAAAACCGTGAGTTTTGGTAATAAAGCTACAATAACCAATTTGTATTCCACAGTGTGTAACTAACGCCCTGTACAACCGACCCAAAACCTAAGTTAATATTCGGATTTCCCGCCATTCAGAACCCTCATTCCGAGTTCTAACGGCATTTTTTAAAACTTTCAAAATTAAGGAATAAATCGCAAACTTAAAAATCAATATTTACCTCTAAACGAACAAAATTTACAAAGACATATTTAGCGGAATCGTATTATTTTCAAGTCTAGAAGCTACGGTTACTCTTTGGCCCATTCATTACGAACCACCCTGTATAATATTTTTCTCTTTGCTTAAACATAATGCAAAATTTTTTTTCGTTGAACATGCTACAATCACATAATAACACTAACTGTTGATATACAGGGTGGGCCAACGAAAAGGTTTTTTTTGAGAAACGCTAAAACACATCAATTTTTGTATCAAGGGGGACAACTTTTGCCATGATTTTCAACCTGAAATGATTTCATCCCTTAGCGCTGTGAGAACAACCCCTAAAATTTAAATAGGGATGATGGGGAAAGTGATTCGTCATTTGAAAGGTCTTTCTTTTCTGATTTCAGTGCACTTTTTTTTTTTATTTTTAACAAAAAAATTGAATTTGGAAAGATGGAAAATGAGGAAGGAGTTTGAGGCATTTAAAAACTAAAAAAAGTGCGGACAGGTCAATTGTTTTTTTTTAAGAGAAGTTAGATACTTTTACTGCCATTTGAAAACATTGTTTCGCCCCTTAGGTACAGGGTAAACAACCCCTGAAATTTTTAAATTAAAACAAGGGTTAATTTTTTCTTGTGCTAATTAATAAAACAAGCTTATGCAAATTCAACCTTAGTTTAATAAATATTCGAAGTGCCTGCCTTCAGCTTCCATGCAATAATACAAATTTTGATTAAATCTTTCCCGTACATTTTGCAACAGGAGTAATTAGACGGCATTCATGAACTATACGGCCACGTAACTGCTCCAAAGATTCCGGAGCAGTGGAATAAACTTTATTCTTTATATAACCACATAAAAAAATCTAATGGGGTGAGATCAAGAGATGGCGGTGGTCATTCTATTGATCCCCTCCGTCAAATCCACCCGTTTGGAAATCGTTGGTTCAGGTATTGTCGAACTGGCAAAGCATAATGCGGAGGAGCACCGTCTTGTTGAAATACAAATTCGTTCTCGATATAATCTGTATTATTTTCTAAAATATCGGTTAACATTGGGTCGATATGGTTCTCCAACAAATCCAAATACGTTTCGTCATTTAAATTTCCTAGTAGGAAGAAAGGCCCAACAATACTGTTACCATAAATGCCGGCCCAAACATTTAACTTTTGCGGTTGTTGAGTGTGCACTTCTTGCATTAATCTCGGATTGGTATCAGACCAATAACGATAGTTGTGGCGATTGACTGTCCCATTTAAGAAAAACAGATGTTAAAAAGTAAATGTGGTTTTGCAATAATCTGTTCAATCATGGTTTCACAAAATTGCAATCGTCGGTCGAAGTCATCTTCATTAAGTTCTTGTACTAGACTAAACTTGTAAGGATCAATTTTGTAGTGTTTTAAAATTCTTCGAATGCTGGTTCTTGCTAAACCAGATTCAGCAGCCATTTGTCTGGTACTTCTGTTGCCTCATTTCTGACAGGTGGTTCGACATTTCTTTTTGTATTAGCGACAGATCCTGTTTGCTGGAATTTTGAAACAAAACTTAATACATACTTTCTAGAAGTTATCTTATCCGGATGCCGTTGGTTAAACAAATTTGCCGTGGTGTTACCACATCCATTGTTTTCAAAATAAAGGGAAATGATTTCAACCCTTTCAGGTATTGTGTACACCATTGCTTGCCACTATGACAACAAACGATAACTATGGCGGTTTTATTAACAAACACTTCTCTCATTCACTTTTACACGCATAAAAAATAAACTCAAACTTATTACAATAATGTGACAGATAACTTAAAACATAACAAAGTCTAGCCAACATTAAAACTATAAATCAGGAATGCTGCCCATTTTTAACAATAACTATTTGTTAAAGAAATCAAACACTGTTTAATTTTTAAATGGAATTTCTGCAGGAATAATTCTGTACACATTTTTCTTCAAATTTATCAATGAAGGTAAAAACAAAAAAATATATAAAAACCTACTTTTGCTAGAAATCAAACAATTAGATGCCTTCACCTTTGGTACAGTACTCCTGAAATGCTGCAAAATGAACCGGAAAGATTTAATCAAAATTTGTATTATTGCATGGAAGCTGAAGGGAAGCACTTCGAACATTTATTAAACTAAGGTTGAATTTGCATAACCTTGTTTTATTAAGTAGCACAAGAAAAAATTAACCCTTGTTTTTATTTAAAAATTGAAGTGTTGTTTACCCTGTACCTAAGGGGTGAAACAATGTTGTCAAATGGCAGTAAAAGTACTAAAAAAAGGAATTTACCTGTCCGCCTCAAACTTCTTCCTCATTTTCCATCTTTCCAAATTCAATTTTTTTGTTAAAAATTAAAAAAAAATAGTGCACTGAAATCAAAAAAGAAAGACCTTTCAAATGACGCATCACTTGCCCCATCATCCCTATTTAAATTTTAGGGGTTGTTCTCACAGCGCTAAGGGATGAAATCATTTCAGGTTGAAAATCATGGCAAAAGTTGTCCCCATTGATATAAAAATTAACGTGCTTTTGCGTTTCTCAAAAAAAAATTTTTCTAGCCAGAAACCCGTCAGTTACCTTATCGTTGGCCCACCCTGTACAATGCTATAGTGCTGTAGATTGTTTCTAAAAAATGCCTTGGAAAATTTTTGTACATAAGTAAATATTGTTGTAGATAATTACTATTTTAAACACATATTAATTACCTACTAATCATAGGAATTTTTTTCAATTACTCAATTTAAATACGTAACACATATATTTGTTCCAATGGTTAGTCTATTTGAATTGTTTAGTTGTAAAATTAAATGGTTACTAAGTTACATGTCCTCGGTTGCGTTTTTGTGTAGTCTAGTTGCAAATATTTTTTTACTCAAAAGTGTACTAGATTAATCTGTATGTTATTGCAAATTCCAGTTAGATTAACAATATTGTAGCGTCATTGAATACAAAATTTGATATATCATTTTTGGGAATTTTGAATACGCCCAGAACGTACGCTCATTTATTTATTTAAAATCTCGTGACGTATCACGGTGTGTGGTATACAGATCAATTACAAACAGGAAAATTCCACTAGTAAGCATAAAACATCAACGATAACGGAAAACCAAAAAGGCATACTGAGGTTGATTGTTATATTACAAAGGTAAATTGCACCACGGTCTAGCTCAGTGAGGTACAAACTTATGAAACTTACGGTAATTGAGAACTCATTGATTTTCAGGTGTGACGGAAGCAGAGATTTATCCGAAGATATAATCAGTATTAGCGTTTGTTTTATTGTTGGAAGGCCACTCAATTTATACGTTTGATCATTTAAATACAACAAAAATTGAGAAATTTGTATCTTAAAGCATAACAGGTAATCTGAATAAACACTAAACAACTCTATTTATATGTATATTTGATAAATCAAAATGTCTGATTGATATCAGCATAAAATAACTAAAACGATATTTCTCGTAAAACCTTACGATCTTAAAATTACTAAATTAAACACTGTACAAACTTATAATCTAAATTCACTTAAAATTCAAAATGCAATATGATCAACACTGTATTCCATAATGAAACGTGTATTGACCTATGTCAACAAATTACAGTTGCGATGGGTTATGAACTCAAATGTTTTTATCTTAGGAGCAGAACTCAGATGCTCCTTTTTAACTGTATCAGAATAACATTAACTGATGTGTTCTTTACTTAAACTGCACTAAACTTACTTGTACAAAATAAATATAACTTCGTCTTAAAATGCAATGCAGTCGGAGAATTTTCATTTCCAATCATAAGATAAACATACGATAAAGGTAATTTCCACTTGTCAATAACATACACATGAATCAACTGTAGATCATAAATGTAGGTAATTTTCATGTCTTCCACATACCAATAATGGAAAAACTACAAACGCGGGCAAACTAGCAGCAAGCGGTAATGATACGAAGGTATTCCCATTTATGTTCGGGAAGACGACAATGCACATGCGCCATTTTATGCATTTCCCATGACGTCACACCACGCATTTACAACGACACGGAAATTTATCCAAATAAAAGCTTTTTCTTAACATAAGCGGTTTTCTTGTTCCTACTTTTGTTCCCTATTAAATATAATATTTATAAAATGTAATTAGACGCCTTTACATACCTTATAAAAGGGAAAAAAAACCTAAAAACTGAACTGCACAGCATAAGAAACGGAAATGAATTAAGAGTCAAAGCGTGTTGAGTTACGCACACAACAAAGACCATAACATACTACATACAGAGGTACTCGTTATTATGTAGACTAAAGTGAAAATATCGAGAAATAAAAAATTTAATTAGTGAACGAAAAAAGAAATGCTTAAA
This sequence comes from Vesta saturnalis, assembly GCA_036346205.1. NCBI lineage: Eukaryota > Metazoa > Arthropoda > Insecta > Coleoptera > Lampyridae > Vesta > Vesta saturnalis. Next base: position 837,804 of record JARFJB010000003.1, read on the forward strand.
GATACTAATGTAATGTAAATATATTTATCAATAATAATGCAAATTTCGAAACTTAAATTAAGGTAACAATAGACAAGGATTGAAAACAAATTAAGGTAACAATAGCCCAGAACTGGCACGTTACAATACATAAAAAAGATGAAAAAAGGTACCTGGATACAAGTTGGCTAAGAACCAATCAGAAAAGACAAAGTAAAGATAGCCGGGTCCGGAAATAAAAAAAGACGTGGCCTATGACGTCACAAATGGTAGAGGTAAGGTGCCTTTGTTCTATTGACATTCCATGCTAAAAATGCGGTTTTGTATTATAAATGAGCGTTGTGAATATCCGAGTGTGTAAGATTACGTCGACATTAATAGATATTCTTCCAGAGCATCAATGTCCGAATTTTGGTATTTCAATATCAGAGAAAAGCATCTTCTTTTACATCGAGATGTGTATTACCCAAAGAAAAAAATCCAACCTAGAGGCAGAAAGGCCTTTACAATTAATACGAAAAGAAATTATAGCTCTTCTAAATTTAATGAAAGATGGTAGATCCAGTTACCTGTGTAGCGTAATCAACGAAATTATACCCCGCAATGGAAGATGTTGAAAAGAGGTGTGATCCTTACCTACGTACCCGACCAACCACTCAAAACAAACCCTGTAAAGATAGAAGAAAAAAATTAATAAGCGCATGGCACAGAACTGGTCGATACCGAGTCAGCGCGAAGAGACAAGAGTTGTGATTTGGCTTGAGATCTTTGCAATGACAAATACCGCAAATTTAACCTTCACGTCAACAACATAGTTCTATAAAGACAACCCTTTTTTAATCCAATAAGGACCACCATACGTATAAACAAGTCCAAAGGTAAATCGACGCGAAGCGTCAAGATAATTTCCGTGTCTAGGCGGTGCAGCGTATTTCACATAACGTTCACACAAGCAATACTATTGACTCAACGACTGATAGACTTTACGAAGTTGGTTTAGAATGGTCGATCGCTATTTCTCATATTTTCAGATAAGAAATGTGAAAAATTTAATACGAGTATGATGTTCAATCTAAATGAGCTTAGGGGGTTTCCCAAATAAATCACATACTCTCGCTCACAAAAGGCGAAGTAAGGAGTAAAACCGATCACCTCGTGAGTACAGGTACGAATAGCGCATCACATTTGAGCCAAATTTTTATTTCAATTTCGATGAATATCTTTGACATACGCATTAAACATATTTTTTAATACCCTGTTTAAAGGGTTAGTAAAATCTCCCCAGAAATTCAACGTCATTATGAAAGATAATGTATTGCGGAGTACTATAAATTAAAAAGATATGACCCTCAAAGGATTTGGCCACAGGAGAAGTAACAGAGCACAAAAGAAGAGAGCATATTTAGAAAAAATGTCTGTGATCACCGAGAAGATCTAGGTAGATGGCCTACTAAGTCAGCGCACTGTATTTGATAAGGATGTGTGGCTGTAGCTCTAGGAGCTCAGAACCCTAGGAACAATTTTTGCACTAGTTTCTGTTCTGCACACACCACACATCGGCGTATATAACGAGAGACATTAGCACGCATACTAGGCCAAGAGAAATATAGCGCAATTCAAGCTGTAGTTTTAGAGACGCCGAAGTGGGAGAGCCGTGGATATCACGCAAAATTCGAAAACAACGCTCTTTAGATACCACTAGTTTCCAACCCTCATTGTTAGCTATATCTACAGGTGGCTAATAACGAGATATAATGAGTTTATAGAGTGAATCATTATTAACGTGCCAATAAGACATTTTTATGGACTTGCACTTTAATGTATAACTTCAGATACCAGCCATCAATAGCAGTCACAGATGAGGTAGGAGTCATAGAAGCAAATGAACAATCGCCCGAAGCAACAGTTTAGATTTTTGGTACCAAGTGTATCCGGCACATATCTCTTACCCTTACGATGAATGATTGGGAAATATTATTGCTACAGTCGTATAGTCTATTTGGACAAACGCACTGAACAAGTCTGTAAATTATTTAACCACGGCTTTTCCAAGACGCACTGTACCTAACACAGTTCTTCGTAGTGCCTTTCTGTTTTAGTCAAGGAGCGACTAATGTAATGTTACCGAATGTAGAATTTATAAAAGAAAATTAGTTATACTTTTCATAGTAGTAAGAATTTCCTGAACGTAGCAGACACGAGACAACACCCGGAGAAACAACGGTATATATATATATATATATATATATATATATATATATATATATATATATATATACATATATTTAGTATAAATTGAGTTGCTCTAATGTTGTTTGAGTTTTGATTTGTTAGATTCTTTAATCAAGTGGAATTTGCGTCATCAAGAAGTACTTAGTTCCGTGATATTGTATATAGCTTTGCGATGTTAGGAAAAAGTAAATGTGGCGACATTAAGCTTGGAATTTTATGCAGATAAGAATTGGTAGTTAGCGAAATATAGACCTTTTGGCGAGCTAAATAAGTTTAGTTTTTCAATATATGGGAGATGAATAAAATTATATTTTTGCAGCGTAGATTGTCTTTTTGTTGTCACACCTTAAGAAATTGCTGAGTAGTGGTTGGCTTCGGAAAGCAAGGAAATATTTCGTGTTTTCCGAGCGAACCGTTTGAATTATTTTATAGGAAAGAGATTGGTTAGGGTATTTAAAATTGAACAAGGTGATTTTTGAACCAATCGAGAATCAGGGATTAAGCTTTGAGATACAAGACGAGCTTGACGTGTGAGATCTGCGACAGCCGAAGCGCATGTTACCCTATTTCGTTGAAGAGTGTCTCTAATTGAAGATTTCACAGGCCACATGTAGTGAATTTTGTGTAGTTTACTGATGTGATTTAGGAGAAACATAATCGTGAACGGCTTTGCAAATAAAAGGGTAAGTAAACGGATGGTTGGTTTGTTAAAGTTACTGAACGTTAGCGGGTGGCCGCAGGGTGAAAAGTTGTTATAGTGGCTAATAAAATTACTATTTCACGTTTCAAAAGAAAGCTAAAAGTATTCCGTCATTTGTGATTTAAAATTTTTAATTGTTTAAAAATATAGAAATTGACTTTTATTTGTGGAACGAAATTGACTGGTAGAAAGCGAGTTTCTAGCAACGTATTTAATTCGATTGTCCTGGAGGAGCAATCACACGCCTTGAGCACCTCCGTACTGGTTCCTCTACGCTGCTCTGTATATTTGTGTGTAAGTGAAAAACTATCAAAGTTTGCTGTTAATAAATTTAAACGTTGTTTGAGTGAGAATTGATGACCTTGATGCATAGGAAAAATATGCGTCGCCGGCTGTAGTATTCGTTTAGATTGACCATCTATTTATCGAAACATTCATTTCCGAAACAATTACAAAATGAATGTGATGACATACTTAATCTAATAATTGGAGACGTTGCGTCTCATAGTGGTTACATTATTTTTAAGATTTTAATTAATCGAAAAAGGCGTGGTCACCTTTTTATCTGTCGAAAGCGCTTTTGTGATAGTACAAAAAAGGAATAAAAATTTGTGTATTTACTTTAAGAGGTGAAATTGAATTTCATATTGTGCCGTTGATAAGATCTTCTGATTGCTGATTTTAAATTTATTTTGATGCATATAGCCCATTTAAATTGATTCAACAGATGTTGGGTTTCTTTTGATTACTTACATAGGAACAGTTTACAATGCTAAAAGAATGCTAATCAATTTTTTGTTTGATAATCCAAATTTTTTGACAATCTCAGTTTAGAATGAGAGGTTTTCAGCTAAAATCAGTGGTAGCTTTATTTGAAGTAACGATAAATAAAATCTTAATCGGGAAACTTAGAATTTCAATTTTTGTTTGTAAGTCTAGGAGAGCTATACTTTGGTATTTTTGGAGCATTACGTTACAGATTCGACCTAAGGGGATAGCTGCCGTAGTATACAACCCGCAGGAGGTTGCAAAAGGTCGGTTCGCGTATTTTTCCCTGTTTTGTACCAGTGCATTACCTTTTTCTAGCGTAACTTTACTCGATTTAAGACAGTGTGGCGTCCAGACCCCCCCAATTTGACATACCGTTGAACTCAACTAAAATTATTATAAACTCGCGGCTCTAACGACGAGCTTATATTTGCTTGTTCGGCTTTCTAGCAAACCGACTAATAAAACGGAGGTACCAATTCACTGTAACAACGAAGCGTCATACGTCACAAAAATTAGATGAGGTAGAAATAGAAAGCATGGTCGCCTATAATCCCCGTTTATTCACCACATACAAGACGTAGGGTCATCAATTCTGACTAATATAGGGTAAAGCACACCACTACAAATGCTGCAAGCAGTAAAAAATAATAGCACTAATGTATTATACATAATATAATTTTATACAATTATAACAATAATAATAAGTAGTTATGGTAACAAATCATTAATGTAAAACAGCAAACTTGATGTAAACTATAATTATATATTTAAAATATCTGTTAAAGGTGAGTTTACAAGATCAAAATGTTGGTTCATGAAAGGGACTTTCTGGTATGTTATGTTATGTAAATTTCGAATGCTTCCGAAACATGTAATTTTATACAAAAATGTAAAAATTTAATATTATATTGTTGTCATAAGGTGAGTTATTTACTCTTAGATGTTTGGTACATTTTGATTTATCTGTGTTTATATATATATATATATATATAAAACTCTAACGTGTTCTTTGTATCTAATATCAAAGTTCCTATGCGTTTGTCCAATATACACAGAATTACAGTATGCGCAGTTCAATTTAGAAATGCCCGACTTCCAAACGTCGTTAGTTCAATATTTGGCATTAAGTAAACATTTAAGAACATTGGTATTAGTTTTGAAAGCTACTTTGTATTTTTTGTTCTTTTGTAAAATGTGAGCTAACTACATACACGGACAATGCAATTCTGCAATTCCAAACAACTCGTATCACCACACAACACATCATAAATGAACCAAATTTCAATAAAGAAATCAATTATAAAAAAAAGATGCGCAAGCAAATGGATACATTTTAAATATAATCGATACTTTAGTTAAAAATCAAAAATAGAAATTATCTATCAAAAACATTTACCCAATTAACACGAACCGACAGAAAATAAATATAAACAAATTTCATATTTTGGAAAAACATCAGAAAAAGTAGCTCACTTATTACAAAAGAACAAGAAGTGCAACGTAGTTTTCAAAACCAACACCACATTCCTAAATATTTATTTAATGACAAAGATTCAGCTAATATTTTATCGGGTATTTATAAATTGACACGCACATCCCGTAATTCTGTTTATATTGGACAAACACGTAAGAACTTTGATCAGATACAAAGAACACATTAGGTGTTACAAATATAAACACACAGGCAAATTAAATAATGCCAAATATTTAACAGTGAATAATCAACTTATGACTTCACAAAACAATATTAAATTTTTAGATTTTTGTAATAAAAAAAACCAAATTAGATGTTTTGGAAGCATTCGAAATTTATACATATACACAAGCTAATGAGCGAACAGGTGGATGTTATACACTCACCTTTAACAGATATTTTAAATATAGAATTCTAGTATACATTAAGTCTGTTGCTTTACCTTAATGATTTGTTACAATATGGTTATTATTTTACTTATACATTTTCTCTCGATAATGATACATGTCGTATTGAAATGCGTTTAGAAACAAATAATTATACATAATAAGAGAAAAACTAACAATTAAATTTTTTTTTTGGTTCTGTAATCATTTAGGTGTCCATAAGTAGATGGCTATTTCTATTAGTAGCGCAGAAACGATGGTTTTGCGAGCAGAATTGCATGCTAAGTCACGCCAGTGGGAATACTCGCCAAAATTCTGGAGTTGTGATACACAACATTTTTATGCACTGACGTTAGTTCCATTAAAATCAGATTTGCATTATACGACTCTAATATGTAAGAAAAAGTTCATATATTAAAAATCAGTAGTACCGAACTAAAAACTAACTATTTGCCGGACTAGGCCAGAAACATCGAATTTCTGGAAGATTTTATACATAGTAAAGTCGGTGTTGTCGAAAGGAAGCACAAAAAATTATTTAGTTACCAAATCGTAAAGCAACGCCTATGACATTACTTGAAATGAACGGACCGAATTATCGATTTTCGATGGATGATCGAAATCAATAATTATTGATAATACCAACATTTTGTATTATCTATACTTTCTACATATAGGGTGTTTCAGCGAAACCTAATCACTAGACAACCAAGTACTATAAAAATACTAGCCGTACCCGTCGCGCGTTGCTGCGTTCGCAGAATGGGAGGAAAGGGGGGCCGATATTAAAATTTTGTGATACACGTCTCATAATTTTATTTGAACAATATGTTTACCAATTTTCCAGTCAATCGATCCACAGAATAAAAAGTTTCACAAAAAAAATGCAACCCCCCGATTTCACCCTCTTAGGGGAGGAATTTCAAAAAACCCTTTCTTAGTGGATACCTACACTTCACAAAGAACACACCCTCGATCGATAAATCCCGACCGATGCAGCTGTTAAATGACATTTGCGGCGCGCGAACTGTCACCCGCGCAAAGTTTAATTTTACAATTTTCTTAACTTTTCTTTTCGTAAGAACCTTCTACAAAGTATTATAAAACTTAAAAAAATCAATCAAATCTGTAAAGTTCTTCTCAAGTTATGGCGTGACCAAGGAAAATAGGCATTCATGTTGAAATATATATATATATATATATATATATATATATAGATGAAAAAATTACATAAATCTTTATCGATCTGATCTACACTTGGAAAATTCTTTCAACTTTGTGACACTTTCGGTTATACCGCAAGTAGCTACCAACTTCGTTATTTTAAATCGATACCCCATTTTTTTGCCATTTTCGAATTCCTCGTTTTAAGGAAACTTTATGTCTAAAATTTACTCTTTCTAAATTATTTCAAAAAATTAGAAAATGTTGACAGCTGCAGACTCCCACGAAAATCGATACTGTGCCTCGCCGCTACGGAATTAGGAATCGATCTTTTAGGGTACCAATAAGCCTTAATAAGCTAAGTTTTGATTTCTGTGAATTCTTAAAAAGTCTTCCACAACCTCCAAAATATTCCTCTGAAGTTGCATGATTTCAAACGTTCATAACTTCTTTATTTCAGATGGAATGTCCTAATGCTGCTTTGGTGAACATTACCCTATCCCTAAATGTAACTGTTTCTAAAATTGCTCTCTTTTTGGGTCAAGCCTAAATCTTTTGCTAGTCGCACCAGTGACATGCAATATAATACCACAATTTTTTGTTTTATATAATTATTTATTTCTCTACGCGTTGCAACACAACATGTATCATTATCAAGAGAAAATATACAACATTTTTGACAGGTGCACGCCGTTACTTATTTGGCTCTCATTTGGTCGCTAGGTGTATCAGTAGTTTAGAAACAATGAATCAAACCAACAAAATAACATGTATTTCCTAAGGATTTTTAAAGACGAGTGCATTTTTGTTAATTCTTAAAAGTGAAAATTCAAGAAAATCGTGCCTTTTTTAAATTTTATCTAGACGGATGAAGCTAAATTTGAGCAGATAGAAACCATATTGTTTAGTGGACGTGGATTTCAAAATAAATTTAGTTTAAATGTTTTTTTTACTCAAAAACAATGATTTGAGATTTAGTATTTGTTGGGAACAGTGCTCATTATATGAGAATTGTTAATGAAGTTCTAGACAATTTACGATTAGATGATATAAGACACTTACGGTATCAACTGGATGGCGTGCCCGTTCAATGCAAGCGTACTATTGCTGAAGCACTAACAAATATATTCGAATATCGATGGATACGGTGTTTGGGTATGTGCTAAAGCTATCAATACCATCGAAGAACTTGAGAATAAGAGTAACTAGACATTTTCAGAGATTAGGCCATAGCAAATTATCAGTCCCAAACAGACTTTATTAAATGTTTGGAGGTTAATAGCGCGTAGTTTGAGCATATGACATCCAAATAAGTAAAGGTTTGCACATGTAGAGGGCCCCTGAATCCATTTTGACCACTTTTGGCATGGCGTGTGCGTGCGTGCGTGTGTGTGTGTTCTGTGTACAAACGTAAACACGATAACGGCCAAATCGTTTAAGATAGAGTGATAAAATTTGGCATACGCCTATTATAGTAAAATCGTAGATCCGTTTGGGACATATAGGATTACTGAAAGTACCGGGTGGCCAACTAAGAACGGCCGTCGGTCATATCTCAGGAATGGATTATAGCACAGGTTCGGGAAAAATTTTTTTTAACAAAAGTGGCCTCGAGAAACGCCTGCAAATTATTTTCAGAATTGTACGGTTCGCCGCTAGAGGGCGTATTTGACAAAAATTTTAAAAAGCAAAATTTTTCAAAACTTACTCAATTAAGGGGAATATTAAATATTATAATCAGAATCCTCGACAAATTCTGCATATTTTTTATTTGACAAGTTCTAGTCTATCTCTTCAAATAAGGGGTGGGGGAGAGTGGGAACCTTGTTACGAAAAAACGCCTTTAATTCAGGTTCTGCTTGACCCATTTTAATGAACTTGATGTTGTTTGAAAGAGCTTTTGTTAAACAATAGAAAATTTGTAAATTTGAAGCAATCTGATTAAAAACATAAATGCTAGAGGGCGCAGTTTAATATTTTTTTAATATTGTGTTTTCTCTTTGCAATTTTAAATGGAACCATAAAAATTTAAGTAGGTCTTTAAAAAGTAGACTAATTTAGTAATAAAACACTGAAAACTACAAGTTCATATCTTTTTCCTATCCTGAGATATCGTAAGACACACGTAAATGGCGGGAATTGTTCTTCCAACGTCTAGTAGGCTAGTTCGCGTTAACAGAAATTATTAAATTTAGCCAGGAATGAAAAGATCTTACATTGGTCTGCAGTAATTTAAACTGTTATCATACTAATGTTATGGTTGCCGCTAGATTACCTAAATGTAATTTTGCGCTACTAACAATGAGAACAAATTATAAAATAATAATGTGATAAATCTAACAATTAAAACCTTAAATAAATAACTACGTAATTAGTGTCGCCCTAGATGTTCGATATGTCGTCCATCATTTTCAATGCATGAAATCAATCGCTGACGGGTGGAGAGAACAGCAGTTTCAATTTCTGCCCTTGAAATACTTCGTATTGTCTGTCGTATTCTTTCAATCATGTCAGCTCTTGTTGTGGGTCTATCGGCATAAACGAGATCTTTTATTCGCCCCCACAAATAAATATCTAAACAAGTTAGGTCTGGACACCTTGGTGGCCAAATAAATAAACTTCCACGTCCTATCCACCTTTCAGGGTATGATTGATCTAAGAAATTCCGAACATCTCTAGAATAATGTGCCGTGCACCCATCATGTTGCAAGAAAAAGTCACGACGAATGGCCAAGGGTATGTCTTCTAAAAGAAGGGGCAATTCGTTGCTTAAAAAATCTAAATATCTTTCTCCATTAACAGTCTCATTAAAAAAAAGGCCCAATTATTTCTCCACCTAGAAACCCGCACCACACATTTACAGACCAACCACCCTGACGTTGGACCTCCTGCATCCCGTGGGGATTCGTTTCAGACCAGTAGTGCATATTATGTCGATTTACACTACCATCACTATGAAAAGTAGACTCATCTCTCCACATAATTCATGAAAGTATTTCAGGATCGTCGTGTATCATATTTGAGAGCCAGTTGCAAAAATCCAACCTGATATCGAAATCTTGAGAATTCAAACTATGGTGTAGGACCATGTGATATGGGTGCAATCTAAAATAGTATATATTATAAACTAATCAGATCAATAAGACACATTGAAGTCCTTCGTTGTTAGTAAACGAAAAAGGTCTTTAAATGCATTAACTCTCGTAATGTTATAGTTAAAATCTATTCAAATAGCATAAGACAATTTCATTAAATAATTTGGTGTTTTATTGAAACTGGATATAAAATGGCGGCAAATACATTAGTCATGTTGTCACAAGTTAACTTTTTCCTCTGTTCTTCCTCTGCGTTCTCTTCGGTACACAGGAAGATTTACATTTTCAGTAGTACGCACACGGTGTGCGAGTCGGAGAAAAACTATTCTGCTGTGATGCCGTCTGTTTGGGTACTGCAGTGCATACACTCTAGCAGTAACGGTTGCATTTCTCATACATTCAAAATAAACTGCCAATATGTCAAATGCTTCTTCATTTGTAAGAATCATTTTGGTACGAAAAGATAAAGAAAGTCTATTAAATGCAACACGATGGATAATTTTTGACATATGCGTGAAAATCGTAGCTTGCTTGTTTTCAACAGGGAATTTATTTTATATCTTACATGGCCCTCTTTACTAATTTTGTTGTCATCAGTAAATCGTAATTCATATTTTAAACTGTATTTGTTGTTGCTGGGCAAATATCGGTTTTTATTGATATTTTATGCTTTTGATTTACTAACACATCGCTTGAAAACAAATATAACATTCTTATATAATAAAAAAAATGTTAGATTTATCACATTATTATTTTATAATTTGTTCTCATTATTAGTAGCGACAGCATTACATTTAGGTAATCTAGCGGCAACCATAACATTAGTATGATAACAGTTTAAATTACTGCAGACCAATGTAAATCATTTCATCCAAGCTAAATTTAATAATTTCCGTTAACACGAACTAGCCTACTAGACATTGGAAGAACAATTCCCACCATTTACCTGTTTCTTACGATATCTCAGGATAGGAAATAGATATCGACTTGCAGTTTTCACTGTTTTATTACTAATTTAGTCTACTTTTTAAAGAGCTATTTAAATTTTTATGCTTCCATTTAAACTTGTAAAGAGAAAACACAATATTAAAAAAATATTAAACAGTGCCCTCTAGCATTTATGTTATTAATCAGATTGCTTCAAATTTACAAATTTTCTATTGTTTAACAAAAGCTCTTTCAAACAACATGAAGTTTATTAAAATCGGTCAAGCAGAACCTGAATTAAAGGCGTTTTTTCTCTCTCCCCACCCCTTATTTGAGGAGATAAAAAATATGCAGAATTTGTCGAGGAATCTGATTATATTTAATATGCCCCTTAAGTGAGTAAATTTTGAAAAATCTTGCTTTTTAAAATTTTAACTGTCCAATACGCCCTCTAGCGGTGCACCTGCAATTCTGAAAATAATTTGCAGGCGTTTCTCGAGGCCATTTTTGTTATAAAATTTTTTTTCCCGAACCTGTGCTATAATCCATTCCTGAGATATGGCCGACGGCCGTTCTTAGAGGACCACCCGGTTTTCCCGAACCTGTGCTATAATCCATTCCTGAGATATGGCCGACGGCCGTTCTTAGAGGACCACCCGGTACGTGTTAACCTACAGTTTTCAAATGTTTTCAAGTAAACTAGTCATTTAAATGGAACTATTAAATTGAAATTTTTCACACACACGGAAAATACTAAAACACTATTAGATATGACATTTCAAGGTTATAGAGGCACTAGACATGGTATTTAAATAATATATAAATTGAGACTTTTAACTGAGATTTTCGACTGGGATGTTACAGAATCTAGGTAAATTGTAAAAACGTATGTATACATAATTTACAGCTGAAATATTAAATTAAAAATGGACAAAATTGTGAAAATTAAAAATGTGTAACAATTTAATAATATGCAAACCGTTAAGCTATCGGGCTGGTAATGAAAGCAATGAGAGTTCTAACCCCAAACAGGGAAATTGCCTCTTTTGTTAAAATGGCTTTTAAATTAAATTTTAATATGCATTTAAACTTTAAAACTCAAAGTTTTATTATATAAATCCTCTAGTACTTTTATGGTACTAGAGGAAATATTGAGTGGGACACTCCCGATTTTTTTAACTCTGAACACAATGCCGTTGAGAAAATTGAAGTATTCCATTTGAAATAAGCAAGTTATGGACGATTAAAATCATGCAACTTCAGAGGCATTTTTTTGGGTGTTGTGAAAGACTTTTTAAAAATTCAAATAAATAACAACGTAGCTTATTAGAGTCTCTTGGAACCATAAAAGTCTCCAATTCAGTGGGAGTCTGCAGATTTTCTAATTTTTCGAAATAACCCGGAACTAAAATTAGACATAAGACACTTTACATAAAGTGGCCTAAAAATTAAAGGGCGAATCTGCAAATTTCAAGAAAAATGGGGGTTCCATTTAAACTAACGAAGTTGGTAGCTACTTCCGATATAACCGGAAGTGCCACAAAGTTGAAAATATTTTCCAAAGGTAGATCAGGTCGTAAAGCTTTATGTATTTTTATCAGATTTTTATATTCCATGGTCATGAGATACTTCTAATTAATCTAGTCTCGCTGAAAAAAAGAAAATATGTCCCGCTCTTACCAAAATTCCTTCCCGGCCTTTCTATGAAGATTCCAACGCTGACAGTACTTTTTTCGTTGACTCACCTTGTAGTAGCTCATCAACATGATTAAAATTTTTACAATATAAACGAGAATGAAAAAATGTACCTACCTGTATACGTTAAGAAGCTTATATTAAATCACATGCTGACTGCACCTATTTATATTAATGACGAATAAACCTATTTTGGAATAACCAATATTTGAATGTGATTGCAACAACGCTCTCTTATTACGTGGATTAAGGAATTTAATTTTAATGAGTTAACCGTTTTTAAAGGCAAACAAGAATTAACTCGTCCTCATTCAAAAACATTCACTAATAAATTGCATATTGTCTATTGTAAATGTTATAAACAGTTCTGTTGCGTGTTTACAACTTTTGTCGACAATGAACTCATTTTACAAGAAAATAGCGGCATTAAGAAAAATTTGCATGTCAACTAACGGCTTCAAGAATACAAATTAATAACGTACAGTTTAATTAGTACAAGGTTTATTATAACAGGTTAAAAGGCGAAGGATAAGGATAATCAACCAGCAAACTATAAATCAATATAACATAAACCGGATACGAATGCGATTGATGACAAAACATATTTAAAAAAATCAATGTAGCGCATCCAGCAAACAAACATAAATCAGCATAACAATAAATAAATAAAAAAATGACTCACAAACTGCAGGAGGCGTTGTGGGCACAGCTGGTTTTTGATGACCCCCGCAAGGTCTTGCTATTCTTGACATTGACTGAATTCCAGTAGTAGTCCGTAATTGAGGCAGATTCGTCTTTTTTTCACTAATGTCTTTTCTAATGGAACACTCTGTATTTACGTTACTGTTTGTATCACTAACGGGTACATCACCACCCCCAGATAAATTAATCTCAGATTTTATGTCAACATTGTTATTAATGTTATCATTCGTTAAAGTTTGGTCTGTCGTATCACCGGATGGGGCTTCGGGGGTTTCTTGAATAGTGCCCATTTTATTATACTAATCTGTAACAATCAAAAAGATTAATTATAGTACAGAATCATATCCTAATTCAATTTTTTTTCAACTTCAAAATATTCAGCAGTCAGCAGACTGCTTTACTACGATATACTTCGAAAGTATTTTAAATGTAAATTTATAAATGAAACGTGACGTTCACCAAAAAGGGTCATTTTTATACAGGGTTAGCCCAAGGTACTGGGATTCTTTAACTATACTCTTCGCAAGAAAACTTTAAATACAAAAATTACAACGGCCGTATCCCGGTAATAGATTATCACAGAGCTTTTGAGGGAAAAATCATAATAAAACTACAAATGACTAAAAGCTGAGTTCGTCCGATAACCGATAGGTACACTAAATTAGAATTTAAGGCACGACAAAGGTAACTAACTAACTGCATTAATTAAAATAAAATCTTGGTATTAAATCGTGTATTTTTATTATCTTTACCTAAATCCAGAGCATTTTGATTTATTTTGATTTTTTAAATTTTGGGGGTTTTGGAAAAAAAAATAATTGTTCCCAAACCAAACTAATTTTGTCAAAATTGCTTCACGATCTCGAAAATAGGCTGTTTCGTTGATTTATTTGGTAATTTAATTGTGAAAAATACTATACTGGCTGCTCAGATTTTTCGGTTATCTTATTAATACATTCAAACTATAAAATCTTCGTTATGTCAAATGGAACACCCTGTATATTTTAGATCTGTCATGCGACCAATCCCAAAAAGTACTAAGGTATATTATACCTAAACCTTCAAGTTTCAAAGTTATTCAACAATATTTAACAATATCACTAATATATTAAATAATATTATTCTTAGCAAGAGTGCGATTCTCTTTTCAAGCGAACATATTACATTTTGCAACATAACACAACATTATAGTTTTTTAAAAAAATTATTTTGTTTTATTATAGCCACATAATTGTTACTGTGAAAGACTCTTCATTGGATATGATATTGTGTTGGTTAAGTAAATAGTTATAAATATATATTATACAAGGTGATTCACACGTTTTGTCCCAGTTATCAATTCTTTGTAAAATTAAATAACGGAACCCTCTGTATGTGGGAAGTGATTTTGACTTAATGTTATCCTTTAGTTAGACAGATTAGGTACTACTTAAGATTATATAAGGCGATTCAATAATTTTGTAAAATATTAAATATAACAACAAGTCAAAAAATCTTTCTTTTTTTCATCGCCCTGTATCTAAAAATTGACTCGGTCAAGGTAAATTGATTTTGAAATCTTTGAATATATCATATTATAACGATTTTTTCCTAAAGTTTCGTTTCAATCCTATGAGTAGATTTGCAGATACAGTCTGGCAAGTTTCACCAAGACATGTCAAATGAAATTGTTAGCGTTTTTAAATCCTTATAGAAAGTGGCCTTTGGTAAAAATGTATAATTTTCTGATATGTATTAGTTCTCTACGTACTCGTCAATATTGTTCATGAGCACAAAATCATGATGTAGTTAAAGTGTTAAAATTTCAAAATACCACGCTTCGCATTCAAAATGCGATTTTTACATTTTTATGGGATATGTAGATATACACAAATTTAACGTTATAGTTTTTTTTTTAAATATTTTGTTTTATAACAACCATTACTACTGTGTTAATGGTTAAAAATATTATACAGGGTAAAAATATATATTATACAGGGTGATACATAAGTTTTGTCCCAATCATCAACTCTTTAAAATCAAATAACGGAATCCTTTGTATACGGGAATTGATTTTGACATGTATTATTGTTATTAAGAATTTCATGTGACGACAACTACAACTGTTACAATCTATATCTAGTTAGCCCTCTACACTATAACTATTTCGAAATCCAAACGACTGGTCGGTTTGACTATTAACCGCTCACAGTCCTAGTATTAGTTTTTGGTGTAAATATAGTTTTATACCTTAACGTATCATGATCAATATAATAGGTACAGTACAAATACTAGACGTATTCCTTTTCCCTGTTAATAACCGTTGTACTGACTTTTGGTATATTATACACGAGTTAAACAATGTGTCTGGCGTATATTTCTGGTTTTCACTTCACACAGCATGTGCACATGCCCACTTGTGAACCATAATTTAAAACTATTCTCTGGACGTTACAAATTCAATCCAGCTTAAACAATAAACCATAGAAGATAACATATTGGTTACTTTAAAAACGCTAACAGTTTCGTTTGATATGTCTTGGTGAAACTTGCCAGGCTCTATCTCATAAGATTGAAACGAAACTTTCGGAACAAAATCAGTGTTAATAAGCTGTATTCGAAGATTTTAAAATCTATCTACATACCTTAAAAGAGCTAATTATAAGATAATGAAAACAAGAAAGGTTTTACGACTTATTGTCATATTTAGTATTTTGTAAAATTATTGAATCACCTTGTATATTCTTAAGTAGTACATAATCTCTAACTAAAATATAAAATGTAGTCAAAATCAATTCCCTATACAGAGGGTTCTGTTATTTATGTTAAAAGAGTTAAAGTTGGGACAAAACTTATTTATCACCCTGTATAATATAATATTTATTAAAAATTTCCCTGTATAATATACATTTTTAACTATTAACTTAACCAACACAATATGACACCCAATGAAAAGCCTTCCATAGTAGCAATTATGTGGCTGTTATAAAACAAAATATTTGTTTAAGAAACTATAACGTAAATGTGATCACCCTTAACTGAGAATCAATTATACCCTTTGTATACTACATATCCATAAAGATAATGCATTTGAAGAAAAATTAGCTGTAATTTAAAATAAAAATAATGAACATGCGAATCGTGGTATTTTGAAACTTTAACACTTTAACTAGCCAAGGATGATTTATACTCATGAACCATATTGATGAGTACGTCAAGAACTCATACATACAAAAATTATACATATTTACAAATGCCACTTTCCATAAGATTTAAAACGCTGACAATTTCATTTGACGTGTCTTGTGCAACTTGCAGACTCTATCTGCAAATCTACTTACAATTGAAACGAATTTTTGACAAAATCATTATAATATCTGTATTCGAAGATTTTAAATCATATATACTTGACGAGTCAATTTTAGAACAGTGATGAAAGGTTTTCGACTTATTAATATTAAATAACAATAGGTCGAAAACCTTCATCACTAGTTTTATATTGATTTTAAAATATTCGAATACCTAACGATTTTTTCCTAAAATTCCGAATATTTAATATTTTGCAAAATTATTGAATCGCCCTGTAATAAAGTTTTAAGTTACCTAATCTGTCTAACTAAAAGATAACATGAAGTCAAAATCAATTCCACATACAGAAGGTTCCGTTATTTGATTTTACAAGAATTGATGATTGGGACAAACTTATGAATCACCTTGTATAATATATATTTATAACTATTTACTTGACCAACACAATATCATATCCAATGAATAGTCTTTTACAGTGAATTAGGTCGGTGTAATAAAACAAAATAATTTTTTAAAAACCATAATGTCAAAATGTGTATTACCCTGTAAATAAAATTGAATGACCTTTTTTGTACAGAGTGTCCCAACGATGGAGTAAAGTAAGTTTATGCTTAACTAGAATTATTTGTGTAAATATTGTATGGACCATGGGGTAGAAGTAAGAAGTGTGCATTTTTTAAAATATTGGAAGTTATACAGGTGTGCCAGAAAAGCAGGACGTGAAAAAGTATGATTTTTAAATAGAACATCCCCGTATTTGATTTTAGTTTTAATTCTACGTATCCATACAAACATATTTTGTCATACAAAATATTGGCTGAAAGTTTTAGTTCTTGAGATATTCGCGTTTAAAGATTATTATGGTCATTTTCATGGGGTTGATGAATGGGCAATTGTTCCGTTATTTCACAATAAAAAAATTGATATTTCGTGTGAAAAATGAGTGATATTATACTAACGTTTAGACCAAGTAGTATTTCTAATTTTCTCAACAGGGTGTTTGTTATAACCATTCAAATTTGAAAATTCTCAAATTAAAAAATCAGTTTTTTAATTGCACACCCTATATATTTTTATTTCATTTTATTCGGGATTAAAAATCTATCATTTTGTCAAATATATCCTATATCTATCTTTGATAGTTTTCGAGTAATTTCGATTTTTCACACTAGCTACTTTATTTTCGATAACATTGCATTGCATGGATCTTGGTAGCCATGGAAAATAATAATTGCGTACTAAAATACAAAGGTTTCCTACTTGTCAAAATAAACACATATTAAATTTGTCGTTTTCGCATTTAACTTGTTATCAATTCTTGTATCAATTATGGATTATTCGACAAATGAATTAATTGATATGATACACGTGTTGGGCGAGGCTGAAAAACCCTTTATTGGCACAACGAATCTACAAAATGAAATATCCTGAACGTCGAATACCTACTACTGTTGGCTTGGAAAATTTGATGGATAGATTTGATTCTAGCGGTAGTGTTAAATACTCCAAACGTAAAGTTGTTAATAAAAGGGCAGCTAATGAAGAAAAGAACTTGA
Organism: Vesta saturnalis; assembly: GCA_036346205.1. NCBI lineage: Eukaryota > Metazoa > Arthropoda > Insecta > Coleoptera > Lampyridae > Vesta > Vesta saturnalis. Next base: position 855,773 of record JARFJB010000003.1, read on the forward strand.
AATATTATTAAATATTCAAGAAAATCCCCAAGTGAGTTCTAGAACATTAGCGACGATATGTGATACCTCCAAATCAAACGTGAATCGAACAACGCTGAAATATAAGTACCATTCCTATCACATTGAGCTTCATCAAGAATTGCGAGAAGAGGATTTTGCAAGACGAATTGAATTCTGCAATATCATTAATCAACGGCTGCAATTAAATAACAACTTTTGTGCTCCATAATGTTTGCCGATGAGGCGACGTTTAAAAGTAATGGGGCTGTAAATCGGCATAATATGCACTATTACGCATTGATAATCCATTTTGGCTACGAGAAGTTCAAAACCAAAATGTGTGGTGTGGTATCTTAATGACCAAATGATCGGTCCCTATTTTTTGATGATCCATTAACGGGCCGCAGCTATTTGCATTTCTTACGTGAAGAATTGCCTGTGTTACTTGAGGATATCAATTTAGAAGGACGACTAAATATGTGGTTGCAACAGGATGGTGCACCTCCACAGTTTTATCGGGACGTAAGAATTCTTGAACCAGCAATACCCGGAGAAATGGATAGGACGTAATGGCTTTATATTATGGCCACCCAGATCATGCGATTTAACTCCACTGGATTTTTCCTATGGGGATACATAAAAGATCGGGTGTATATTATTAAACCTACAACAAGGAGGACATGAAAATAGAATTTGCGAAGCTTGTCGCACAGTGACCCTCTTATGTTATCCGAGTGAGACAGAACATGAGAAAAAGGCTCAATATGTGTATTCAGCAAGAAGGCCGTCTATTTGAGCATTTACTAAGACGCAATGTTGAATAACTATTGAATTACTGTTTCTCATTAATAAAACTGTTAATATTCTCGCTTAGTGGTTTGTTTTATTTCGTCGCAATTATTTTCCATGGCTACCACGATCCACAATAATGTTATAGTATCGTATGTAACGTAGCTAGTGAGAAAATCGAAATTCCTCGAAAACTATCAAAGATAGATATACGATATATTTAACAAAAATGATAGATTTTTAATCCCGAATTAAAATGAAATAAAAATATATAGGATGTGCAATTAAAAAAACTGATTTTTTTAATTTGAGAATTTTCAAATTTGAATGGTTATAACAAACACCCTGTTGAGAAAATTAGAAATACTACTTGGTCTAAACGTTAGTATAATTCACTCATTTTTCACACGAAATATCAATTTTTTATTGTGAAATAACGGAACAATTGCCATTCATCAACCCCACGAAAATGACCATAATAATCTTTAAACGCGAATATCTCAAGAACTAAAAACTTTCAGCCAATCTTTTGTATGACAAAATATGTTTGTATGGACACGTAGAATTAAAAACTAAAATCAAATACGGGGTGTTCTATTTAAAAAATCATACTTTTTCACGTCCTGCTTTTCTGGCACACCCTGTATAACTTCCAATATTTTAAAAAAATGCACACTTCTTACCTCTACCCCATGGTCCATACAATATTTACACAAATAATTCTAGTTAAGCATAAACTTACTTTACTCTATCGTTGGGAAACCCTGTACAACTACATATCCTATAGAGATGTAAAAATCGCATTTAGAAGATAAAATGAACATCAGTACTTTCAAACCAAAAATAATAAACATGGCAAAGTAGGTATTTTGAAACTTTAACACCCTGTATTTCTAAAACTAGCCATAGGATGACTTTGTGCCTATGAACAATATTGATGAGTACGACAAGAACTAATACATATCAAAAAATTAGACATTTTAACCGAAGGCCACTTTCCATAGAAAACGCGTGGTCCTTTGATTTGCTGGGCTGCTGTTTAGAATGTTGGCAATAGTCATGCGACCCTTTGCATAATCTTCGATGTAGTTTTCCATCCTTCTAAACGTTTTCATTGCAGCAAATCTCCTCCGCTATTCGTTAGCAACGTGTTTTTCGTTCTCCTGAAGCAATATCCGGTATATGCATCGGGTTTTCCGGTTTTAAAAAGCAAAGATAGAGCATGATGTCCTATCACTTGCTTTGTTAGTTTTCCAAGTCGTAATTGGTGAAAAGATCATTCATCCTCGATGTCTTTACGTAGATTCAAATAACTATCCAGTATCAAAAACCACAGCACGCCGAGGATCACAAATGATATTGGTTGGTTAGTTTTGGTGTCGGCAATTGTTGTGTGTATTTGAGTCTAGATGCATTGATACCTGTGACTTTCATTTGAAATAGCTCTTCAGTTTTCCACGCCCCAGACACTCCAATTATTAGGGCTACCTAGATCGAAAACATAAATTAACAAATGGTTTGGTTAGATAAAATTGGTTATAAAACCTTCAGCGGAAGAAATTCGAATAGGGAATCGGTTAAAAACCTTTCCACGTCTTCTTTCGTGAATAGATTAGACTGCTTTTCTCTATAACCCACCCTCGTTCTGATTTTTCAGAAAAGCATGCAGTCTATTAAAACCGGAAATTTCGACTGTATGCCGACTTTTCAGCATAGGTCTAAGCATTCAGTAGACTGACCACATCATTGAAGCTTTTTCGTTAGCAGATAGCTCTTGGAAATAGGCAAGCAACACGTCTCGTCTTGCTTTTTTCCGGCAATGATTCTCTTCCACCTTTTCTGTTGCCTTACGAATTTTAATGAGTACGCTCATTGTCTGAGGACATGGTAACATTCACGGAAAAACTTGTTCACAAGCTCGATCACCAGCAGATCAACACGAACGACGCAACTCTAATTTGACACAAGATTTGACGGTTGAGCTGAAGTTGTTTATCTCACAGCCAACTACACTCATGATTTCATCAACAATGAAACATACAACCGTGTTCCGCCCGTTTATTACGAATGATGAGTGTGTTTTTGAATAAAATAGTATACAAACCTTGATAGTAACGTGGTTCATCAGATGCGCCTCGGCTTATTATACCTCTCCTCCGCGCTGCGGTGGTGTTCCTTCGCCCTCGGCGAAGGTAATGAACCACGTTACCATCTTGGAACACAATCTACTACTGTTAACAAATTTTTTTAATTTTATGTAGAAATTATTCAAAATATTATTTTATTTGGTGATATTTGGATTTTCAGTACTCAGTTTTGTGAACTGGGTATAGTTTCTTCGGTAGTTTGTTTGTAAATAAATTGAAGTCTTTTAAATTACGATTAGGTTCCACACGTTAACAATTGTATACCAGTAATAGCAATTTTATATGGAAATTTAGTATTTTTGTAAATACTGGTAAGTAAACATTAATTATAGTTTAGTTGAGTTAAAATTACGTCATTGGAAATGGTTACTTTGTAATTAAAATTACTTCAGGAAGCGCAGCTTGGCATATGTAAAACATTGGCGACGATATGTCGGAAAGTCCTGTTTACAAATTTAATTTCAGAAGATAAAGATTGTGGTCTTTATAATAAGTTGGTTTAGGGTCGATTTTCCAAAGTGTTTAGGTGACGAAAACAGATCATATTACAATATTTTTCTCGAAGCACCGTGGCAGTGCAGATAGTGCTGGTGACGTAATTTTTTCAACTCGGTTTCTGAAATTCATAGTTTTTACCGCGCTTGCGATTTAAAGAAATGTTTTTTTATGATTGGTTATTTGACGTGAGATGCATGATGGCGAGACCTGTTAAATTCGTAAGAGTCTTAGTCAAGCTGTAGACGAGAGAGGCGCGCGATGTGATAGTAGAATGTACTGTACAGGGATTATTTGAAGTTTTCGTAGGGATAGTTTTTTCCCGTTCAGCCTTTGGGGATTTTGAACAGTATTTAGCCACCTCGGTGACATTATAGTATTGTGTATCGACAGTCAATAGTGACATTTATACGGGTCCATCGAAGAAGAATTAGTGTTAGAATTAGTGCTATTCCTCATTTTAGGATTATAATCGTTTTTGTGGATTCTTAGATTGCAAGTTCAGTATAATCAGTATTTATCGCGATATCCATCCGAGTTCACAGCTACTTAAACAAATAGAAAAATTGATGTAAATATAAATTTGTATATATAAAGGGCAGGGGACGTTTTGTAAATAAATTAATATATAGAGATATTGAACCAGAGGATAGTTATCATTCACCTGGTGTTGATTTAAATAACTTTCATTATTCAACTCGCGTAATTATAAATTGAAAGTTGCCGACTGTGAGTTGCTATATGGGAGGCGGCGTAAGGCGAAATTTAGAAGGGTTGGGTTCCACCGATCCGTTAACTAGAGGGTCAATTACACGAAATTTTCCTATACCGCAGTGCAAAAATAGGGGGAGAACTCAGAGTGGTCAATTGATGTGAACATTTGTACAGATCAAGGTAATTACCTCCGTTCGTATACTTATTTTTGTTTGTTTTGCTGGTGACTTTAATGAAGTGTTTATTTGTATTTGTCAGGCGGATGAATACGCTTTCTTATGTTTAGTTTTGCATAAAAGCCATTTAGGCGATTGAGAATAAAGTGATAATTTCACTACATTCTGTGTGTTATTTGTATTATATGCGGATTACTGCATACTAAGATTTCGTACCACGAAAATTAGTTAAATTTATGTTTTCAACAATATTATTATTCCGTAAGGCGTTCATCACAATTAAGGTGATTACGATATATGATTTTGGGAATTTGAACCTTGAAAGCGTTAACCCTATTTAATTAATAGATTTTACAAAAATGAATGTGTTTTTAACATCTGAATCAATACTGTTTATTTTACTTTATATCATTATCATAATATACGAATAGTGTTAACGTCCTGAGAGTATTGTTTCATTGTGTATAGTATTATTGTGGCTTCATTCCTTTGTTACTGCATTATTATTATTTACGGAGTGCCAAATTTAAAAGATTAGATATTTCTTTTGCGTTCAAGTTACGGAGTAGTTTATTTATTTTAAGGGAATTTTGATTTATGCAACTTTATAGCGACAACGTTTAATTATTTTTTTATACTTTTAATGGGTAATAATAAATAATAAATAACGAGTAATACTTGGTGAGAAGTTCTCTATTAGAATATTTGCTATTTTGAGTTTTCATTTTAAGAGATACGTTTCGTAACTCGTAAAGTTTAATGTAACATAAATATAGAATACGCAAATATTTTGAAGCTTTGTAGGAAACATCACACCGGCTGTTAATTCACTGATTTACCTGGTTTGCGAGAAAAGGCATGCAGGTTTTTTTTTGTTTGTCTGGAACTTAGATGTGAACTTTTCACATTTAGGTATTACGGCCCCTATATTGATATTTATAAACATTCTGGCGTCCACACGATTTATGATTTACCCTTATTGTGTTTTACGTATTACGAGCTATCCTAAACGCATAAATTAGTAACACACCCACCCCTTTATTCTACTGAGCTACCGACCCTTTCTTATCTGTTATTTCCGATCTACTGCCATTTTCGCCCGTAACAACAATCGGGTTACTGAAACGTAATTAATTGTTTAATATTCATTTATCACGTGGGCTATTCAATTTGAATATTATGCTGGTGAAGCAAGGTGGGTTATGGTATTTTACTAAAACAGGATTTTTACTCTATGTTGGCAATTTATAATCGTTGAATATAAACGAAAAAAGTATTTAGCAAAAAAAACGTTTAATTGCACTTTACATGTTTAGTACTTACCTCCACTGACCTTGAGGTGGTATAAATAACTACGTTTTGAACGTAATAAATTATTAGTAATTACTAGTAGTACTCGGTAACCTTCCTTCACCACTTTTTGTGACGTCATAAGCCACGCCCCTTTTACTTTCTGGACGCACCCACTTGTAGTTCCTCTTTTCTGATTGGTCATGCCTACTGCCTCAGGCTTCGCGCTTTCATTGGAGTCCTTAGGGCAAGTTAGGTCCACTTTTAGTTTCTGGTTTTTCCAAACTTAAGTCATTATGCTGATGAGGGTTTATTGAATTTATAATTGGTCTTTCAGGTCATTATCGAAATCACTTTTTGGACATAAATTAAAATTTTGAATATGGGCGATTCAAAAATATAGGAGGGGATCCAACATTGAGTTTACAAAATAAAAAGCAGAGTTTCAATTTTTCTGAAAAGAAAAAAATTTGCTAAAGCACTAGAAAAGTACTATTGCAACAGTACATAAAATAACGGGTCTGAATAAATCGCAATTGTGGAGAATTATGCATGAAGTACACCCCCACAATTCAATTTTACAAAGAGAAATGAAAGACAATGATGAGAACGCGAAGGAGATGAAATAAGATAATTTAACATTAGTAGTGTTAATCCATTTAAATGATGGAAGATTGGCTATAAATCGTAGTAGTTCATCCATGTAATAACTGAGAAAAGCACCTGAGTATATACAAGCAGCAGAAAATTAAATCTTTGATTGATTCATAAACAAACCGAAGCGAATCAAATACAAGACATACAATAATTATCTTTAAATGCGAATATCTCAATTCACTATTAACGCCCATTGATGTATTTATAGATCGCAAAAAAATACATCCTAATAAATGATTGTCATATTGTGAATTTTTTTACAGAAAATTGTTAACGATTACATATGGGGTGAATCAGATTATTCTGGTATCATTGAATAAACATAAAACAAAAATAGTGTAATACTAGACTGGGAAGTGGTCCTTTAAAATTAATGATAGGAGCGTAAAATGCCGCGGAAGTATTTTTATTAAAACATTAATTAACCAATACCATTTGCATAAAAATGTTTATTATTTAAAAAAATATTAGTTTCTTACCTTCAGTTAAATATAATTATTTTATTATGTCCCCGAATGATAAAGTGACCATAATTCATTAGATGAAAATCAGGACTCTTAAATGACCGGGGGGGCGGGGGGTCTGATAGGTGTGGATAACCCCCCCAGGAAAGGGCGTCGGGGGGTCCTCCCTCGGAAAATTAAAAAAAAATTGAATTAAGATACAAAATTTTAATGCTCTCAAATAACAATGTTTCTGCAACTGATCACCTAATTGCAGCTCTGGAAAATAAAAAAAAATACCAGATCTAGGAAAATCTAAGGGGTTACGGTTATTCTACAATACAACAGGTTTTGTTGTGCATGCTAAAACGTTGTAGAAAGGGTAATTATCGTGTGAAGTGGTCACTGCTCGTAAACTATGATATTAGCGGTAAATTTGATTTTGCCATATTGTAAGTTTAACATTTGGGTATTTCACAGAATATCAACTGTAATTGTAAATGTAATAAGTAATAACTAACGAAAAATTAGTCATGCTTCGTAACAACCGAAATTCAGTACATTCAGTGCAGTAACGAAAAAATCAGTACATTTTGCGTACTGATTTATTTTTTGAAAAAATCATAAAGCTATGCTCAAAATCAGTATTGCCCTGATAAAATCAGTACAGATGGTCACTTTACCGAATGACCACACGTATACTTTCGTCAAAGAAATGACACTTAAATTTATACTCTTTTACCTTGCCTGGTGGAATTCCATATTTAATAACCCGAATGTTTAAAATACAATACAATTCCACTTTTCCTTTTATCCGGAAATGGCGTGAACAACGTTTAACCAGAGATTCCTTGATCAAAAATAAGGCTACCCTGGTAAACACACCTATATCCGAAGTTGCTTCGTTTTGCCGCTAGAGAGCGTCAAAGTTTTTAAAATAATTTCGTTTTTTCAAATTAATTTCTAAACGCTTCAACCGATTTTAACTAAATTTGGGAAATAGAGTTGTAACATAAATTGACATAATTTGATGTAAATGGGAACCTTTTTCGATACGTAGAAAATGAAAGAAATTTACATGTTGTCCAAAAAGATGTTTTCTTACCCCCTGTAGATATGACTTTCATTTTTTTTTGTACTAATAGGTCATTTTGTTTACAAACGTTTTGTACTCCTCTAAAATGTTGGTCAGATGTACAGGGTGGTTCATTTTCGATATTTTCTTATGGGATGGACCTTTTCTATTACAGATAGACAAAAAGTAATATGGGGTCCTTGGGCTCGATTTTGGTGTTAATTAGATCCAATAGTCATAATCAAAATATCTCTGAACATTATTGCGCAATTAGCCAAAATTGAGAAAATGGCGATTTTGAAAAACTTGAATAACTTTTTTATTTCTAAATGTATCGACAAACTGTAAAAACATTCTTAACGCACTTTTTTAAGTAGAATCCGTTAGTGCATTCACATTTTTAAAACATTCTTAATTTAAAAAGATATGACATAGTTGGCTATGACATTTTTAAATGACATTTTTTTGTGCTTTTTAAAGATGTATAACACCTCTATGCTATTTTAATAATTAATTAATTTTTTAAGTTTTTCTTAATTGGTATATTTATTAAGGATAACAGTTGACTTAAAAAACCAGATATGAAATTGAATGAAGATATTTTACTCAAAAAATAAATTTTGGTTCCAGTAAAATATTTTAGAGCCATTTTGTAATTCTAATAGGTTTAATTGTAATGTTGTCCTGGTGTAAATTGAAATGAAATGAAAATAAACAAATCAGAAATTATGAAAAGCCAACAGCAAACAATTTTTATACGTATGTAAACATCTAATTCTATAAACAAAAAAATATGAACACAAAATATCAATATAAAAAACACACTAAAGCTACAAATATTTTTCAAACTATGCGGCCTCTTTTTGGATGCAGACTTCGCATTGTCTTCTAATTTAATTTATAGAATTATATATAGATAATGATGTTAATTGTGTAAAAGCCACATGAACACTTTCTTTTAACTCATTCACAGTATTATTAGTTCTTATGTATACGTTTTTCAAAAAACCCCATAAAAAGAAATCTACAGGCGAAAGATCGGGTGAACGAGCAGGCCACAAGATTGGTGCTGTCGTTCCCATCCAGCTATTAGGAAAACGTAAATTTACGTAGTCACTAACTACACGGGAATTATGTGCGGGAGCTCCGTCTTGCTGAAATATGACATTGCAATATTGTGCTAAAGGAAGACTCTCTAGCTTTTTTGGCCTTTTCCTTTTGAAATCTCTCCAAATAAATTCGTAGAATATCGAGATATTTCATTGAGTTTAACGTTCCTTCATACATGTGATAATAAAAACGTCCGTTTTTAATGCAGCACCACACATTTATTCCAAATTTCCCTTTCCTCCACAACACCGACATGAGCGTTAGTATCTGTCCAGTAAGGTAAATTGTGATTATTAAAAATACCATCACTACTGATATGCGCCTTGTCTGACCATGCAATAGAGTTTGAAAAATTAGGTATATATTGGCACTGACTTACATACCAATTACAAAACTCAGTACGCCGCCTTCTGTCGCCTATAGTCAAAATGTTTTTGACCTGGGATTTTTAAAAGAACCGAATTCAATTAAAATCTTTCTGTAACCTAAAATTAATTAAGATATTGTTTTGATCTAGCAAAATTTTAATTTCTATTAACCATACCGTTCAAAAATATTTTTATTTGGCTGCTGCCTTTCAGGATAATTTTGTAAATATAATTTCGATTCCACATTCTTATCACCTTCGGATAATATAAAACACTTTAACATGCAAAATTTTTCTGAATTTGTATAATTAGGCATATTAATAACTAAATTCCAAGATCACTTTGTTGCACACTTCTAATTTTTAATTTATTATTACTAATTAGCAAGGAAAATAAAATTATTATTGAAATTTTTAGAAAACCAACAAATACAGATAATGTTATAGCTTATAATTTATGCCATTCTTTAAATCAAAAATTAACAAGTTTTCATTATTTTTATAATAGATTTGTAGGTAGCACACTACGAAAATTTGATGAATACATTGAAAATATTCCGATTAAAATTGTTGTCGCGATAGCAAAAGATAATTACTAAAAGTTATTATATAATAATTGTTATTTAAGAATGGTTTGTATTTCTTTGTTTTTGTAAGACATTTGTGTAGGGTTCTAACTGAGGGCGGCCCGCAACCAGATGTTTTAAGTTGCAGGTGCAGGCTCAACTGCCTTTATCGAAGGGCAAGACAAATCACTAAATATGTTTATAAAAGCGTTTTGAAAATAAAAATGTCAGTATTATACAAAAAATTACACCGCGGTCAAAGAAAAATTTGTTCATGAGTTGAAATGTGATATTTTAAATACAGGATTCCTACGGTCGATTGCACATGTTAATTAGAAATAATGTTTCTTTTCATAATTAAAGGCAAAAGCGTTCACACGAAATATTTTTATTGCTTTTGTTACTTAGTTGATATGGAAAACAGGGAGTGATGGAATAAAAACGTTTTGTTGTGCTTAGAAAAAGGAGTTGCATTTGAATTTTCAAAGCGTGCGTTATTAAGATTTGGCATCGATTTTGTGTTTGGTAAATTAGATCTTTTTTTATTTGTAAGAGTTACCTTGTGAAACTGTTGTGTAGATCAATGTAAAATCGTCTTTTCTTTTGTGTTAATCGATAAATCCGAGTAGTTAAACATTTGTGCTGGTGCAAGCTTAAAATGATAACCTACATTGATAATGTAAGTAAAAGAAAAGCTTTTACTGTTTGTGAAATTACACAGAAAAGGTCATTCTACCTACTCATTTGAATTGTTAAAACCAAACTGAAACCCTGACTTGCAAAACTGTCGTGTTCATTGAAATTACGCAGGCACAGAGAAGCTAGCTCTCTTTTTTTCTTGATGTGTTCTATTTTGTGTATTGATAATTCTAACCTGTATTTATAATGATAAAAACACAAACGATCATAGGTATAGTCAGAAAAACTGACCCTAATGATCTAGTTATCTATATATTTATCCAAATGTCTCTCTTGTTACCGTTATATGCCTATATGTCTATATTTTTGTGTTTTGTTTTATGCCTAAGAAGAATTGAGAGCGTTATTACCTTGCATTTGTAATAATACCTACTAATCATGTAAGTGAATCGGTGTTGCAGGACTTTGTTTCAGATGTTATACTTTGTCTTAACTGCGTATTTAATGGGTTTGGTCACGAATGGTTTTTCTGTGTACGCAATTATATCATTTATTGTTACTGTCCATGTGTATCATTTGTTGTGCTCGTATCCACAAATTTGTATGTGTAACGTCCTTGCCCTTTTTCATTTTTATCTACTTAAATAATCTGTAACCTGTTTAATTTTCTGTTGTTATTTTTCATGTAGGTTGAATTTGTAATATGTATTACTAGAGTGCTTAATGTATTTTGTTGTTAATAACCGCCCTGATTGGTTAAACAAAAGGGCCACATGATCGGGATTACACTTTTCCTTTTCTTTTTTTTTAGATTGATTGACGATCTTATTGTGGATACGATCACACTGTTTATATTTATTGCCTTTATGTGTAGTTATTGAAATTGCCTTGCATTTTATTTTGGTGATATTTAAATTTTGTAAGGTACGCCTTTTTAACTTGATTTAATGATGTCCTTTGTTTTTTTTTGTGTTCTGTTTATGTCCGGTTGTCCCACACCCTGTATAATGCTTTATATGTAATTATTTAACTAAAAGCAGACAGGAATTGGTTCCAAAAGGGATCCCCTGTTTGTTATTTATTACTTGTTTATTTTTGCTTTAATTTCAATACCATTTATAGACCTGATTTTATATTTATTTGTGACTAAACGTCGTTTTAGGCAATGTGATAGATTTTGTACGCCTTTAATACCGATAGAGTAGTGTTGATACCTATTTAACCCTTTGATTGCGATTCACTTGTGTTATCTTATTTTTGTTTTTTTTCTTTGTGTGATTATTATTGGAATAAAGGGAGTTTTCTTGGCGATTCTTTTTCTCCCGATGTAAATAGGATGACGCGCGAATCACCAGGTAGCGCAACTCGTTTATCTCAATTGTAGTTTTGTTTCATTTAATTACCTTGCCACCTTATGCAACAAATTAACCTTATCCGACCCTATCTCCTGCACATTACACAACGTAGGTTATTTGCCCCCTAGACGATCACTGTTTTTATTTTAATCAGGTTAGAATTTTGCGAGTTCTAGATCAGATTTGTAAATCAACTCTGATTATTTAATCACGGCCAGTAAGGGAGATTTAAGCTATTAATTGGAGTAAGCCTAACATTAGCCGGTGTAGCATTATTCCCAGTGACATCAATTTAAGCAATTAATAGTAGCATCTTATCAGTCAAATTAAGGTGCATCCTTTAGCTATTGTTTTGGCTCTTGAATTTGCATTAATGCGAACAAGTACAAATTACACGTTTCATGATAGGGTACGTCTGGGTTACGACAGATTATTCATTCTAAATTTAAAACAACCACCCTTTGACAGAGAATTAAATATAATTAAGCAAATTGCATTTAATAAGAATTACCCACCGTGGATTATTAATAAATGATACAAAAAATTTTTGTTAAATATAAATTATCTTTTAATATAATTAACATTCAAGAAAAAACATATATTTCAAACTCTTTTCCTTATTATGATGATATATCAAATAAAATACAATTTATTTTTTCTAAAAATAAAATTAATATCTCACATACAACATCAAATAAAATTTCTAAATTTTTAGTTAATGTAAAAGATAAAGAATATAATTTATTTTCATCAGGTGTATATTTACTTAAATGTCCAGATTATAATTCAGTATATATTGGTCAAACAGGTAGACAGATTAAAATCCGAATAAATGAACATAATAGATTTATTAATAATTATAAAAATTTGATATTATAAATACACCATCAAATTTTGCAAATCATGTTTTACAATGTAAAAAATGTAATCCCAATTTAAATTATCAAATTCTACATAAAACAGTTAAAGGATCAAAATTAAATTGTTTAGAAGCAATGGAAATTATTCGTTACAAAAATAATATAAATTTTAATTGTGTAAATGAAATGTGTACTTTTGATTTTGAAAATGTTTTTACAAAAATTATTAATCTAGAGTCATAATTAGCTATCAAATTTAAAAGTCAAAAATTATGACAGACAATCTGTGCTACATAAAACATTAATTTGAAATCATACTTTTTAATACATAAGGTAAGATTTTATATCACTAATTTTCTTTCAATTTTACAAACTTTTACAGACTGACGATGGTAATATAATTAGATTTACCGAAACCGGTCTCGTTATAATATAAAAATAAAATTGAGAAGAAGAAATTTGAGATTTTTTTATAAATATATCATTTGTTTTTACTTAAATAAATCTCAGCTTCCTATGCCTACTTTGTATTCTTAATATAAGACGTAAATAAGAAAAACTTAAAAAATCAATTAATTATTAAAATAGTATAGAAGTGTTATAGATTTGTGAAAAGCACAAGAAAAATGTCATTTAAAAATGGTATAGCCAACTATGGTTTCCATATAAAAAAATAAAATTTTGTCATATCTTTTTCAATTAAGGAGCTATTAAAAATGTGAATGCACTAACGGATTCTACTTAAAAAAGTGCGTTAAGAATGTTTTTACAGTTTGTCGATACATTTAAAAATAAAGTTTTTCAAAATCGCCATTTTTTCAATTTTGGTTAACTGCGCAATAACGGTCAGAGATATCTTGATTATGACTATTGGATCTTTATTAACACCAAAATCGAGCCCAAGGGCCCCATAATACTTTTTGTCCATCTGTAATGGAAAGGGTACTTCCCATAAGAAAATATTGAAAATGAACCACCCTGTACAGTTTCGCCGCAAAAAAATAATTTACTCGATCCTACATTTAATCATTGCCTGCTTGCCCGGATATTAGTTAGTTTCAATAAAAATTTTAATTTTCAATCACAATTATGGATGTTTAACGCAATAAATTATTATAATTGTTAAAACTGTTCTCCGTTTTTTTTAATGCATTAATTTAACTTTTCAATACGGAAACTGTAACTACTTACAATTATCAGTAGTTAGTACTACTTTTAAACTTAATCTCGTCATTCGTGTCTTTTTCAATTTAGATTACGTTGACTAGAAAAGAAATGTTTTACAAATCTAGGCCGTAGCCAAACAAAATATGTTCTAAATTACAAGTCTGAATCAGTAATTGTAACTTAACACTAATAATGTTTTTATTAAACGTTGGCTTTAATGTCATTTAAAGTGAACTCTGTTTAGCATTCAGTATTTTTCTTCTTACGGTTTATCTCGGACTCATCATGAATTTTGTTTATTCATACGCCGAACATGTAGGTATGTGGTTAGTTTATGGGTTTTGTGAATGTAATGGTCGCGAGAGTGTTAGAGTTTACAGGGAAAGGTTTCCTAACAGTATAGTGCCGCATCACCAAACCTTTGAAAACATTGTTAGACGTCTACGTGAGAATGGTAGTTTAAAGTCACGAACTCTTGATTGTGGACGTCAGTGTACAGGAACAAATTTTAGACAGAGCTGAGGAAAACCCAAAAGTAAGTACTAGACACCTGGGGCTGGAATTAGCGTTTCCAAAATCAGTTGTTAATGAGGTTTTAAAAGAACAACTTTTACATCCATACCACGTTCAAAAAATTCAAGACTTATTACCTATTGATCCAGAATCCCACTTAACGTTTTGCAATTTGATTGAAAATCAGATATCAGAAAATTTTCATAGTAGAATTTTATTTACCGACGAAGTTACGTTTACAAGATCCGGTGTAACTAACTTAAATAATCAACATGTTTACTCTGATGAAAATCCCCATGTAATAAAAGTTACTCATTACCAACATGAATTTAAATTTAATATGTCGGCAGGAATTATTGACAAATTCTTTGTAGGTCCACTTAGTATACCAAATAACTTAAACGGAAATAATTTGCAAAAAACATAGCCCGCTTTACTAGAGAATTTGACATTACAACGACAGAATATGTGGTTTCTGCATGATGGTGCTCCGCCACATTTTTTAGAAGTGCGTCAGTATTTAAATACGATTTATACAAATCGATGGATAGGAAGATGTAATGGCCAGCAAGATCACCACCGGATCTCACACCCTGTGATTTTTTTAACCCTACTGTTCTCCTCGACAAGACTATACACTTGTGCTCCTTCGAGTCATAATGACCCGAACTCCTGAAATATGAATTAAAAGCAATATAACAACAATTTTTATACATTTATTAACTTTTATTTCTCTAATGCAATGTTTTTTATATGAAACGTGAAACTTACAATAAATTCAACCAAATTTCAAAAATAAAAAAAGAAAACGGAATAAAAAATGTCTAATAATTGATAGGATCCACTACTTCTACAGTCGGGACAATAATAGGTCACGTGTTCTTTACACAAATATTTTTTACACTTAATGCAGGTCATATTAGTTTTGTTATCACATTTAGAAGGGCAAAATTTGCAGCGTGCTCGTTTGTTTTTGTTGCTAGTTCCAGGAAGAGGTGGGGTAGAATTTTCCACCAATGGTTGTTGAATAGCTGTTACAGTTGCAGCTGATTGTTCATTGGAAGATGTTTTCTGGACAAAATGATTTACCAATTGTTTGCTCAGTTGTTCCAAAAACAGTCTTCTTTTGAACAAAACATTTTTATTCCAGTCTGGATTTATTTCGCGCCATAAGACGAAAGCATTATAGGCACTGGTATTTAAAATGTTGTAAAATAAGATTATGGGCCATCGATTTGTTTTTTGTTTGCATGTGTATGCACCGATTAGCTGATCTAATGTATCAATTGCTCCGTTTGTAGAATTATAATCAAGTATAATTTGTGGTTTTTTGTATTCTCTGTCGCTTATTTGTTTCTGGTTATGATAAGTACTCATTAGAATGACCTTCTTGTATTTTTTTGGAATATAAGACACAACTGCGGTATCTTTAGTAAAATAAAATTTGGTACTATGCACAACGTTATTTACTTCCATGATAGGTAGCTCAGGATTGCTTTTCCTGACAATCCCTAACATAGTAAGATTTCTTTTGAGAAGCATTTGACCCAATTTATACGATGTAAAGAAATTGCCACAAGTTACATTCTGACCTCTTAGTTCATAAGTAAGGTCTAAAACTACTCTCAGGTTTTCCCCCAGGAGGTTTTCCCGCATATACTTGAACTTCTACAGCATAAGAACTTGCACTATCACAAAGCGTCCATATTTTGATGCCATATTTTGCTGGCTTGCTTGGTATATACTGCTTGAATGGACAACGACCTCTAAATGAAACCAGCTGCTCGTCCACAGTTACGTTTTGCCCAGGATTGTACAATTTTGGTAGTATTTCAGCCCATTTGCCCCAAAATTCTCTAATAGGAGCCAACTTATCCTGTAGCCTTCTTTCTTGACGATCTTCTTTATTATCAAACCGTAACACGCATGATATATAATAAAATCGTTTCAACGACATTGTTGCACGAAAAAGAGGTCTGCCTGTTTCTGCATTCCACAAACTTCTGGTAGATTCATCATGCGATCTGTAAACTCCTCCTAACATTAACAAACCTATGTACGCCTGCAACGTAATGTCATCTAATTCTTGCCACTTGTCACCGTACACTCTACGACCTTCGATGTTAGTCATTTTAAAAATTAGATTTTCCAGAGAACTATAGAAAAATAGCTGAAATGTAGATTTTACATCCTGCATTCGTGCATTGCTGTATCTAGTTGGACCTGGAGCGACTTTTATGATATTTGCACTAGTTGCACGCTCTGATTGGGGAAATGGATCTAACATCCAATTTATGGCATTATCTTTAGATTGAACCGATTGAGCAGGTGGCATGAATTGCGTAGGATTTGTCCGTCCAGCATCGTCGAAAAAATCATCGTCTGACTGTTCATAATCACTATCTTCACTGATATGATCTTCCTCTACAGAAGCTTCATCATCACTAATGTCACTCAAATTATCAATAAGTTTTTCTAAGTCTTCACCACTAAGATATTTTTTGCCATTATTCCTATTTCAGCACTTTAGAAGAACTAGTAGTACGTACAACAAACCGCACTTTACTCTGAAACGTAACAAACGAAACTGTCGGTTGCATACTGCGATATATTAAAACAAACAAGGCACCTCATTCTTCAATGGATTAAAAACGAAGTCATTAACTACGAAGTTTAGATATCAATAAACAAAAAAGTTATCTAAACAACAATTTGATTTCGGGTCATATAGACCCGAAGGTAACAGCAGGGTTACTGCGGTGCCATGAAAACAAAAATTTACTCCTCTACTATTGAAAGCGAGGGAGATTTATATCGCAGAATTTTAAATGCTGCCAACACTCTTCGGAATCCCGCTACACTACAAAGAGTACAATTTAATTTGCGACGTAGAATTAACGCACGTGTGCAAGAAAATGGTGGCCATTTTGAACATTTGTTGTAACAGTAGGTAATTAATCGTTCATTATTTCCATTAGTTATCTAAATCATAGCCAACTTTTAATAAAAACATTATTAGTGTCAAGTTACAATTACTGATTCAGACTTGCGACAATTTAGAAAATATTTTTTTGCTAAACCGTTTGCCCAACTAAAAATTTATAAGAGGTTTAACGCAATCAATTATTATAATTGTTCAAAATGTTCTTCGTTTTTCTGAATTAATTAATTTAGGTTTTATTTAAATAAGTACTGTTTCAATCAAATTTTACTTTTAAAACATTAATTTACACGATTAAAAATCTGGACCGTCCCGAATTTTTTTTTTTTTTTTTGCTACGGGCTTGATTTGTAAACATTTCTTTTCTAGCCAACGGTATCTAAATTGAAAATTTGTAAAGAACTTTCCAAAAACGTGCTCTGACCAAGAAAGACACGAATGACGAAATTAAGTTTAAAAGTAGTACTAACTACTAATAATTATAAGTAGTTACTTACAGTTTCCGTGAAAAGCTAAATTAATTCATTCAAAAAATAATAATTCATTGCGTTAAATATCCATAATTATGATTGAAAATTTAAATTTTTATTGAAACTAAAACATTTTCATGTAATTTGCGTATTTACTTTCTCCCGCTTTCTTTCCGAGTAAGCAGACAATGATTAAATGTAGGGTTGAGTAAATTATTCTTTTGCGACGAAACTGTACATCTGACTAATATTTTAGAGAAGTACAAAAAGTTTGTAAACAAAATGAAAAATGAAAGTCATATCTACAGGGAGTAACAAAATACATCTTTTTTGGACATCATGTAGATTTTTTTCATTTTCTACGTTTCCAAAAAAGTTCCTATTTACGTCAAATTGCTAATTTATGCTACAACTCTGTTTCCCAAATTTGGTTAAAATCGGTTGAAGCGTTTAGAAATTATTTCGAAAACACGAAATTACTTCAAAAACTTTAAAGCTCTTTAGCGGCGAAACTTCTGTATAGGTATGTTTACCCGGATCGCCTTATTTTTGACCAAGGGATCTCTGGTTAAACGTCGTACACACCCCATCTCCGGGCACCCTGTATAATTCGTCTCCTGAGATCAGAACTATTCTATGTCCAAAAAAATGCGATTTTCATATTTTAACTCCATCCTATACAGAAAAACGAGCTCTATTTGATGCAGAAGTAGTCTATGCCTATATTGGAGGGGAGACTAATAAAATTGCTTATTACCAACTAGCCTATCTCGCGGGTGCGTGTATTGTTCAGTGCAGAAGTTTTCTATGTGCGGTGAAGTATACCAGTTGCATGAGCATCCCGTTGTGCTGTTGGACATAGACCTGCTCTGACCTGTTAGTAGTGACTTAGTTATGAACTTTGATGACATACTCATTCTTATCTTATCTATGTGAAGACTTATTTGACGTGATTTGATTTGATTTATCATTGTCGAAATGATTAATATAAGTTGATTTATTGTTATCATGGAAGAAAAAATACGTAGACAATGAACGTATTGTAAGTCATGAACTGTTACAAGCTATCGTCCTAAGAGAAATTTGCAATTTTATTTGATTGGATTGTCGAATAACGATATAAGTTGATTTATTGTTATCTGAAAATCAGACATCGTCAGAATACCATACGTCCTAAATTTCGAATATTTGATGGCTTCAGTGCGAATTTGCACTTCATAACAGACTTTCTGACCAACAAATCATGGCGCTCGAATTTGCTTCTACAGACTTTCTGAGAGAAATGGCCGCGGAATTTGTTTGACTCATAATTAAAATAATTGCACTTTGACCCAATCGTCTCCTTCCTCTCGCATAATACCCGCGCCCCAGCAATTGAATTATGACTCATAATTAAAAACAATGTCCCTTATTGGAATACAAATTCAAATTTCCCGCCATAACGAATCAGAATGAAGAGACTTAGTCCTCCAATAAGAGTTGAGTTGCTGAGTAGTGGGGCTAAGGACCAATCAGAAGCCAGAGGGGCGGTCGCTCGTACAACCAATCAGGTAAAAAGTATGGGTGTGGTCTAGTCTTAGCCCCGCCTTAATACACGTACAACGAATCAGGTAAAAGGAATGGGAGTAGCTTAGTTTTAACTCCTCCTTAATGAACCCATAAGGGTCTAAGCTAGCGTTAACCCCATCTTAACCCAACCAAAATGGTCGCTACACCACACTATAGGGGGCATCCAATACCCTTAACCAGGGAGTTAGACCGCCAAAAAGGCTCTTAATATTGCCAAAAGGACCTTAATTAGGGGTTAAAACCCCGCCTAGGGGTTGAAAAACGCCCCCGAAAAAAATCCGGCCCCACCTCCAACTCCACTCCTAGCCCCACCCCAGATCACCATCACTTTTAATTAACCCCGCTCCACCCGCCTCCACTTTTAATTGATTATGACGTCACGTCCCTAGATTGCCCCCATTCTACTCCTATTTACGTCTGAGTTGGTTCTTAACTCGTACACCTTGTTTAAGATGAAGGATACAATTGACCACCAATTTTGATAATACACTTCATTTTTTATTTTAACTAATATCAGATCAGCGAAGTAGTTATTAATACGTTTACTTACCAATTACTAAAACGCTAAGTAATATTGGAAACGAGTTTAATATGGTCATATGAAACCAGTTTTGGATATAGAACAAGATTTAAAATTCAAGTCTAAGATGTTGATTTGAAACTAACCACTCCCAAAAGGGTCTTAGATTTATAAACAAGTTTGAACACACAAAGTCGTCGTTATTGATAATGAACAAACGCCTGGGGGCAAATAAACAAGTTAACTTTCATTTCCAATTTTGATAATACATTTCATCTTTTATCTTAACTAATATCAGGTGAGCGAAGTAGTTATTAATACTTTACAAGCAAATCCATAAACAGATTTTAATTACTAAAGTGTTAAGTAATATCGGAGACGAGTTTAATATGGTGACCTGAAACCAATTTCTATCAAAACACTCGTCAAAACATGTTGGATATAGAAATAAGATTTAAAATACAAGTCTAAGATATTGATTTGAACCTGCCAAAAGATTTATAAACAAGTTTCAACACACAAAGTCGTCGTTATTGAAAAAGGACACAACTAGCAACTTGAATCTTGTTTCGCGATAAAAATACCGCAAATGTACAAACGCATCACACAAACTCCATATTGAAAATGGTCAAACGCCTGGGGACAATTTGGTCTTAGTACCTTTACATGACTCACCAAATCAACATCTTAAGACTTGCAACTTGAATCTTGCCGTCCCAAAAATCCCACAATTGCCTTAAGTTATTTATTTTTTATATTTGTTTTGTTTATTTCTTTTATATTTATGTGAACTCGAGGGACTTGAGTAATTGTTATTTTGAACTGGAAATATATAATGGGTTTTCTCTGCTGATGGGGTACATGAAGAGTTTGGCAGACAATTAATCCAAGGTAGTGATTATAATTAACAGCTTACACAATGTATCTATTCGCGTACATTGCACCTGTAATTAATTTAGTTTGCGATAGCTAATGCTCAGATATTTTTATTTCAAACGAACACCCATGGAAACTCAAAACCCACAACAAATAATACAATTATAAGGTGTTGCGTTTATTCAGATCTATCTTTTGCAACCTTCTTTGAACACCATAAATTTCCAGATCCCATTTTAAACTTTTTAACTTTAACAGTAATTCGTCTATTTGTGCAGCAGCTGTTTTAGACATGACTTCTCGAGTCCTTAGTGAAAGTCTTTTAAACCACAGCGATTTTATACCCGCGCAATGTGAAAGTTGACCTTGAGGCAAACCCCTGATGCGTTGCGGGGCTAACGCCCTAGGACAAGTTTTGAAGCCTTAGCGGTATTCTATGAGTTGGTATGAAGTCCCAATATTTGAGACTACAGGACAAGTTTTTGAAATCTAACACTGTCTTATGAGTTGATACGGGGCTCTAGTATAGGAATGGTATTTTCCTTCATAACAATTACAGAAATCTACATCTACTTTTAAAATATATCAGTAGACGAAGCCACGAGGAGTGTTGTTTCAGACCCTATTACGGAAGTCTGCAATTAGCTTTTTACAAAATACAAAACTAGATGGAGCCACAAACAAACAAACTAAGGGGCTACTGCAGTGGAACTAAGCCTCTGTGACAAGTTTAGGGAGTTCTAACGATGTGTTATGAGATAGTATGCGGGCCCCATTATTAGAACACTATTTCAAATTCCCCGTCCTAACAGTTAAATCTACTTTTAAAAATATACTCCTAGATGAAGCCACGATCAACCTCTATTACAGAAAACATTCCTATTAAAAATATACCACTAAATGGCGCCACAAACAAAACCAACTACTCAGAATACAGAGCGTTAGGACTCCATCAGAGCCCAGAGTCTGGAGGGGCGATGGCGTCTAAGGGCCAATCATAAACCAGGGGGCGTGGTCTACCATTAGTCCCTCCAATCATAACGCGCAGCTTGGGGCAGTATATGTACGCATGACCAATCAGCCAGAAGTGGGCGTGGCTACGTGGGGAAAGGAACGAGTCACGCGACCGCTTTTCATTGTGCCGTCATCGATTAAAAGTGGTGGGGGATAAATGACCTCATTCTACTTACTCGTGTTGGTAGACACACTTAAACTTATTTAAAATAATGTTTATATAAAGTATTTATATGTGAAATATCTTAACTGCCTCAAATTGTTTTCATAATTCTAACCTAAAAAAATTCTGTACCATAGTTCTTGTCTAACACTTGGTTTTAAACATTTATTTTAAAAATTAATTTTTAACATAATTTTTAATGCACCCGAAATAACGATTCCACTTTCCTTAGAAAATGTATAAACTATATGACCTTCATTAGAACAATTCCAGGTTACTAACCAAATGATGACTCACATGTATTATATATAGCCCGGAGAAAAATATGTTGTGTCATTTAAACCCCCAATTGAAAAATTCATGACGAATATTTATAAGACACAACCCAGATAAATTGCAATAAGCCATTAAAAAAACAGTTCAAAACTATTCAAGATCAGTGATTAATGACGTTTTCGAAAAACAGGCAATTGCAATTCCTTACATAGACATTAAAAACACTAAGGTAAAATATTAAAAAGCCAAATTCCTTATTATGGGAAAACTAGGGAAAAGATCATGATCGTCTCTACGAAATTTCAAAAGTCATACTTATTATATAGTCGCGGAAAAGTCCATGGTCAAATCTCGGCAGAACTCCAAGAAATCACTAAAACACAATTAAAGTTCCATTGCAGAAAGAACCCATGACTCATACTAATATAATCAGAAATTCCAATGTCATTAAAAAGTGTGTAAAAGTGAATTTTCGATACACGAAAGCGCCAAAAAACAGTTACCATGCGAATTCCATGATGTCAAATTCCTTACTTCTTTTTATACAAGCTTTAATGCAAAATCTCATTATGAAAACTTTATAAC
The DNA here is from genome assembly GCA_036346205.1 of Vesta saturnalis. NCBI lineage: Eukaryota > Metazoa > Arthropoda > Insecta > Coleoptera > Lampyridae > Vesta > Vesta saturnalis. The sequence continues at coordinate 878,550 of JARFJB010000003.1, forward strand.
TCATGAGGGGCTATTTGGAATTCTATCCTACTCATTAAAATTTTTTCAGATATTTCACTTATATAGCGAGGAAAACAGTTACCAGTCAAATTAAAAAAAAAAAAACTCCTCTCGATTTTTTAAATATAAGCATTCATGTGAAATCTTACAGAAAATTATTCCGCCCCTTCATATCCATCTGTTCGGAAACACGTTGTTCAGGTAGTTGTGAAGTGGAGCGGTATGATGAACTGGTACCCCATCATGTAAAAACCACATTTGATTGCGTATATTACAGGGAACATGTTGCAAAAGTTAGGGTAAGTAATTTTGTAAGAAATCTAAATAAACCCTACCATTTACTCGACTATTAAATAAATGTGGTCCTACTACATAGTCGCCCATAATACCGCCCCAAACATTTATTGACAATCGTGTTTGGCTGCGTGTTACAGTATGATAAGGATTAGTTGTTGAATAATAATGAAAATTGTGCCTGTTGACACGCCCATTTCTATGGAAAGTGGCTTCGTCACCGAATCAAAAAAGTCAATTTGTCGATGAATTTTGTCTTGGGTCCATTCACAAAAGTTTATTCTTCGTTGATAATCCTCATCTCGTAATTCCTGATGGAGTTAAATATAATAACGATGCATCTTGTGTCTTCTGGGAATTCTATGCACAGAACTTTTACTTAGATCAAACTCTATTACTATTTGACGGACACTGATATGAGGATCTTCTGTAACTTTCAAAAGCACATTACCTTCATTTGTTTGATTTAATGCAAATTTTTCTCTTTCCCTTTTGTCATAAACAACATTACCTGTACGTTTAATCGTTCAATTAATTTTTCGAACGATTTTTTGTCGGTTGTCTGCAGTCAAGAAATCGTTGTTTATACATTGTCGTCGCAAGTAGGATGTTTTTATCACTTGCACCAAATACCAGGACCATACTAATCATTTCATTTATTGGAAAATTCATTGTGAAACTAAACAGTTCGGCACAATACAACACAACTTCAAATTGACAATAATTCTAATTGTTACTTAATTGTCAACGATTTTTTGACAGTCAAAGTGATCTAGATTTTGTGATAAAAATTATTGAGAAGGTTTAATTTCTTGCAATTTTACATTAATAACTTTAAAATAAATTAGGCAAAGATAAAAAGAATAGTTCATTGATTTTTACCAAAACAGATCGTAAAAAAGTTCGTGTAAATCATAGCTAACTTGATAACATCAAAAATGGATAGGAAGGGTCGGACCGTTTAGCCGGCCTCCTAGCTCACCAGGACTTTCTAAAATTGATTTTTTTTATGTGGGGTTACATTAAAAATGAAGTGTATAAAATTCCACCGACAACGCAGCAACACATGAAGTAAAGAATACAAGACGTGTTGCAAACTATCGAAGTTCATATGCTTCAAAATGTGCAACGATCTTTTGAAGAAAGACTACAACATTGTATTGATGTCAATGAAGGTCATTTTGAACATTTGTGTTAAAAGTTTTCATTTGTTTTTTTTTATTTTTTGATATTATTTGTTAATGAGTTTCTGTTAGTACTAGTTCTATTTCAATTACATGTAATGTTATAATGTGTTTATTATTACTAGAGCCACATAACAAAAAAGAGCGGTTATTAAATAATGATTCAAATTATGATGAAATCAGCAACTTTTGTCGGTTTAACCCGCTACAAAGAATAAGATTTGAGTTCTTTTAAACTTTAGAATTTCAAAATTATTGAATAAAATTTAATATTGTTATTGTGAAACTTAAAATGATTATTTTTTATTACGTTTTATTAAAACTGAATGGGTTCAATTTATAAAGATATCATTTACTAGTTAAATTTTACTTGGTTTGCTATTTAATTTCAGTTTGCGTAAATGAATTTTAAGATTTACGTTTGCGAATTCCTTTCTTAATTGGTTGCGACGGCTAGCTCAAAGTTAAAATAAAGAAATGATCACTGTTGTCATTGACCAAAGTTATACTCATTTCGATTTATTTATTTATGTGGATTCCTATTGAGTTGACCTCTCCTTGCATTTATATATTCAATATTTGTATAAGCTTTTAATATTAATAATCTTTATCAATAAAAGTAAATCACACGTGATACTCATTTAATTAAATTCTGAACGAAAATAAATCAATACGTTGTTTACAAATATATACAAAAATCAAACCTATAATGTAAAACAATATTCTTAAAACTAACATGTAAAATCTTTATCGGAATGAAAGGTATTGTTTTTCGTTTAATTGTGGTAGTCAAATATAAAGTTTCGAGAAAATCAAACACAAAAACGTTTTATTTATTCACAAACAAAAACGGTTCTTACTTGTTATTTGTGTTGAAAAATTGATGAGGTAATGCTTGCGTTCGTTTGACCGGTGAAGAGGCCTCAACTAGGTTGTGTGACTGCTCCTCCGAGATGTCACCTTCCCGCCAACTTGGAACCGCTTTTGTTCTCCTTATCGCTTCTAACTTTCTTTTCACAATTTAATGATTTTTTTCTAAATAACTGCTTGATATATTTACACTGTCCAGTTTTTACTTAATTGTTCAGTTGAACTACAAATAGCTTGCGCAATAAAATGCAAGCTATTTACAAACCGCGAATGCTCCCTTTTTATACATCAATAAATTCGAGTTATTGTCCTTTATACTTTGATTTACCAATTTCGGTCGATTACTGTCTTTTATATTTATTGTTCACTATTTAAACACAATTGATTACGGATCTGATACATATAAAACGCGTTATCTTCACCCATTGCGTCACTTTTAATACCTATTTTAAATTATGGTACAATCCTTTGTATTATCACCAACTTGCCAATACTTGCGCTTTTTATTATTTTAATAAGGAGGGTAATTTTCTACTTCTTCCCTATTATACCGCTAATTAATTCTTAGTTGCAATTTTCACGCAATGTCACTTACGCTGCGGCGTCAGTCGACTGACAACTATCAACTCTGATCGCTTATTGAATGCGACTCTTCTTGATCGCTTACTTAACGCGACTGTTTTAAAAATTATTATTATGACAGCATCATTCCCTTCCAACACATCAATGCACTTGCAAATGCCGCGTATTTTAAATGTTTTTAAATTTAATATATAGGTGACTTATTGAAATAAACTCAAGCTTTTCATCTTAATATTAATTACATTAAAATACAAATAAACAATAACCATTTCTTTACCCAGAAAAATAATATATAAGTATCTAAGCTAGTATAATTTAGTGCGAACTTTTGATTTTTTAAAGCTCCTGTTACAAATCACAATTTTTGTTTAATAAAAATATTTATAATTTATATTCTTACAATTTTAAATTAAATATTTTAAAGTAAAATAGGGAAAGATAAAAAGAACAATTTATTCATATTTACCAAAACAGATCGTAAAAAAGTTTGTGTAATTCATAGCTAACTTGATACACTCAAAAATTAAATAAAAAAACTGGATTTTGTTTTGTAGAAATCTTGAGGGTGCTATCTGAAACTAATCAGAACTACAAGGTTCCATTAAAATATTTTCCCAAATAGTGATGAAAATAACTATCACTCGAAATATAAACATTCATCTTAATTTTATGAATAGAAGCTTTCAACGAAGATCTTATGCAAAACTTTAGAGCCCTTGAGAAATCATTGAGAGCTCTAAGCCGAACCCTAGTAAAATTGTAACTCCTCTTAACTATTTCAATATAAGGTTTCATGCAAAATGTCATTATGGAAACTTTTAGAACTCTTGTAACACTAATCAATTGGGGGCAGCGTGAAGAACCCTTGCCTTAGAAAATGTTAAAGAGGGGAGGTAAAATAACATTAGCGTCCCAAATTAGTATTTAAAGCATTACAAATATTTATAATATGACAGGGCAGTCCGAACCTCGGCTTTGTACGTAAGCCCCTTCTTACGGAAGAGCTCCTGTGATTTTTATTACAAATCTCTTAATTCCAAAAAAAAGAACTTAGCGTTTTTACGCTCACCGTTCCGGCATCGTGATCTTTGCCGCTTCGGAGTTAGATCTGCCACTGCTTGCATACAGATAGTACGAAGAAGCGGTCATCAGTAGAGGAGCCACAGCAAGCAGGAGTCGCCGGAATACATCAGGAGCGAAGAACGAAAATAAAAGAAGCATTCAGGACATCGCCACCACCAACTACAGGATCGACGTCGGGTAAAACAATAGGTACCGGTTAATAAAAAACATTTTTTTTAATTAATATGAATTTATTGTTTTCCTCCTTTTTCTATTTGGGTCTCTGATTTCCAAGTCTTTTTTCCTCGGGGTGTGAGACTGTACCTCGGCAGAGACCCGGCCTTTCTTTAAAATGATTCCCTTTCTTTTACTCTTTTGAAAACCTTATAAACAACAACCGCGATGGTTAAGCACGGTCACGAACGTGCTACCGTAACGGTTGTATCCCAAACTCCTGACGCCGCCCGTCCACCTACACCTACACACAACCCCCACATACGCACACACCCTCGCCTCGCCACCACCATCATCACGTACACGCCCCCATTCAGACGCCTCGTCCATTTCCACCTCATCCACACACTGCTACATCTCTACACGTTCCACCGTCTCCACAATACCACACGAACCCGCTCTCTTACCCACACCTTCGCAGCCACTTGCACCTGTCGTGATTACTACACTCGTTTTCCCCAATCCTAAACCCACCCGCTCTCAATCCTCTATGTATTGCATCCGCAATATCCTGAAATCCATAATCACCCAGAAATCCTTTTTCAAATCCATTAAATCCCTTAACCTTGCCTGGTTGAACTTAACGTTCAATCACAACCACACCTGTCTCTTAGAGACCTCCTCTCCCTTGCCGGATGGTACACAGCTTACGCTGCGACACCACTACGGCGATCCCACCGTCGCCCTAACCCAACCCACTGGTCCCCGTCCCTCCAACTCCACTCCTAGACCCCATTCCTTTTCCTGCGTGATTCGTCATGTGAATAAGGATATCCTAGCCGAAGAGATCCGGGATGCGATCGATCTCCCACACGTAGTAAGGCTGTTCGCATAACCTCTAAGGCGATGAGCACTCCCACATCCCTTGTCAGCATCATAACCTCTTCCCAAACCACCCTAGCGACACTACAGTTGCGAACCCTCCCTTATCCCTCAACCTCTCCCCAAGTATTTTTCCACCCGTGCTATCCGTTGTCCCAACTGTGGCTAAACCCACAGATCCTCCTCCTGCAAATCCCCGACCGGCCAGATAGGGTTGTCCGCACCCTAGATTCGCTATCCCAAAACTTCTTTCAACGGGGTATCAACATCTGCGTATCCGGTATGCGGATGAAAGTCGCCGTAGTCCGCCAACCCAATCCTTAACTATCTCTAAATGGATATCCTAGCAGGGACCGTTAATGCCAAAGCGTTCGTCGGAAATGCCCCTTACTCAAATATTTTTTACACACAGACAATATACTCATCCTTTCCATAACAGAATCAAAACACACCCAGATGCACACTTAATTTCAACACATTTCACACCTATGTAAACAATATCCAACACGGAACCGCCCTCTTAATTAAAAATTGCTTCCCAGCTACTCCTTTTCAACTTCCTGCGCACTTACAGCATTTCGAATGCGTTGCTGAGAAGGTGCACTTTCCCACTCCTATAGTATTTATTTCATACTACAATTCGTCCGGCCACGACATCCTATCCGACGACCTTTTAATCTACGCCTCCAGCCTCCCTAATGCAGTTATCCTAGGTGATTTCAATGCCCGCCACATGCAATTCGGTGACACCGCAAGTAATGGCAATGGTAACAGGCTATCATTCGCTCTGTTGCAGTTGCCGCTCTTGCAAATCGCCAACACACAGCCAACATACTTCGAATATTTAGGTGCCTCAATAGTAGATCATATCATAGTTTCCGAACCCATAGCTTCGATCGTGATTACTTTCTAGGCATCACTATCACATCAGATGACATACCACTACTGGTCACAAACTTCATTTAGTCCAGCTCCCCCTATACCTGGAGACTGGAATGTGTTCTCCGAACACATCTCCAACAACCTTCCTGCACTCAATCTTCAAACGACCCAAGATCTCGAGAGAGCCATTAGAAACCTAACTTCCGTAATTACGAAAGCGGTCGATATCTCTGTACCATTAAAAAACATCGGCATTTCCCGCAAACCGCTCCCACAGCACATTGTGAACTGGATCAAAGAGAAACGACGAATCTGTCTTCAATTCTTGCGATCCAGGGATCCGGCTCCCAAGACCGAATAGAATCGCCTTAACGCCTTAATCAGGAGAGAAGCAAACAAATACGCCGAAGAATTCCGCAACCTTAACCTTCCTGAAATCCAACTCGATAACGAGAATCCCTTTTATGTTCCCATCACTCCCGACGAGGTCCACACTTATTTCAAAAAAGGAAAAAACTCTGCGGCAGATCATGACGGCCTAAATCGAAAAATCCTACCGAGTTGCCTCGGAAAATGCTTTGAGCAGATTCTAGCTAGGCGACTCAGAGACCACCTACAATTCAACGACCTCCTTCCTAATAGCCAAATCGGCTTCCGTCTCAACCGAACGTGTCACAATTCCTTGTTGAAGCCGCTTACCAGAGCATTCAATCACAAGCAATGCAATCTGGCAGTGTTTTTGGTCAATAAGCAAGCATTTGACAGTGTCTGGCACGTCGGCCTCCTGCACAAGATCCGAAACCTCAACATTCCCGACCCCTTCTCCAAACTCCTACTCTCGTACCTGACCAAACGGTCAGTTCGGGTAAAAGTAGGGAAAACCTCAGATCCTTTTCAACCTACAGCAGGCGTACCGCAAAGTTCTGCCTTAGCCCCTATCATTTATATCATCTTTGCATCAGACATTCCCGAAGTTACACAACCCGGAGTAGTCGTTGCGCAGTTTGCGTATGACACAGCCTTCTGGACGGTTAATCGGAACAGCGAAAAGGCCTCCCGCCTCATATCAAAAACCCTACGGAACTTTTCCAACTGGGTGAACCGGTGGAGAGTCTCCGTCAATTCCTCCAAAACCCAAACAATCCTCTTCCGACATCCTAACTACACCGCAGATAGGTTCCAGAAATGTTTCCCTCGCCCTAAACCAAGAAAGACGCACACTCCAAGATGAAATCAGCTACCTAGGAATCCTCTTCACTAGACCCCCTCAATTGGCTCCCCGATGTAAAAAGAACACTCAAAACATACATCCGCCCTGTTATGGATTTCCGAGCACCCATATACACCAATATAAACCTTTCCGCTATCGCCTCCTGTGAACGCCGAATTTTTAGACGAATACACAGGTTACCCCTCAGGTACCCTAGTGACCTCACAACACAACACGTAAACATACCACCAATCACACACAGAATCCAAACACTTCAGAAAAACTTCGCGCATAAAAGAATTTTCGGCGATACTATCCCAACCAAAGAAATCCTTACCACTGCCTACAACTACCGCTTTCCCCCATTCCCACGAAGAAAGCCTAAATTAAAATTCAAGCATCCTCCCGTGATCCTTATACAACTCCTTGACGAGCTTCCTGAGGAAATAGAAGACTACGCCCTGTGCATAACACAACGACTTGCCTAAAAAAACCTTAAATTAGCCTTGTAAAGATGCGTGGAGGATCAACTAATTGTTTGGAACCACACGGCAACAGTTTTAACAAAAGAAAGAGCATTTCATCACAGGTGGTGTTTATGTATTGTGCTCCAAAAAACACTTGTTTAATATTATATAACGTTTATACTTAGCCCGCTCAATTTTAGAGAGAACGTTTAAATTAAAGATCGAGCCTACTGATAAACGACATTGTTAATAGTAGGTAATCTAATTTCGTTTTGGTTAGTATTCAATTTTACTCTAATTCCTATCAACGATGATTAGTATTAATTCCGTCATTAATTTTAATCACATCGATACAGATTTACCAACATTAAGCTTACTGATATATTTATCTCAATAAAATAATAATGACTAAAATACAAATAAAATACATTCCTTGAGACTAAATAATAACACAAATAAACCATAAAAATGTTGGAACTTTATTGTTATAATCTATAGTTTACAATATAATATTAATTATTAACTAAACTATCTATAATTAAATCGAGTATTAAAATAATGCTCTTTTAGGTTTTTTAAATCGCGCATTTTTCTTTTTATATTTTATATAAATTTACAATTACAGTCTTCTGAAGATGATAACTGTAATTGTTATCGAAACATAAATTTATATAAAATATAAATAGAAAAATACACAATTTTAAAAACCAAAAAGATAAGTATTTGTAATAATCGTGAAATTTTACATGTTCTTAAATCAAGTATTATTTACAATACATTTATTTTTTATTCATCACAATCTATTTACATAATCCTCCCAAAACAATTACAAACAGTTGATTCATGTTTTACCTACACAGATAGATTAGAAAACGGTGCAATAATACTTAGGCAACTTACGGTACGCACGTGCGTCATATGTTGCATAGCTCTGAATTAGGGCAAAAATACTCCAAAAATTTGAATTTTGTGTTACTTAGTGCCTTCAAAAGTGGCAAAAAATTACATATTATCGCCTTTAACTTAAGTAGGAGGCTTAATAATTTACAAATTATTACAAATCCTAAGCAGAAAGAATACATACATTAAAATGCAATGTTTTATTAGTAAATAACATCTAATGCAAATAACACAATATTGAGAAACAAATCGAACATAGAGCTTCATTCTGTCGACAAATGCAATGCCGCCAATAATATATTACAGTGGCAATTACAAACACTAAACTAAACAAAACCTTTCTACTTGTGTTAATACGAATGAAATAATGTTCAACCATTGAGTATATATACTCAATGGTTCAACCATACAAAAATAAATCGTAAAAAGTTATTTATAAAATTTTGTTTATATACTTTGGAATCAGTCCAAATATAACTTTGCATGTATCACCTAGTTCTAGATTTCTTAAAGACCTTGACATTGATTTTTAGGTATTTCAACAATCTGACCAGAAGAATTAAGAAAGGGGTGTGCCTTGCTTGACTCACCATTGTATCAAATTAGTGTATAATAAAATAATAATTAATAAAATTTTATTTTTTAGGATCTTTTTCTCTTAATTATTGTGAGAATGTGCAATATTCATTGTGATAATTAAACCCAAAATTAAAATCATTAAAAATTATCAACCTGTTTGTTTGGAAAAAACATAACCTTAAATACTATTTTATTTATCGTTACATTAATTTATATTTTTAATAAACTATTTATGTCATAGTATATATTAATGATTTGTAATAAATAATCATATAAAAATGATAATTACCATTTTCAAATGCTGATAAGTAAGTAGAACAACATGAAGTGATTTTTATGAATATGAAAAGAGAAGGGATTGTACACTTACCTAAATGCACACACAACGAAAAGAACAAACAAATTTAATTATTTAAAACACAAAACGAAACGCATTAAATTAACTATTAAAAATATTTTTTACAAAAATTAAAAGCACGGACCAGCTGTTACGCACGCGCAGCAATCTCGAAAAACTGACAACTAAACGTTCGAAGCGCCCTCTTCATAATGTGTTCACAGTGTTGTCGGCATATGTAATATTTTCGAAATATTTAAAATAAAAATAATGACAACAAAAATTAAAAATTTATTTTCCGTTCAAGTACTAGAACGTAGATTTCGGAAATGAAATTACTGTATAAAAATGTCGACAAAGAAGGTGAAGGGTAAGTATTGTGTGAGGTTATGTCACATGATTGACACCTGTACATTATTGGTTATATCTTAAAAATGTTAATTCAATACCATTTACAGGACTGTTGGATTTATTGCCGAGGAGCCTGAGGATATGTGGCATGCCTACAATCTCATATCCGAAGGCGACTCGGTACGAAGCACTACAATACGTAAAGTTCAATCTGAATCGGCAACAGGCTCTTCAACTTCCAACCGTGTTAGAACTACATTAACAATTTGTGTAGAAACTATAGACTTTGATACTCAAGCATGTGTGTTACGGTTAAAAGGCAGAAATGTGGAAGAAAACCAATATGTCAAGGTATTACATTTGTTTATCACTCAAACCCCTTTAATTTTACATTATCTTTCTAGATGGGTGCTTATCACACATTAGATCTCGAACTAAACCGCAAATTCTCATTAAAAAAACTTGAATGGGACTCCATTGCATTAGAAAGAGTAGACACCGCTTGTGATCCGACACAAACTGCAGATGTTGCGGCTGTTATAATGCAAGAAGGTTTAGCACACGTTTGTCTAATAACATCAAGTATGACATTAATCCGTGCTAAAATTGATGTTACAATACCTAGAAAACGCAAGGGATTTGTACAACAACATGAAAAGGGTCTGGCTAAGTTTTATGATAATGTTATGCAAGCAATTTTACGCCACATTAATTTTGATATAGTTAAATGTATTTTAATTGCTTCACCTGGTTTTGTACGTGATCAGTTTTATGAATACATGTTTCAAATGGCTATTAAAACTGATAATAAATTACTGTTAGATAATAAATCAAAATTTATGCTCGTTCACTCGTCATCTGGATTTAAACATTCTCTAAAAGGTTTGTATTAATTTTTCTACACTTTATTAATTAAACTTCCTGTTTTTAGAAATACTACAAGATTCTGCTGTTATTAATAAAATTTCAGACACAAAAGCAGCTGGAGAGGTCAAAGCTTTAGAAGGATTTTATACAATGTTGCAATGCGAGCCAGCGAAAGCGTTTTATGGTAAAAAACACTGTGAAATGGCAAACGAAGCACAAGCAATTGAAACTTTGCTAATTTCTGATAATTTATTTCGGTAATTATGTACACTTGAGTAACATGGGCACTTTGGAAGTTTTGTTTACTAGGTGGCACAACTAGTAAAATTTTTTAAAGATAATAACCAGCTTAAATAAGTTACATAGTTATAATGAGCATTTAGTGAAGCTCTTGATGATGTAATTTTGTTTGGTAATAATCAGTAGTTAACGAAATTTGATTGTAAAACATTACTGCATTAAACACTCTTATATTGTAATAAAGAACGTTTTTAGATTACTTCATCTGGAGCATCAAGGTTTTCTAAACAAGTACATTAAATTGCACAACTCTCTGTTTCGTACTATTTAAATTAATCATTTTTGAAAATTCACTTGTAAACTACCGCTTGTGTATCACCAACGCTATTTGCAGTTGTATGGTAGATATCACAATTAAAAGTGTAGCTTCTGCATTAAAGTTATTGCTGGTGTAATTCAAATAGATCAAAAAATACATTAACTATTATCAAGGTAACAATGCTATAACATTTTTCACTCATTATATATTATAAAATTCGAGTTTATCCTTAATTCTAATCGAAAATCTACGAAGTTTTAGAATCTAATTGAATGATAAACTCTAAAATGAAATTAATAAGTTATATACTGAGTACCGAAGGATGTAAATGTAAATAGGCAGAAAATGTCTGCAATTCTGTACTTATTATTGCAAAAAGAAAACCTTAAAACCTCGGTCTGAATATTCCATTCAGATATTTACGGTTACATAATATATAGTAGCCAGGAATATTGATACAGTCACGTATTCAAATATTCAAGCATTCAAATAATGTGGTCTAAAAATATTCGATTATGATCCCTAGCACTAATACAAACCTTTGTTTGCACCCCACTTGCTTTGCCTCTCTTGCTCTTTTGTCATTTGGATGTAAATGTAAAGTTCTTTTTGTCACTACGTCAATTTCAAAAAGTGTCACTATAACTCTATAAACAGAATAATAATAAATTAAAACGAAGTGACTAACGCTACGTTAACGTAGCGGAACTTTGCAAAATTAGAGCTACGTGAATGCATTACTTCGTTAAATAACTGTTTCAACGTCAAAACGCTACAGCACGGCTGGTGTAGTGGTAATGGTTGATGTCTAACACGCCGTTTGGCGCAGGTTCGGTTCCCGGTCCATTTAATTTTTTTTGTTTTTTAGGTTACAGTAGTTTTGTTTATCTAATCTAAACTAGACAAGTTTGTTTACCTAATCTAGTTCTGTTAGGTTACAGTAGTTTTGTTTATTTAATCTCATTTTTTTAGGTTACAGTAGTTTTGTTTAACTAATCTAATTTTTTTAGGTTACAGTAGTTTTGTTTATCTTATCTAAACTAGATAAAACGCGCGACCAGCTTATCATAACGGCGCGCATGCGCAAAAATTCATGTAGCTCTAATTTTGCAACGTCCCGTACGTTAACATAGCTTTAGTCTCTTTCAAATTAAAAATTGGGTGTATTTATAAATGATCGAAACTTTAAGGGTTGCGACTTATTTTAAATGGTGTTTCCCCAATTTTATTATTTATGAAAACTATGTAATTTTACGAAAAAGATATCGTTTATTAATAAAATATTTCTTATCTTACTGCAGAAAACAGCTGCATTTGCTGTTAAAATCGATACAGCATATAAAAATATAAATAAATCGTGTTTTTTATTTTCATGTTTGTAAAAGACACCTATAAAATGATTTCGGAATTGCGTCAGTTTTGAATAGGTGCCTTTTCTTGAAATTTATAGATATAAGAGGCCTGCGTCAAATTAGTAAATGATTATATTTTTACTTTCTTGCTAAACAAGAATGTATTGCGGTTTAAAAAAATAAGTTGCGTTATTTTGATGTTTTACAACTCTCTGAACCTGAAAAAAAATTTTAGAAAATTTTTTTAAATGTCTTCCTGTGTGTCTGTGGACACTCGCAAGCCGAAACTATACGGACGATTTTGATGAAATTTGGAATGAAGGACTACAAGACAATTCTGTCGACAGAATAAGCTTTTAAACGCAATAGATCTACAGGGGGTGACAATAAGGGTGTTATTTTGGGGCAAATTTTCAAAATGTAACATAGAAGATTGAAATTCACGTCATGAAATACAAATTTTTAAAACTTTCAAAATTGAATACGGTTGCAGTTACAGTCATATATATATATATATATATATATATATATATATATATATTTCCATAACTGTTCAAGATATAAAAGAATTGGAAACAGATATGTGTAGTTAAATATAGGTTCTTTAAAGAGATTTCTTTACATAATAAATTATGGTATAAATTTTCCTACATTTAAGGGGTTAAACTTATGCAATTATTCGAAATCGATTTATTCAAAATTCTCTCAAGCATTTTTTTTTATACATTTTCTAGGCAACCAGCCACTCTTATGAATGCAACTAACCTGCTTCTTCTAAAGCTACTAGGATAGGAGATATGAATTTTCAAATATTTAATATTGATATTGTTATAACTTGCTAACTATTTTGGTTATAAAATTGGGATTTTGGAAATAAATTTTGTTCATTTACGCTAATGAAATGATATTATTCTGATGAAAACACTACTTCTGGTTTTTCAGGATATTGAAAACATTCCTGGTATTGCTTGTACAACATACACATATCCTTACTTTATTTGAAAGGGAGCGAAATTTGCTTTAAAATGATATGAAACAGTCCATAGTTATCTTGAACATATACATATACATATGTAGGTAAAGAAGTTTATGCAATCGACTTTTTTTTCACTATCACTAAATGGACTTATTAGCTCATTTTCCAACTTTTGGCCAAGTTTCGTCATAGATCGCCCATAATGTCTGTGTTCATGTGTGTCTGTGTGGATCTATCCTAGTATCCATGGTAACTCCAGAACGAAAATACCTACCTACTTAAAATTTTGTATTTAAGCTTGTTTTTATTTGGCTTAGAGCTGATTAGATTTTGGAAGAAATCCAACGGCGATGAGGGGGGTTTATTAGGGTCAGTTTTTGGTTTTTGTTAAATATTTCTAAAACAGCTGCATATTTCAAAGATATAGAAATACCTCATATATTTTTTAGTATTTTGCAAGAAAGTCCTGTAATGCACTAGTGTTCACCTAGTTTGGAATGTGGAAAAAAACTTTATAAATCTTTCCCATCTCAACTTTTTAATGGTATTTGATAAGTTTTTTAAATTAATCGATTTTCTGATTAATGGATTACTTGAATATCGATTAATAAAAAAATCAATTATTTTTAGTAATCGACTATTAATTTCTATATTAAAGTCTATATTGCACTGGTTTATATATTATATTCCACCATTCAGTACATACAAGAATAAATGTGTAACGTTTACTCAATTATATTTTTAACGCATGCATTATGCTATTTCTTCTAGACTGACGTTCTCCAACTAGTTATCATTTGGTTATTCTATTGCTTGATTAATCGATTATTTGTATAATTGACTATTGATTAATAAAAAACCATTATTTTCAGTAATCAATTATTGATTGTTGAAATTTATAATCGCTTATCTCTAGTATCAATACTCTACATCTGTGGCTTCCCTCATGACATAAACTTATACTTTATATATCAATTCATACTTTATATATTTAAAGTTTATAAACGCAAACTGACAAACAATAACGTTTAATGAGTATGATAATTCCAATAAATGATCTGCGTTGATGCTAGTGCTGTGGAGTGCCACCATTTAATAAGTTATTAAATGGTACTATGGCAGAAGCGCCTTTTTTTAAATTAAAATATTGCCAGATTTAGTCTGATACATTAGGTAGTCTTTGTTTTGTTGCGGAAGTTAAATGATGTGATTTGTACGATTTATTTTTTATGCTAATAAAATAAAGTCGTTGAAATCATTTTATGGCGTCACTCTCATATGGAGAGGGTTAGAGTGGTGTCATCCATGTTTTCAGCCTAGTTCAGATCTCAATTTTTTATCTGAATCCGCACAATTCGGATTTCAATTGTCATGTTAGATCAATTTTATGAAACCGGGAAGAGGGAAAAAAGGTGACATGTACTTTTTTTTCTCAAACACTAAATTTTTGTAACATATTAACTGCATAAAATCTATGTTGGTATGAATATGTGATATTTGGATGCAAAATTGCAAATTCAGATGCATTTGAACTAGGCATTAGTCAGAAAATTAGGCGTTATTGCTTAATAGAAATTAATGTTGAATTGATGTTAATGTTTCATATTTTAAATTGTAGATGTTCCGATGTTCCATTACGAAAACAGTATGTTAAATTAGTAGACAGTGTTCGTGAAGCAGGTGGAGAAGTTAAAATATTTTCAAGTATGCATATTTCTGGCGAGCGTAAGTTGATGGTTATGTGATAGAGGAGATCTAATTTATTTGAATTTGCAGAATTAGATAATTTAACAGGGGTTGCGGCCATACTCAGATTTCCAATGCCAGAATTGGAAGATGAAGAAAGTGATAACGAAAATTAAATATTATTTTGTTATCTTATTATTTGGCTTGTTGTAGTTGCAAATAAGTTATTTTTTTGTTTAGTTCAATTTTAATTTGTGTTTAAAAAGTTTGTAGAAAATTGTGTTTTCTACTATAATTATAAATGACAATATTCGTCTTTTGTAAACCGCTGCATACAATAAATATTGAAATTTTTTATCTAATTTTGTATATATATATAACCATTTATTGAAAGGATTTGAAATCTCCTTACAAATTTTCGACATTTTTCATAAAATTTTACACCATTTTGTTGAAATTTTGGAACTAATTAGTTCCTTCCATGTTTTTGTGTGAGAAACATGCAATCAATTTTCTTAATTTACACAAAAGGAAAATCAACTATGGAAATTTTATTGAACAAATAAAAGTACATAATAATTCATTTCATGTAAAATTTTAATTTTAAATACAGTAAAAGACTACCTGGTGTGGGATTTGAACCCACAACATCTGCGTAACCAAATAGTTGTGGGTTCAAATCCTACTCGAAGTAATCATTTGCTGTATGTATTTTAAAATTTGTAGACACTCAATTGATTTGGGTTGAATAAAGGCACTAAACCATTATTAAAAATATTCAGTTTATGTTTCGACAACTGTTGCTTTTTAAAAAAAAACAAAGATCTTAACATGCGTTATTTATTAATATAAATTAAGTAATGCATATGTTAAGATTTTTATGTTTTTTAAAAAGGCAGAATGTGTTGAAACATGTTTAATATTATTAACATTGTCTTTTTCTTCAAGTCAAATCAATTTACTGTCTACAATAAGCTTACTTATTACATTAAAAAGAATCGTATTGAAAAAGTGATTAAGAGGTGGAAGAAAAGTTCAAAACCAAAAATTCTCAATTATTTTTTTATTATGTGTAGTTAAAAAATAGTCCTACATTATATATATATATTATATATATATATATATATATATATATATATGTTTCGGTCTATTAAATAATTAGACCGTCACCAGGGGATGAACACTACAAGTACAAATTGTCAGTAATTAAAAAAAGATAAATAAAATTAAAACTTACGAATTTAACACACAATCAACTTGACGTTCAAATGTACAATAAAATATCAATTGCATAAACTAGATTAGAAGGTCGAGTATTATGTTAAATTAAATTTTTAAAAAATACATATAAATATACTCCTATCACTATTTCATTTATACAAGAAGTCAATTAATTATTTTTTAAGGTTGTCAAATACTGTTTGTTTCTAGCTTCTTGTTTGGTTTATTGTTTTTTGTTTGTTTTAGTTTTATATATTTTTTAGTCTTTGTTCTGTAATATTTCAATTGCATAGATATTTATATGCATTTTTTAAAAATTTGATTTAACGTAAAACTCGACCTTCTAATATATATATATATATATATATATATATATATATATATATATATATATATATATATATATATATATATATATATATATATATATCCTTTAGGACAGGTTCCTAATGTTCGAACATTTATTGACGTGCATAGGCATTTGGATGATGATGGGTGGTGGATGTTTGTTTAAAAAAAAAAGTTAATAGTGGGAGTTTCCAGAACTCGTCGCACTGTTGAAAAGGAATAACCTGAACACATTATTAGAAGATGTTTTATTGGACATTGTTGCAAGAGTGGACTTAATGCTTGATGGCAAGCTAGGTTACTTTTCTTGAGTGGTAAGGAAATTTTTTGAAAGAGGTTTGAAAATAGGTGGATTTGTCGTGGGGGGGCTTGTAATATGATCACTGCTTTTCAGTAATGTTATGATTTAGCTCATGCATCTTGATTTCTTTCCTTATGTTGTTGTTTTTTTATTTTGGATTGACATGGATACGGCAGTTAGAAACGAAAAATAAAAGAACAACATTATTATTGAATAAAAATATTTTCCCAATTGCATTTTATTCTTACTATTATTAATAAAGAACAATAAATTGGCGACGAGGATTACGGAGTTACCTACAAGAAAATACTGCTTACTACAATGGCAACTTCTACATCTACAAGTATTGTGTTTCAGATCGAAGTGTTTGATAATACAAAGTATCAGTGGGAACGATGGGTAAGAAGACTAGAAGGTGCATTTCTAGTATTTACTACTGAATCATCTAAAAAATTAACGTATTTATTACATTACATGGGTGCAGAAACGTACGATTTGGTATGTGATAAAGTTAGCACCTAATAAACCTACAGATAAAACATATGAAGAGGTTGTGAAACTACTAAAGGATTACTACAGTCCAGCACCTCTAGAAATCGCAGAAAATTTTAGATTTCATCGGAGAAGGCAGCTGGAAGGTGAGAATTTCTTACATCTTTACAAAAATTAGCGATAAATTGTAACTTTGGAGAATACCAAAAAATAGCCTTACGAAACCAGTTAGTTTTTAGTATGCGTAGCGAAAGAATCCAAAATAGATTACTAGAAACAAAAGAAAACATTAGATAAAGCATTGGAAATCGCTGTAGGAATGGAACTATCTGCCAGGGACACAGCACAATTATATAAAGGTATACTTACAAATAATACAATAGGTGCTGTAGATATTAACAGACCACATTTTAAAAATAAACCTCTTGCAAGCAAGAATAAAGGATTTAACACAAATACAACAAAAGAAAAGTACAATTGGAACAAGTCAAATACAGTGAAGTGTTACAGATGTGGTGACCAACATTATGCAAATAAGTGTGACAAAGTTAATTTAATATGCAGTTTCTGTAAAACTAAGGGACATTTACAAACAGTATGCACTAAGAAGAAACATTTTCAGAATCAAGTGAAAGAAATAACTCAACTAGACAAGTTCAGTCAGTCGAAATTCAGACAAAAATTCTTATCATGTATGAATGTGAATGGTAAGAATGTCAGTTTTGAGGTGGATAGTCGAGCCGCCATAACGTTGATGGGTAAGGGAACAATTTGATTCGTTATTTCCAAGTTTCACCATTCTCGATACAAAATTAAAACTTGTTTCTTATTGTAAAACTAATTTAAATGTACTAGGCTATGCAGAGGTCTTAGTAAGTTACGGAAATCAATCATACAATTTAAATCTTTGTATAGCCTCAGGCAGCCGTAACCCTTTGTTAGGTAGAGAATGTATACGACTAATAAACTTTAATTCTTGGGAAATACAAAATATTTACACCATCAAGAATATACCTGATTTAATAAAGCAATTAACTACAAAATATAATACAGTTTTTACACCCGGTGTTGGTAAAATTGGAGGCATTCAGACTCAATTAAATTTAAAGCAAAATGTGACACCTGTTTTTTGTAAGACAAGGCCTTTTGCTTTAATACCAAAAGTTGAAGCTGAAATTGAGAATTTGGCTTCTCAAGGCATTCTTACAAAAGTGAATTATTCATCTTGGGCTACACCAATTGTGCCTGTTGTAAAGGCCAATGGAGCAATACGAATATGTGGAGATTTTAGAATTTCATTCAATCCTCACTTAAAAGTGGATGAACATCCTATACCCACTATTGATGAGTTATTTTCATCAATGGCTGGTGGTAATAAATTTACAAAAATAGATTTAAGTCAGGCTTATTTACATTTAGAAATCCGTCCAGATGATAGGCACTTATTAACTGTAAATACACATAAGGGCTTATATCAATGTAATCGTTTAATGTTTGGATTGGCGTCTGCACCAGCCATTTGGCAACGGCAAATGGAAAAGGTTCTGAAAGGTATTCCGGGGGTTACCGCCCTTCTAGACGATATTAAAATTACAGGACCTAACGATCAAATACATTTAGAACGTCTAGAAGAAGTTCTTATGCGTTTACAAAAGCATAACCTTCGAGTAAATGTATAGAAAAGTAAATTTTTAGCAGATCAGATTGAGTATTGTGGTTACATTATTGGTAAACACGGTATTCACAAAACAACTTCCGAAGTACAAGCCATACAAGGCGCGCCTCGACCTACAGACAAAAGTCAATTACGTTCATTTCTTGGACTAATAAATTATTACGGTCGATTTTTTTAAAATTTGAGCACGAACTACTAAAACAAAACTCTAAATTTGTTTGGAATAAACAATGCGAAAAAGCGTTTTTACAAGTTAAAAAAGAAATTCAGACAATTTTTTAGTTCATTTTGAAGCAAAACTGCCGTTGGTACTCGCAACAGACGCATCACCCTACGGAGTTCGGGCGGTACTTTCACATATTTATCCAGACGGTTCCGAAAAACCAATTCAATTTGCGTCACAAACGTTATCCCCTACACAAAGAAAATATTCTCAAATTGATCGTGAAGCTTACAGTATTATCTTTGGCGTAAAAAATTCCATCAATACTTATATAGAAACAAATTTACATTAGGGGAGACCGGGGTTGGTTGTTACAATTTTCACTTAAGCATTTTTAATATCATTTATTTCAACTTTAAAATAAACTTTTCTACATAGCATAGTAGCTCATACTTTTATCTAAATAAAAACCTAAATAATAGTCCTTAATATTAATTACAAATTAAGCTGTGAATTTCTTTAATAGGTTATGTCAGTTGTAACAACCAACCCCATAATGGGGTTGGTTGTTACATCTTTGGGGCTGGTTGTTACAGGTTTAAATTATTAAACTGCATCATCATCTGAGTAACAATTTTGACAGATAAAATATAATTCTACGTTTACGCATTTTTCATGAGCCCATCGTTGACATTTTGTACATTGTATCCATTTGTCACCTGATTTGGAATGGCAAAAATTTTCAGTGCAAACTAAACATCATCGTTATCAGACGATTCGTCATTCTGTTTAAGAGGTTTTCTATTCTTCTTTAGGACTTTTTTTCCTTTATTTTGTGCTGTTAGACTTTTCTTGACTCCCTTTTGTTTTTCCAGTTGTTTCATTTTTTTGACATTGAGTTTTTCTTCATCCGCTTGTAACTCATTTTTATTTAGCGTATCTGTAAGAATTGCAGCTTTTCGACGTTTGCGACCTTTGATAGTATTTTTGCGTTCTCCTGCTTTTGGGAACGGTCGAATCTCTGAAGGACTGTAATGCATAGTCTCACTTGAACAACCGGGCTTTGGTGACACAGAAATCGTTAACATTTTTTCAACCACTGGTTGTTTGTAAAATTTAGATGGTGAGATAGAAAAAGGATTGTAATACAGTGCATCACGTGAACAATCAGGCTTAGGTGATGTAGAAGTAGTTGGTGCTTTTGGTGAACTACATGGAGTTTGTGGCGCACGCGTAGAGTTTTCTACTATATCTACGTTGTCTGCATTGGCTGGTTCTTCATGCCCATTTATAATTTTGTTTAATTTAATAGATTCCTGTTTACTGTCAGGATTAGGTCGATCCGTCACATAACTTGAAAGAAACTCATCGTCACTAAATACATGTTTGTTGAAAGGATAAATTCCGCAAACTTGAAATCCTGACTGGACGTTTGTTGGGGTTGCAGCTAATGGCAGAGCATCTTTCACAATACCAGGTTTATCATATATTGACATAGGCTTTCCTACATTGCTCCGCATCCAAGAATCGCAAAAACTATTAACATACTTCTTAAATGGGCCATAGACAGACCTGTCAAGGGGCTGCAATTTGTGAGAGCAGTGTGGCGGTAAAGTTAAAATTACAACACCATTATCTCTACACATATCTATGCCTTTAACAGAAAGATGGGAATCATGGTTGTCTAAAATTAATAAGACAGGTCGTTCTTTTGAGCTTCTCGAATGTTTTATAAAGTGATCCAGAAAAATGACAAAGTCTTCTCGAATCATCCAACCAGACTTATTGGCAGTACCAATACAACCAGGTGGTCCGTTTGCAACAAAATAATTTCGATAATTTTTACGGGGAAAGACAAATATCGGAGGAATTGTATTTCCACTAGCGCTTACAGCTAAAGCTAGGGTGACCAAAGTACCCCTTTCACGGGATATCACAGATCCTACTTATTTCACACCTTTCTTGGCTATTATCCTCTCTGGTTTTTGTACAGTTGTGATCCCGGTTTCATCTACATTGTAAATATCTTGACATTCAAATTTATACCTGTCCATTACTTGGCCAAGAAGATTAAAGAATTTTGTTACGTTCCCGATTAAAACTAGTTGCTCTGCTGAGACTGGCTGCTTCGGGAGTTCGTATAGATAGAGTCGGATGTCGCTTAAGAAATCCGGACAACCAATCAACTGACGCCATTGACGTTTCTTGCCAAGCTTGACGAACTGGAACGTTGTTTCTAATAGCGAACTCAAAGGCCAACCTCCGGACAGGCCAAAGTACATTTTGGAACATTCCACTAAGTAATTTGCGAGTTCAGCTTCTAAAACATCAGGTGCGTTTATCTATTTCTTACATATCCGACCATAGGATCCGGTTCATTAGGTCCTACAACAATAACAAGATCTTCAAGATTTTCGAAAGATGGACATAATTATTATATTTTTTGAATTTATCGCAGGAAACCGGAAGTCGACTAATAAAGTGGATCATTGGTTATAAAAATAATATGTACTTAACTTTATTTTTAATTTTTTTGCAGTATCTATGTAACGTCATAAAATTTATAGAATATTGTTCTGCAGCAGTTCGAATTGATCTTCCATTTTCCAGTACTTCTCTTGCAGCTGCACGGAATACCTCAGTTGGTACTTTTCCTTTCTCAGTTTTCCGCTTGTAGTTTCTCTTTGCACTGTGAATTAAATAAAATATTTGACAATTAATATTTTTATGCTAAATGATCTAATTAATATTTATAGTGTATAAAATATCATTTGGGGTTGGTTGTTACAGTGTAACAACCAGCCCCGCTGACATTGTAACATAACCTGCCCCAACCGACTCGTTAAAACAAAATAAATCATATCTTCCTAACCTCAAATTGAATTAAATCAAATAACCAAGAAATATATTACTTACATGCATAAGTTTCTTCAGAAAATTTATCAACTCGCTATTATTTTCACATTAGCGATAATAAAACAACTTGTCTAAACAAAAATAATTACTAACACTACCAAAAAACACATAAATCAAATTTTCTCGAAGGAGACACTGTCGATTTGGATGTATCTTCAGCCGAAGGTCACGCTTATTGTGCTGAACGTATGGCTATTGATAATAGAGCGCTAGTGTTTTCAGCGCGTATTTCAAATCAATTGTAACAACCTGCCCCTGTAACAACCAACCCCGGTCTCCCCTATATACTGACCATCGTCCATTATTGCAAATTTTTTATCCAAATAAATCAATACCAATACTAAGTGCAACAAGGATGCAACATTACGCAATATTTCTTTCGGCATTTAATTATGATATTCGTTACAAGAATACCAATTTACACGCGGATTGTATGTCTAGATTACCTATTAATTCAGAACAATTGTATAATTGCGATGAACCCGATTTATTTGAATTAAATGAAATCGAAACGTTACCAATTACAGTTACAAAATTAGCGCAAGAGACCGCGAACGATATCAGTTTAAAAGCTTTAACAGACGCTTTGCAAACCGGAAAAGCAATGGATAGCAGTAGTTAGTATAGGGCCGGTTCTGGACCAGTTCAAGGTCACCCGCCCCTGGTGGTGAAAAACGTAAGCTTTTGGAGCTCTTTCAAGGTCAAAGTTTAGGCGGTAAATTTAAAATTTTGAAGCTGGTCAAGGTCAAAGCTAAAAATAGAAGTTGCAAGGTAATCATAAATCTAAAAATAGTTTTCAAGGCCAGAGGTTATTGACCTACGGTGGTGTCATATTACATTTCTTAGAAATATAAAAAGGTCAAGGTGAAAAGCTAAAAATAGAAGTTGCAAGGTAATCATTCTTAGAAATCTAAAAGTTTTTTGAGTAGGTTAACTCAAGGTCAAGGTCATCGTACACATTGCATATATCGGTAGTAGTAATGTAAGGCAGGAGCTACTCCACTTCAAGGTCACGACGATCTCGTAAGCTATGCATAAAAAGTAGGTCATGGGTTCATTGAAGGTGAATACTCCACTTCAAGCTAAAAATAGAAATTGCAATGTCACCATCCTCATCATATTACAAGGTCACCCTGCGGTCAAACGTTTTGGCGGGAAATTTGTATGTCAAGGTCAGAAGCTAAAAATAGAAATTGCAATGTCATCATCATATTACAATTCTTAGAAGTCTAAAAATAGTGTGGTCAAGGTCAAAGG
This sequence comes from Vesta saturnalis, assembly GCA_036346205.1. Classification (NCBI taxonomy): domain Eukaryota; kingdom Metazoa; phylum Arthropoda; class Insecta; order Coleoptera; family Lampyridae; genus Vesta; species Vesta saturnalis. The sequence continues at coordinate 902,137 of JARFJB010000003.1, forward strand.
TTATTGATCTGTAGGGGTATCGTATGACACTTCTTAGTGTTTCTAAATTAAAAGTAGGGCAAGGTGGGTATTTAACAAGTTTAAACATGTAAGAGGTACTCAAATCAAGGACACGTTTAGATCAAAATTTAAAGCTAAAAATAGAAATTGCTAGGTCATCATACTACAATTCGTAGAAATCTAAATCTACTTTTAGGTTTTAATATTGATCAAACAGAATTTACACTACAGCAAGGATGCATATTACGGGGACAACGAATCCTGGTACCTAAAATTTTGCAACAGTCAATTTTAAACGAATTACATTCAGCACATTTCGGAATTCATAAAATGAAAGGGTTAGCACGTAGCTATTGTTGGTGGCCTGGTATCGATAATGATATCGAGAATTTAGCAAAAAATTGTTTTAATTGCAATAAAATTAGAAACAATCCTAAGACTGTACCTATACACTCTTGGGAAGAGGTCAGTAAACCATTCTATCGCGTACACATAGATTACGCGGGACCATTCTACGGGTATTACTACTTTATTTTAGTCGACTCCTATTCAAGATGGCCTGAAATTTTTATTTCCGAAGATATGACTACAACTACTACTATAGAATTATGTTGCGAAATTTTCAGTCGTTTCGGCATACCGCGAATATTGGTAAGCGACAACGGCTGAAATTTTGTATCTTCAAATTTTGAATATTTCCTAAAGTTGAACGGTGTGGAACACGTTTTAAGCGCACCGTACTATCCTTCTACTAATGGGTTGACGGAACGCTACGTTCAAACATTAAAACAGTCAATAAGAGCTATTAACGGAAATTATAAGGATATTCAAAGGCAAGTGTGTCAATTACTTTTACAATATCGTAAAATGCCTCACAGTATTACTAAACAATCACCTTCAATGTTAGTTTTCGGACGAGAAATAACTTTTCGATTAGATTTAATTAAACCTGACCTTCAATCACATACAAATATTAATTCAGATGATATCTCTACTAGACATTTTAACGTAAATGACAGAGTTGCTGCTAGAGTTTATGTAAATGATGTCAAATGGAAATTTGGTAACATTTATAAGAGGTTAGGGAAATTGCATTATCTCGTTCAACTTGACAATGGAGAAACTTGCAAAAGACATGTTGATCAATTACGAAAGATTGGTGAGTTCACTCCACATGAAACCCAACCTGATATCATACCTACCATTCTTGATAACCAAACAAACGATATGGAAGATACTTCACCCCGTGAAACTCCATCTGATGAATCTATTATACAGTCATCTACTGATAAGTTCCATGTAGTAACTACTGAAAGGGAGCCACCTGGGATGGAAGTACGTCGTTCCAACCGAATACGACGTGCACCTGTACGGCTGAATTTATAAGTCCGGGAGGAGCTGTTATGATTTAGCTCATGCATCTTGATTTCTTTCCTTATGTTATGTTTTTTTATTATTTGGATTGACAGGGATACGGTAGTTAGTAAACACAATAAACAACGTTATTATTGAATAAAAATATTTTCCCAATTGTCTTTTATTCTTACTATTATTAATAAAGAACAACAGGTTACAAGCCCAAGAAATCTAAGATTTTCACGAGTACCCAAATTAAAGATTTTTTATATAATGCTCCTGAAGTTTATTTAATGACTAAGGTTATTGTAGTATTGGTTATATCGGGAGCTTGTCGAATTTGTGAAATAAGCCAGATAACATTAGATGACATAGAAGAATCCGGAAATTTACTAGTAGTGAAAATTAGTCAACGAAAAATTATGCAAGAGATTTTTAGTCACTGAAGAATATGTTAAATTTTACAAAATGTACATAGCCCTTCGCACACCAACAGCAAAAGATCGCCGTCTTTTTATGCATACCGGATTAGAAAATGCTAACTTATACACGAATCATGCATTTCGTAGATCGTCAGATACCCTTCTTGTGGAATCTGGATAAGACTTGTTAACATTAAAGAAACACTGCGGTTGGAAGTCTTCAATGGTCGCAGAAGGGCATATTGATGACTCGATAGCGCAAAGAACAGAAATTGCTAACTATTACAAACGTCTTACAATGCATTAGCCAAAGTAACACCAAATTTCCAGCTAAGTACATCCAGAGCAGTGGTATCCGTGGCAGAAAATGTTATTTCTGCTGAAGAATTTTCAAATCGTCCTTGGAAAAAGACTTTCATGCAATGCGGGTTTAACAACTATACTTTCAATGTTAAGAAAATTTAAATTTCGTTTTTAAAATAAATGGTGTGTTTATATTTATTTGTATTATGTATACGTACCCGGGAAAAAAGTACCATTTTTTCACCCGGGAAAAAAGTAATTCCATTAAAAGTGACATTTTAGTACCTGTCAAAAGAGACAAAATGTCAAATTTTTTCCCGTCGCAGAAAAAATAGGTTTATTTTATTAAACACAAATGACGTCAGTCATTCGCGTATCGTACCGTGATTATTATGAACGCTGAAAATAGTATATTGCAAAACAAGTGTTACAATGAACGTTATTGTAAAATGAGTGCATTGAGTGTCCACAAGAAACTAATACAAAAGGACATTGTAGAACGCGTATTCAGAGTATCTGTTCTATTTCAGAACTTAAATTTCATTTTTTTTTTTTTTGGATAAATTCAAATACCAGCCATTTTGATTTCATTAGTTGGCAGCATTGTAAAAACACTTCTACTAAAATATATCCAACAATCTGCATTAAAACAGTAGCAGCTAAAGATAGGAATAGGCTCCATAAATAACGCATGCGCTGTTCGGGCATCAGTAGTTTTTGTTAATCTAGTTTATATTAGATAAACAAAACTACTGTAAACTAACAGAAGTAGATTAGATAAACAAAACTATTGTAACCCAACAGAAAAAAAATTGAAAAACCACCACCATTCGGAACAGCGCATGCGTTATTCATGAAGCCTATTCCCATCTTTAGCTGCTAAAACACTATATAAAGCAAATTATTCCAACATTGCGCATGTCAAGGTAAAAAAATGAAAATTAAATCTACTGTAACCTAGGCTACCGTAGATTTAATTTCCATTTTTTACCCTGTTTTATTAGAATACTTAGCTTATTGCGCATGATCAAATAATTCGCTTTATTTAGTATAGCGTGCATTAAAACACCAAATATTGCAAACTACAAATTATCATAAGTTGCAATTTTCACTTCCACAAAATGTTTCATTACAACACTGTTTTTAATATAAACAGTTGCACAAGTCTGATTGTAAAACCAAAATAGGAAAATTAACATTTTAATTACGCCCTCTACCGGAAATTTTGGAAAGTTAAAAATATTTTTGCTCAATTTCTTAAAACCGATTTCATAAAAGAAAAATATCCTGAGTCCCTTGGATCTATATGACGGCTCCGTATTCTTGTACGCCACTATAATGATGCCTTGATAATTATCATCCGCCAAAACAATTACATACAATAAACAATGAAAATTTCGTATATTTATTAAAAAAATGGATCTAACAATTTTAATTTTTGTTTGCTTTACGTTCTGCTTTTTGTTTTTCTTCAATTAAGCGGCGTTTCTTTTTCAACAACCATACATGCTTCGCTCTTTTCTTTTTACCTTCCATCATACTTTTGTATAATCTTCTGTGCTTATTCTTAACCATTTTTGCTTGTAGACGATATTCTTGTTTATCTTGTTTGTGTTTTTGCCAGGGATCGACTTTCTCAATTTGACCTGGTTTTACAGACAGCTTCTTATTCTAGAAACAAAAAAAAAAAAATTGTGCCTGCTAACTCTTATTAAACAGAAAATTAAAAACTAATGACAAGAAAATGAGGAAAAAAGGCTACACTTTTTAATAGACGAAGGATAAATATTTTTATTGAACTTTAAAGAAGTTCTAAAATAGACGAAACGTTGTAACAATAAATCAAAGCTATTCAAATGTTACTCAATGAAAGAATATTTTTCTCGGCAAGACCTGGTTCAAGTAAAATTGTTCTCAATTTTAGAATATGTTGATCTGCTTATAGAGATTTAGTTTTGATCTTTTACTATAACTCAGCCATTACTGCAATGTTATGAATCTGTAACTATACTGGATGCCAAATAAAATTCGAAAATTTATGTACCGGGAGGTATTGTCTGTTTGCTCATGAATTTTACAAAAATTACTTGTACCAACCATGCACATATCCAGCGTCGGCTCATAAGCCACGTGGTTGGTAGAGCCAAGCTGATCACACGTCCTTGCCCTACCATTTGTTTTAAAATTGATTGGAAATATTTTTTTGTAGTATAAAATGCCAATATTTAAATACTAAAGAGACATATTGGATTAAATTCTAACAAAGCCGTCACCAAATTATTAGACAATTCTAAATCACACATTTATTTAATTTTTGCAATAAGTGTATAAAATCACCCGTTGGGGTGATCGGAGCAACCATCGGTGAACAATTTCGTCTAAAATGCGAATTACTAAAATGAACTAGGCCCAGGCATGAGTAAAAAAAAATTATACACTGATTGATAAACAGATACAAAATTAAATTTAATTGATACACTCTAACAGAGTGTCTAAATTGAATTGTGAATTGTTGATTTTTTAACACTGAACCTCTGCTAATAACACCTCGTCATACCTTTGCGGAATAAAGTTATGTGAACTAATAATTAAGCGACCAATTTATTTAAAATACAATGTGTAACTTAAATTTTATCATAGCTGGCAGGATTTATAAAAAATCTAGAATATTTTCACCAGCTGATTGTCGCTAGTACATCATATACAGATAACATGCCGGAATTAAGTAAATACACATCTGTGGTTCATCTACAATAGTGGAAATAAAATGAGTATCTTGATTTCCTACGTGATATAACCTCCGGAATACTTTATTGACCACTCAAAGTGAGAACACAGGAACACAAAAACAACGTCCACGGACGAAACAGAAAAATCTAGAATATCCGAACATGCCTGGAACGAAGACCACCGCATCCAATGGAATAACATACAGATAGTGGCAAATGACGAGAACACAACTCGTCGGAAACTGAAAGAATCCACATACATCGCACTAGCAGAAAATCCAATAAGCCAAGCTAGTGTGGAAATGAAAAATGAAAAAAAAAATATATACGAGGTGTCCCAACGATTTGGGGGTGCAAGATTGCGCCTATACTGTTGATTTAATAAAAAATCTTATAAGATTATTGTAGTCAACAACAAGGAGCATCTTGCAAAAATATTTTGTATATACAGTGTCCCATTTTCGAGTACTACACTAAACTTGTGTTTTTTTAATGGAACACCCTATACATTTTTATATATTTGAATTCTCTGTTAAATGCTGAGCAAAATGCTCTAAGGTATTATTAGTCTACGACTAACGGTTCCTAAGTTATTGACATTTCTATGTAAAAAAATTAGTAGGCTCCTGTTCCGCCATCTTGAAAGATATCGAAGTGAAATTTTGACATTTGTTTTTCGAATCTGTCTAGTTTTAACTTCTACATTCAGATTGCGGACTCTTTTCTTTGCATATATTTAAAACACACCCAACATGCACAGGATCCAGGGGTATGTATCACAATTGACGTGTTAATATGTGTGGTAGACCAGCAGATAATATACTTTAATACTAATACTTAATAACTGTAATTTTGGCAAGATTCATACTATCAAAATAGTGACTGAACAAGAGCTCGGTATATAAATTTGTTAAATCTGAGTGTGTGTACCTTTTTTGTGTTAAGAAGTATTGAAAATCTGACTTACGATTCTGGAAGAAGATGAAAAAGTAATAGGGATCACCATTTGTAGCAACTTTGTATTTCAGTGGAAACATGGTCAAATTGGTGGTCAAAATATAACAAGTGGCCATCCATCCAAGTACTGACAGTGCCCAACAGTGCATAACTTCGGTGATCAGAAAATTATTAATATAGATATGATATTTTAATAGAAGCAAATGGCTTTGGAATTTTTTTTAAGTTAGTTTCTAGATGTCTATTAACATCTATCTGAGATAAAGTTTTAAACGTTTTTTTGACATAGATTGTTTTTTTAAGAATAAAGTTTAAAATTATTAGTTTGTATTTGCATTGTAATTTTTTTCAGTCTGGAAATGCTAGAAGAGCATCCTCAACTTGTTATTACTAAAATCTAATACTAATACGATGCTGATAAGCATTATATTACTGATGTAACTTAAATGGAATCTATATAATGTGAAGTGAAAATTAAATCAGTTAGCGGCAACTTACCTTAATCTCTTGTGAATCTTCAGGTATGTCATCTTCAGATTCTGCCGATTCATCATCATTATCAGATTCTTCCTTTTCATCATTTACATCATTCTCTACATCTTCTTCATCTACATCTTCTGTTACATTACTGTTAGGATTATTCAACAACATTTCCTCTGGAGGTATATACTGTTGATAAGAATCTCGATCCTTATCGACAAATGGAGATAAATGTGGAGGTAAAATCGCACCAATAAAATACTTATTTACTGGTAACAATTCTCTTGCATTTATACTATCGAACACCCATTGTGGTTGTACATAATATCGTGAAATATACTGTTTGTCAACCATAGGCCTATCAACAATTTGATGTGTAATTGTTTCGTCATTTTCATCGAACGTAGAACCAACAAATAATGTTTTATCCCATGAAACTTCCCCACTACAACACCGAATCACAAATACCAATGATTCACGAGGAATCTCCCTATTTAAAAAAAATTTTAAACCTTTAAATAACACTTTTAAATTGTTAATTTTCACAGCCTCTCTTTTAAATTCCGTAATTTCTTCAGAGGTGGATTGCGATGGAAAGTCATCCAATTCCACTTCTTCCTCTGTATGTAAAGCAGTTTTATGTAGTGGAATATTTAGTGCAGCAATACGTTCTGATGCTAATGCTTCTTTATCAACTAAACTTTTTTCGATTTCTGGTACATTACAAATATTCAGTTTTGGTGGATAAAACAAATTTAATGAATGATATAAACGATAATTAACAAAACCAAGCATAATAACATAAAATTCAACAAACGTTGACATAATCTTAAAATCAACTTCTCCTCTTTGTGATTCATACCCAAACTGATGTGGTACAATCCATGTTATTGTAATACCTTTTAGCTCTACTTGATAATAATAACCCTTAATTGAAATGAAAACTTTACGCAGTGCTTTTGCATCAATCACTGCATGCATAAATTCTACCGTTAAACGTCGACACAATTTAAACTGTTCCCTTTCTATATGTGCTAAAGATGGAAATGTACTAAATAAAAAGCATAAAGTTAAACAATCATCCAAATCTCGTAAAGCATCAATGTATGAGGGATATCTTTCCTTAACAATATTATCTAATTTTAATTTGGGATGTTTCTTCATTAATCTATGCATTTGCCCAAAATCTTTTGTTGCTTTTGACCGTTCTACCTTCCGGAAAAACACTTTCAAATCTCGTAGTTTCCATATATTAGGTTCTTGCATTAAAAACAAAATGTCTTTCGTGTGATAAAGTGTTTTAATACCCGAAGCTCCTTTTTGGGCCTTATTTCGATTTTTTGGCTCGCGCGGGTAAATACCTTTTAATATGCATAGTCGACGGAAGTCTTTTAGTGATAGTTGAAGTTTTTTAAGGGCACGTGTCCTGGTCATGTATCGCGCACCTTCTCCGGATGTAAACTAAAAATTGTATAGTTTAATTCTAATACTTAAAAACAAAAAAATACCTTCTTTTTTCTTTTTGCTGCCATTGTACACAACTAAAATAATAATAAACGACCTAAACAACGTGTTACAATTTTAAGGTTAAGTTAGGACGTAGAAGAATCAAAATGACAGATTTGGAAGTGACTCCCGTACCTATAGATTTGGACGGACATATGGAGGTAGAAAGCGAAAAGTCTTTAAAATTACACAAGTTGTCTTGTAACTGTAGACCAATTACACAACAGGGCGCGAATATGTTATGGAGTGCCTTTGTTTGAATTATACAATGCATCCGTTTGAAATACTAAAAAGTCGTCATTAAGCTTAACTATAAATGTGGAACAACACCTGACCTTCCAACCTACAAAGTTAATTTCCAATATTAAACGATAAGGCTTCAAAATCCTCATACTGAGGATCCTTACATTTAAAAAATGAAATAATACAGTTTTTTAGGATAATTATGAAACTTCTTTTGTAATACACGTTCATAAAAATGTCACTAATACACTAAGCATTTAATATCTTATTTAATTCACTTTTAAGAATTATTTGGCTCGGATTATGAAGCTTTCCCTTATGTAAAATTAAATTATTTAAAAAAAATATGTTGACACATTTTCCTATAAAGTTGATCGTTATTCAGATAATGAACAATTTTGGAAGGTAACAAGATTACAACAATTAGTAGGACAGAAATATTGTAACAATATCAGATAAAACTAACTGACAGTTTTTCGGGAAATTGTGTCGGAAAATTTACCCCAGTCAATCCGCCTCCGAAAAGTCGGCCCGAAATATTTGCCTCCAAGAAAATTCGCCCCCACGTAAATTCGCTCCAGGAATATTAGCGCCGGATATTCGCCCACGGCTTCTGATTAAGAAGCTTGGTAAACAATACTTATGTAGAATTAAATTATCTTTGAAAAATATGTTTACACATTTTCCTATAAAGTTGATCGTTATTTAGGTTGTGAATAAATTTGCCGTTTTATATTTTTGAAATACGCAGTTGTTAATTCTATTCCCCACTCTCTGTCTTTGATAGGTCACACACTCACCCATAAGGTACTCTCTTTACTATATTATGACAAATAAAAAATTAGGTGTGACTGATTTATATATTAAAAAGGTAATTTGCACCACGGTCTAGCTCAGGAAGGTGCATTGCTTACGAAACTTACTGTAATTGAGAACTCCTTTTGAACAGGTCGTGAAGAAGGCAGATATGTATCCATAGATATAATCAGTAATGGATTTCTTGTTGGACGCCACTCAATTTATAGGTTTAATAATTAAAATACAACAAAAATTGAGAAAGGTGTACATTAATAGCATAGGTAATCTGAATAACACCAAACAACTGTATTTATATGTATATTTAAGAAACCAAAATGTCTGAATAATTCCAGCATAAAATAACTAAAACGATATTTCTCGTAAAACTTTAGGATTTCAAAATTACTAAAATTAACACAACTATACAAGCTTATAATCTATATTTACTTAAAATTCAAAATGTAATATGATCAACACTGTATTCAAGAATAAGACGTATACTGACCTATGTCAACAAATATTACAGTACGACAGGTTATGAACTCAAATGTTTTTGTCTTAGGCACAGAAATCAGCTGTTCTTTATAACCGTATCAAAATAACACTATACTGATGTGTTATTTCCTTAAACGTATATTGCAATAAACATTCGTCTCAAAACGAACTACAGTTTGAGAAGTTTAATTCCCATTCATAAAATAAACATATAGTACGAGACGGTAATTTCCAATTATTCTGACTAACGTACAAAGAAACGAAATGTAGTCTCAAACCACTAAAGCAGATGTTGCTTCATTTCCAATAAAAGAAAGGTAGACCAGACTACTAACAGCATGCGATATCAGCACAAACCAAAGCTACCTCCATTTTTAATCTTTCAAGATAAAATTGCTAATCATCCACGCCAACATAATGTAAATATATTTAGCAATAGTAATACAGATTTCGAAACTTAAATTAAGGTAACGATAGACAAGAATTGGCACGTTAAAATATAGTTACGAATTTTTATAAAATTTCTTCCACCACCAGACTAATAGACTAATGAACATTTTCTGAAATAAAAGTTGATCATGCACACCTCTCTCTTTCTTTCTCTCTCTTATTTATCCGTCTCTCTCTCTCTCTCTCTCTCTCTCTCTCTCTCTCCCTCTTTCGGCTCTTTCTCACACATACAAACAAATCAATTAATCAAGTAGGTGAATCTCAAACAAATCATGCTCGATCAAAACAATCAGATCAATCTCAATCGATCAGATCAATCTCAATCAATTAACCAAAATCAATAAATCACGTTTTACAGTTTGCAGAAACCAGCTTACAGTTCAAAAATTGATTTGGTTTAATTAACTACAGTTTGCTTGCTCAATATCAGCCACAGTTCAAAATACCAAATTGCTATAACGGAAATAAAAGACCAAAAGTTTTAACGGTTTATTATTATATGCGAATCAATAACCAGGAAGTTTAAAACCAACAAATACGTACCGTATTAATTGATTAATTTTAAAAAATAGCGTAACACACACCTTTATCTAATTAACTAAATAAATGGGTAGAATAAGAGCTGATGCAGAGTTGGTTGGTTTTATGACAGCCTCCCCCTATAATAACACATTAAAATCTTTATTGGCATTTTTGTAAATAATATCAAGTAAGATATATATTAAAAAATAATACGCATACCTTCAGATGTGTTTTTTCTTTCAACTGTTCGAATAATAACGGCGTTGGGGAACTAAACTACATATTGAAATATTTTATACAGTTCACTAAACCGTTTTGTGTTTTTACTTATGGACAGTTGATATAAAACTGGCTATTGACTTTTCCATCATTAAATAATTTAGAATGGAAAATATACAAACCTAATTATCTATATCACCTTACTGCAACTCGTATTTACCTTTCCCTTTCGCAGACTACTTAACGCGAACTTATATGAATTTATATACAAATCGATGGTTATTTACAACATACATTTAAAAGATTTCACCTATATGATAAAACTGACTTTATGGAATGCATTTCTTATTTAACAGTCATACAACTTCATTATGATTGGAAAGTGGCGTTGTGTTAATTAATCTGTTTACAAAGTATTTTAAAAATTTGCTGTTGTAGAAAACATTGTGGTCCACTATTAGGTGAAATAATAATCATTTTCTTCATCCACTTCATCTTGAGCGATTATAGCTATTTACTAGTAAAACATCTAATACCCTGATGCTGCTTCATAATAATGTTCACCCGTTAGTAATTGTATTTTAAATACACGCAAGGGCTAATGTCTAAAATTTTATTTTACCATTAGTATTATACAGATATGGGATTATTCTTAAAAATTAGCTAAGTTTCCCACGCTACCTTGAAATACTACAAGGCTTTCAATTCTTCTTCGCCCCTGAAGCTGTACCCCATACATCTTTCTTTATCCAACTCCGGATCAGTAGCATGTGTTCTAATACACACAAGACAGCATCTTCAATATTTAGTGGTGTACACGCCGCGAAAATGGCTTGTTTCTTCTGCTTTAAGTTAGATTTAGTCTCTATACAGCATACAAGCTCTACCTTAGCTGAATTACCTTTGTTAAAAAAAAGAGTTATAATCAAATTAAGTATACCGGCCTCTTTTAATCTTTGAATTTTTACCGATAAGGGCCTGCCATGCTATCACATAAGACGGCTTTACATACAGGTTCTGTCTCGGATGAACTGTCGAAAAAAGGCTCTTAGATTTATAAACATGCCCCTAGGGAATATATTAGAGTGTAGTTACGGAAACATTTTGAGTTATAACCGACAGATCTTTGCGATATCATATCTCATATAGGTAAAATTTCGCGACGCGAGGCTTTCGGCGATGGCTGTTTCGGCGATCCCACTCCAACCCTCCCTGAGCGTAACCGAGATTGTAAGACAAGTGTAGGGTGTCGCAACTTGTTTTCGGGTCTTTGCCCTTGTGATCGCAACTTGTTCTTGGGCCTTCGTGTATTGTCGTGGTACCCTTGCCGGAAAATTTGAATTTGTATTATAATAATAATAAGGAGCCTAATGCTAACTTGTAAGATAGATGTAGGGCTGCGCAACCTGCTCTCGGGGCTTTCTCTCTTGTCGAGGCCCCAATGGCGGAAAATTGCCCCTGTCCCCTTGGAGGGAAATTTAAATTTGGGTTTGTATTTAAGTGTTTACATTCTGATTACTTATTGCGATAAATTTGAACTTGTATTCTAATAAGGGACCTATTGCTAGCTTACAAGACAAAACATAGGAAACTGCGTTAGGGTCTGCGCCCTCCTGTCGTGGCGCTGGTTGGGAAATTTGAATTTGTCTCGTCATCTAGTTGTGTATGGCCTAATGAATATTTTCTCTGGCACCATCTAGCGTTATATTTCTAGGACTAATTAGGGTTTTGTTTGTGGTACCATCTAGTGGTACATTTTTAAACTAGTGAATTTTTTCTGTAATAGAGGCGGGGCGATCTAGCGGTATATCTCTAGGACTAATTAGGGTTGTTTGTGGTGCAATAAAGTGGTGTAAAGGCTAATGAATGTTTTCTGTAATAGAGGTTGATAGTGTTCGTCTCTCCCTCATCTCTTTCTCGAACATACAAATCAATTAATCAAATCAAATTAATCAAATGAATTAAATACCAAACTGATTTAACTCAATCATACAAAATCAGCTCTCAATTAACAAAAAACAGTATGATTGAACGCACAGAGTGCAAAAGAAATCCAATCTCACACTTATTGTAGCTACCCATCTAACCGCCCTTTCGCATTAACTGCAGCATGGTTAGTGCAGGTTCAAACACCGTTAGGAAAAAAAAGTTTATTAACAAAATTGAAGCAAAGCTTATGCATCAGGACAAGCCTTATTGTACTAAGGTTGGGAACGTGAATGACCAATATGATTTCGTTTTCTGGGAATGTATAACTCAATTTCCATGAGGATGACTTCAGATACGGAAAGAGCACTGTCCAAAGAAGAGGACGACGTAAAACAATATTCCTGTCATGGAAAGGTTGCAAAGAAGTCTCCTAAATCACTCCATCTAGCTGATTTAAAACACCATAAGGTTCTAATAGTGTTGCGAACAACAGCGGAATTAGGGACAGTAGAAATTATTTCTATTAGACAATGGTCAGATAGACCTAGAGGGGAAAGAACGAAAGTTTTATAAACAAGTAGGTTTGATGTAAGAAAGAGATTTAGAAGATGTGGAGTATGGTTATGGTTATCAGGGATTCTTGTGGGTTCAGAAATCATTTGTGTGAGATCATAAGCAATAGCAAATGTTTCTGCACTGTGACTTGCAGGATTAGTACTAGATGAAAATTGAAGCCAATTAGAGTTATGAACATTGAGATCTTCTACAATTGAGACATCGCGAGATGGAAACTGAGACAGAAGATAGTCAACTTTAGAACTAAGGTAATCGAAGAAGTCTTGAAAGTTACTGTCATTACGAGACCTATAAATGCAATAGTAAAATGTCACAAATTTAAGACCAGAATGTGTAAACCAAATCACGTCGAAATTTGTATTTTCCAAGGAATAAATCCTTTTGTAAGCAATGATGTCCTTGATAAAGGCACATACACCTCATTTATGTCCAAAGCTAGAGTGAATGTTCTATTGGGGATGTTTCAAGTCGGATGAATCGGAGCTTTCAGAGGAGACTTGTGTTTCAGATAGAAACAAAGTGTCAGGTTGTAATTGTTCAAGATGTTGGTGAACAGCAGGGACAGGATTTTATGTCCGGTATTTATTGCCCTGGCAACCACAGTCATCTTTTTTGTAACTTTTAATTTTGGACTTTAAATCCGATAGGAAGACAGCAGAGAAGAATAAGGATGAGAATAAATTAAGGATGAAGAAAGGGTGACCGGCAGCGCTTACCGAGATCAGAAAATCGGAGACCCCACGGCTAGCATGGGGTACACATACCTTCCACCTATGAATTACAAAACTTAAGTTGCACTTAGTACAGAAAAATCATTTCACAAAGGAAAAATAATTAAAACCAATTCAATTGATCACGAATTAGAAAAATGCAAATATACATACAATGTAAAATAATGACAGCTATACTTCCATATTTACCAGGTAGACACAGGTCAAGAAAAATAGAAAAATAATATCTGTAGAACACTAAAAACATGAACACACGAATTAGGATACTAACTTTAAAAGTGATGTTAACCGCTTGCACGTTAGCCACCAACCGATCCCGTTTGAAACTTATAACTCTCTCATGTAAACCATATCTCAACGATATAAAGCCGGGTTATCCCAGTAGCAAACACAACTGTCAGAGGAATTATTAAGAAACTTACAATTAACTTTTCTACGTCATTAATCATTTCAGATTCTACCGACGAGATCAAAATCAGGTCAGGCGCCTCAGAATGTCTTAAGGAAATAAGTTAACGGAGAAATGTGATCTCTTGAACTTAGATCCTATGTTGAGAGACAGAACAGTGTAAGAAGATAGTTTGCAACAGCGTTTATAAGAAAACTTTTAAGAAAGCAAAACATATGTGCATATTTTATGATGTTGCTACTGCTGTCTTATCCGCTATGCAAGGGAGTGTCGATGTTGAGACAATAACTGGAAGTACAAATAAAATCGAACAAGTAAACATTCGACAAGACGAATGTGTATAATAGTAGCGAACTAAAAACCATACGGAAACAGTACGTGGACAGTTTGAAATAATTTGAAAAATGAAAAAGGAAGTTTTATTGGCGATGTGAAGGACATTAGTTTGACAACCGTTTTTTTGAAGAGTGCATGTCGGTTTTGCTCTAAAGAACAACCAGTGAATCGGATGGGGACGTAACTCGGTTCAATGTAAACTTAAAAAAAATTATAGTAATGGTTTATACGGGGTGTTGAATACAGTGAAATCCGATTATTTTTCTAACAAAAAGACAATTCATGTAAGGTTGAATTATAAAATGTCAAACATGGAGCTAGATTCGGGTGCTGCGTATATTGTAATGGGCTGTGGGACCTTTCAAAGTTTATTTAAAAGGATTTGTCGATCATTTCTCCTTTAAAGATGATTTACGTGACTACCAGGATTCAGTAATTTTTATATTAGGCGAGTGTGACATCCAAGCAAAATTGCCCACAAATGTGTAAATTTGCCATTAATCATTGTAAATGCTAAAAGGAACAGCCTCTCAGGCAGAAGTTAGTTTGACGCATTAAGACTGTCCTTCGCTGGGGTTAATCAAATCAATAATTCCTACGGACTCAAGTATAATCATGGTTATCTAGAGGTATTTAGAAAAACTCTAGGGTCTTGCCGTGGACCTCAAGTCAGGTTTGATTTAGATCCTTTTATAAAACATATTGGTTTTTAAAAATAGAAAAGCGCATTTTGCCTTAAATGACTAGGTAGACACAGAATTAGATTAATCCAACAGAAAGTTTTAGAACCTGTTAGTTATCCTAAATGGTAGCCCCATTGTTATTGTTGCAAAAGTAATAATGATGTGCGTATTCATGAAGACTATCATTTATCAGGCCTTACGTATTATCCTGTGACTTTAATTCAACATAATCTAGCTAGTTTATCAAGAGGGAAACTGGACATAACCCAGACCTACAACTCAAAGTTCACAGCAGTTCCGCGGATGCTGTGTAGCATTACTCACAGTGATGCTTTTCGATAATAGACTCCAATTTGGTGAAGCACCCCTAATTTACAGCGCGACCCACAAATAAGTGGGAAGCTCTTACATTCTCAATTTTCCGTCTGTCTGCCTGTCGTGCAGTCTATAACTGACTTGCTAGACTACTGGTTTTTGCTATTGGATAACTCATGTATTCCATATGCGCAACAAACAAAACTTTCAACCTATCTCTCTCCTTTGTTAATTAAATTAACTCAATAAAATCTTTTACATTTTTAAAGCGCTATTTATATAAATTTCCATAGCTACCAGTAGCACTGTAGATTATTAGCACCAGGGCAGAGTAGGCAACTGCCTGGGGCCCCGCATCGATTAGAGACCCAGCGCGAACAACAGAAATTGAAAATATTTCATAGAGTTATTGATCTAACCAAATGGGTAGATGAGCTATCAAGCCACAGGAAATGCGACAGTAAAACGTCGTTACCGTGAAGTACTGTTGTCATTTGATAGCGCCGATAGCGGAACCAACGAACCGTTGTCTTGTGCGCACGTGCCGTCTCACTATGTCGGAATCCTTATTTAATAGCTTCAATAAACGTATAGTTAACAGAATGCCTTCTTGTTCATTCTGCAAGTGCCACAATAATTCAACTTTTTTTCGGCGTCAACTCATCGCTGGGCAATTATGCAGAAACATCTCGAAAAAGGTTTAGTTCTGCAAAAATTGTCCGACACAATGTGGGGTGCAAAAGCCGATGCGACTAAGGTTTTATCAGAAGATTACAAGAGTTTCAAGAAAGCTTTGCGATCTTTTGCTGACGATGAGACTCAGACATCCTAAGCGATTCACGAGGCTCGATGTCTATTAAAGAACATGCCGTAATGGCAATATTTTGGCTGCCATACTGGAATCAATGGTGCCAGTATATCTTTACAAAAACCAACTATTCAACTTCGAACGGCGGTCGATCTTTTGAAATCTCTTTAGATTTTTTGTTATCACAGAGAGAATTATTTGACGATTACGAGATGAAGGCAAATGAGAAAACTGACACCGAATATAGTGATGAAAATCAGCGTGTGCGAAGAAGAAAAAGACATCATGATGACGGATCTGCAGAAGAAGTTGTGATCAGACGAAGAGTTAAGTTGAAGATTGAAACTTATTTGCCTGTACTAGACATGCTGTATGTAGCCTATCCGGAAATTGATTCTCTGTTTGGATTTCTAACAGATTCCATGACAAAGAGCAATGATGAACTTAAAGAGGCTTGTACAAAATTTAGTGAACATTATTCCGAGGACATTGAGCCCGAGTTTATAAACGAGATGGTGCAATTTAAGTACTTCATCTTACAATTAGAGGATGCGGGGATTGCTGAGAAAGATAAAATTGTACCTGCCGAGCAATCGTTTAAATTGATTTTAGATAATATGGTACAATCAACTTTGCCGAATGTAATGATAGCATTGCAAATATATAGAAGTCAGATGATATCAAACGCAACGGGTTGACGTAACTTTTTAAAATTAAAACTAATAAAAAACTGTCTTCGTTCGTTAATGTCTCATAACCGTTTACATTCACTTTCGATAATGGCGATTGAAAATGATGTATTGGGAAAGGTCAACTTTCAAGATGTTGTGAACGATTTTGTATCCAAAAAAGTTAATACTTAAACTTAATGTACTTGACAAAACTATTTTCTTTTGTTTGGTTTTTTATTGCATTTAACAATAAAGTTAAAATTAAAACACCCACGTCTACTTTACTCACATCCCTTCATCAACTTGAATTGAAAAGAGCTGATGATCCTCAAACGGCTGAAAAGGGGTCCCGAGAATTGCATTGCCTAGGGGTCCCGACAGGCTGGTCCGGACCTGATTAGCACAACCCACGTATGTATCTATCAGTGCCATTGTACATAACCTCCGCTTAAAGGAAATTTGATCAAATTGACCAGGAAGGCTTGGCTGTAGTCACTGAAGTCCAAAAATTTCATGATTACATTTACGGACGCCATATGACAATCCGATCATAAGACACTGTTAGGAATTTTTTTAGGAGCTGGTGGACCCATGGTTACGCTGTTTACTTAGCATTGGGGAAGTAATAGGTTCGATTCCCATTACTTCAGGAGGTTTTTTCATGTACATATAGGGGCACACCATATGTGGTAATTTAGGCGAATGATGGGGTATTAAGTGCTCCCTCAGAACCTTAACTCTCCGTTTTGCCGGTCTTATCCTGATTAATTAAGAACAAATCATCTCGAGAGCTGTCCATAACCCATAACCCCTGTAACTTCCATAGCCCAGACATTCCAGTGCGCACTGCGTAGCCGGCAGTGCGTTGCATATAGCCACCTCACCACGACGCGCTCATATAGACGGCACCACTCCGATGCGCTCTTTAGAGCCACCAGGTTACGATGCCAGTAGTGTGTTACATATCAATAGGTGTAACGGCAACACACAAGGAACGCTGATGACGCCGTCAACGCCGAAGGTAGTACGAAAGAACAGATGAAACGTACCGTGATAGTTCCGTCGTCTCTCCTCCGTTCCCGCGGTCTCCTACCTTCGCCACACATTCATTGTAAATATTATGCATATATTAGTGTTAGTTTGTGAATGAATACGTCATATTGCCGTAGCCTAGTTCGTTTAATTAAACGCTTCCGCATAAACAGAATAACCGCCAAAACAGTTTGGAACCGCAGGTGTTAGTTAAAGTTCTGATGTTTGAAATTGCCAGATAAGGTTTATTGTGCTAAAGAAATTGCTAAACAAACAAGAAAAGTCGCAATGAGTCTGATAACGACTTAAGGCCGTATTTGCGGATTTTAGAATCTCACGTAATTATTCCATCAAGAGGAAGAAAAAGATTAATACGCATGTAAAAATATAATGGTTTGCCAGATCTTACAGATGGTGGCCTAACCTTGACAAAGAAATTGGGAGGACTTGTCACAACGTCCGTGGCAAAGATCATATTGATCAGGTTGGTTCTCTTCACGGTAAATGTCTTCATTATTATGGACTCATACTACAAATTGTAATAGGTCACGCAAGTGTCAAGTACAACAGCAACAGTTCCTATAAAAGTGCTTCGTGAATTATTCGCTTCTCATGGTGTGTCATAAAGTTTTGTATTTGACAATAGTTTCCCTTTCACTTCTGCAGTAATGATCAAACTGAGAGAATGAGTCAAAATGTTAATGAAATTTTGATGAAGACTGGCACGGTAAAGATCTGATCATTATCACTGACCAGATACTTATTGACAAATATGTTAACTTTAGTTCTTTCCCCACTAGATATATCTGACCACTGTCTAATAAAAATCACTTCTAGTGTCCTTAATTCCACTGTTATTTGCAACACTGATAGTTTCCTTAAAACTAAAAAATTCCTTAGTGACCACCACTATGGTTTTAGTCAAAGCCGTTCAACAGGTGATCTTCTTTCATATGTGACCCAAGTTTGGCACAATACGTTAGAATAATCAGGTGAAACAGATGTAGTCACTTTAGATCTCTCAAAACATTTGACCAAGTTTGGAATAAGTATTTAATTGCCAAACTCATCGCGTGTGGGTTAAGCGATACGCTCATCAATTAGGTTTCTAGTTTCTTTGGTACAAGACGAATACGTGTCATAGTTAATGGCTTCTTTTCAAAAGAAGTCAGCATTAACGCAGGCATGCCACATGCATCAGTTATAGCGCCTATATTTTTTCTGCTATACATAAATGATCTTATTTCTTTAACGACTAACCCAGACCATTACTTTAATTATGACAGCACTCTTCATTGTAATTCATCTCAGTATACTCATAATGGTAAAATACCTTCTATCTCAGATCAAGACAATAAAGCTGAAATGACAATTTCAATCAACAAAGAAATTCAACGTATCCTTGAATGGGGAAGTAACAATAATCTAATTAAATTTAGTGCTAATAAAACTCACAATTGCCTTGTGCTCGCCGAAAAAGATTGATAATTTCCTGTTATAAGTATGAATGGCTCAAATATTAAGTTATCAGACTCTATTACCATGTTGGAAGTGACTGAATTACGTGTTGACCATCACCTGTCAGCTATGAAAGCAGCTGCTTGTAAAATACGCTTTTTGTACAGATCTAAGCAGTACCTCCCAACATTTTTTTCTGTTGTACAAGGCCCAAATGCCACCTCATCTAGAATATAATTATTACCGCTGGGTTGGTGCTCCCTAATAACACTCTCGATATTGTTGATCGTTTTCAAACAAGAGCGATTAGGGTTATAAATGACTTCCAGATAATACAATAAACTTGATTTAAACTTTATATAAACTTGTAATTGCAAGTCTGATAGCTTACAATACGTTTATTAATGCAAGTTTGTAGGCTTAATGCAAGCTTCCTAATTACAACCTGGCAAGCAGACTTTAGAGATTTTGCAATCTTGAAGTTACACTTGCAAATAACCTGACGCAAGTCACTTTGTAAGCTTATCTTAAGGACTATGAAAGGTTGCATTTACACTTGCATATAGCCTAATGCTATTAAAAGGTATTTTTCAGAAGGCTTGCTCTGTGTTTGCAAATATTCCTTAACTTACACTTTTACACATCTTTAGGCTTGAAGGAAGCTCGTTTCATGCTTACAGATACCTTACTTATCCCCATCTTTCTTAGAGGAAAAATCAATATTCATGTATATTTGATATTCTTATTGATCCATATATAGTAGGTACATTAGCAATATTGCAATACAATACATTTAATAGCAAATTTAGCGCCATCTCTTCTTTAATTTAATTAAAATTAATTTACAATTATTAAGTGTTTTACAAAAAATAAATTCATTAACTTCAAACACATGTTACGATCAATATTGTTATTATTTACAACTTTCAACATTTTTTCAACAAGTTCTCTACTCTACTCTGAAACGAACTGTATGGCACTTATACCTTCTATTTTGAAGTATCTTGATTATAATCAGCTACACAATATGTCACGAACCCTAACTTTACTAACAGCGTTAAATATCTTTCAAGCAGCCACAGCAAAATTATTAAAATTCTAAAAAAGAACAAGTCAAAGTCACCAACCAAATAAAACACGCTGTACAGTTTCCCACGCCATGACCACACAATTGAGTTGGAACCCTGTATATAATACTAAACTTACTTATATAGTGTTAAAATTAAAGTACAGATACAAAAAACTCCTGTGTTAATCAAATTTTGCAGAAATCGTGAAATAATGAATATTATATCCCATCCGACGTTAATTTCAAAAACATCGAAAGTTTTTCTACCTCAGAGTCTCCTCCGGACTTTCCACCAGTCCTGACCTGAACACTCCTGCATTGAAGCCGTCCCCGCCTACCGCGGATTCTCTATAAAACCGCGAGACGCGTTACCGTACTGACGGAGTTCGGAAAGCTCAAGCAGCCCACCCTCCCCCTTGGGGAGGGAATGAAATACGTGGCCCTTTCCTCTTTTTTTACCGTACTTCAGGGCAGTTTTAACCTCGGTCTCGAACGTAAGCCCCTTCTCGTGTAAGAGCTCTTGTGATTTTTATTCCAAAATTGTTAATTTCAAAAAAAGAAGTTAGCGCTTTCGCACTCAACATTTCGCGCGTCGTAATCTTCGCCGTTTCGGAATTAGATCTGTCACTGCTTTGCATACAGATAATACGAAGAAGCGGTTATCAGAAGAAGATCCACAGCAGCAAGCAGGAGGCGTCGGAATACAGCAGGAATAATTCGAAGAATACAAGAATAAAAGAAGCATCTAGGACACCGCCAACACCAGGATCGACGCCTATTTTTAACATTTGTTTTCCTCCATTTCTATTGGGTCTCTGATTTCCAAGCATTCTTTCCTCGGGTGTGAGGCTGCACCTCGGCGGAGACCAGGCCGTCTGTTAAAACAATTATCTTTTCTTTTTTTAATTTCTTAACCTTCACTAACAACAGCCGTGATGGTGAAGCACGGTCGCCACTGTGCAACCCTAACGGTTGTATCCCCAACCCCCGACGCCGCCCATCCACCAACACCCACAACACACATAGGCACATACACTCGCCTCGCCACCACCATCCTTACATACACGCTCCCATCCCAACGCATCGCCCATTTCCACCTCATCCGCACATTCCTACACTTCCACACGTTCCACCGCCTCCATAAATCCACACAAACCCACTAAACCGGCACACACAAACCCGCCCTCCTCCCCACAGCCCACCAGCCACCTGTACCTGCCCTGATTCCTACGCCCGCTTCCTCCAATCCTAATCCCGCCGCTCTCAATCCTCGAGGTATTGCATCCGCAATACCCCGAAATCCATAACCACCCAGAAATCCCTATTCAATTCCATTAAATCCCTTAACCTTCCCTGGTTGAACTTAACTTTCAACCACAACCATACCTGTCTCCTAGAGTCGGATAGTACACAGTTCAGGCTGCGACACCACTTCCCTTTCTCAACTTTCCGGCCCCCGTCCCTCCAACTCTACTCCAAGACCACCCTCCTTTTCCTGCGTGATTAGTCACGTAGATAAGGGCATCCTAGGCCAGGAAATCCTAGGTGCGATCGACTTGCCTCATGCGAGAAAGGTCGTTCGTATCACTTCCAAAACAACCAATTTTCCCAACCCCATCCAAAACCACCCTCGATTACCTCTTCGCACGCGGTGTCGCCATGTTCGGGCGACACTATAGTTGCGAACCATCCCTTATCCCGCAAGCTCTCCCTAAGTATTGTTCCACCTGCACAAAGGTGAGACATACCGCTGAGGAGTGCCCTTCCCGCTCCATCCGTTGCCCTAACTGTGGTGATCCTCCTCGTGCAAATCCTATGCTAACCAAAGCTGTAACAACTGCGGGGAAGCACACCCTACCTTTTCCTTTAAGTGCCGGAAGCGACGGGAACCTCCCAGTTCCCCGTCGAAGGTGGCAACCCTCGAACCCATCCTCTCTTCCGAAGAGTCCGACTCGGAAGACACCGCCCACCTCAAACCCACTCCCAACACCGTTCCTCTTACCATTAAACACTTCCTACAAATCTTAACCCACACCCTTTTCAACATGTTCCCCGACCGGCGAAATAGTGTTGCTCGCATCCTAGATTCGTTCTCCCAATCCTTCTTCCAACGGAGAATCGGCGCCTGCCTATCCGGTACGCGGATGAAAGCCTTCGTAATCCGACAACCCAATCGCTCCTTACTTAAACACTTTCTACACGAACCCAATATACACATCCTTTCCATCACGAAAACAAAACTCACTAACAAATGCACACTTAGCTTCAAGACATATCACACATTCCTAAACAACAGCCAATACGCAACTGCCCTTTTAAGTAAAAATTACAGCATTACAGCATCTCGAATGCGTTGCTGTGACGGTGCTCTTTCCCACTCCGATAGTATTCATTTCATATTGTAACCCGCCCGGCCACAACAACCTATCCGATGATCTTTTAATTTACGCCTCCAGCCTCCCTAATGCTGTCATCCTAGGTGATTTCAATGCCCGCCGCATCCAATTCGTTGACACCGCAAGTAATGAGAACGGTAACAAGCTATCACCGGCTCTGTTGGAGTTGCTGCTCTTGCAAATCGCTAACGCATAGCCAACATATTTCGAACATTTAGGTGACTCAATAGTAGATCATATCATAGTTTTCGAAGCCACAGCACACTATTTCGATTGTGAGTGCTTCCTAAGCACCACGATCACATCAGATCACATACCATTACTGGTCAAAACTTCATTTTGCCCAACTGCCCCTACACCTCCTCAATATAGTCATTAAAGATTTTTCGAGAGCAGACTAGAATGTGTTCTCCGAACACATCTCCAACAACCTTCCAACGCCCAATCTTCTAACGACCCGAGATCTCGAGAGAGCCTTTACAGACCTAACTTCCGTAATTACGGAAGCGGTCGATATCTCGGTCCCACTTAAAAACATCGACATTTCCTGCAAACCGCTCCCACGGCACATCGTGAACTGAATCAAAGAGAAAAGGCGAATCTATCGTCAATTCTTGCGATCTAGGGATCTGGCTCTCAAGATCGAATACAATAGCTTTAATCAGGCGAGAAGCAGACAAACACGCCGAAGACTCCTGGACCAAAGCCACCTCCCAGTTAGATTATAGAAATGGAAAACTGTTCTGGCAACAGTTCGATAGACTGACCAGAAGGAAAGTAAACCCTAAATCCAACCTAACTGACCTTCAGTTTCATTGAATCGTAGTTCTATGATAAAAGATCTTGGGGTTACTTTTGCTTGCAAACCCTCTTTTAGCGATCATGTTTCTTGTATATGTAGTTCTTCTATTAAAACTCTTGGATTTTTAATTCGTAATTGTCGCTCATTTATTAGCACAGTGGCATTGAAATCTGTGTATACAGCTTTTGTTCGACCGAAGCTGGAGTATGTGGCGTTAATTTGGTATCCCTGTTATGAAAATAAAAAAGCATCATTAGAAACAGTACAAAGAAAGTAGCTCAAATATTTATCGTACAAAGTTGATGGAGCTTATCCGGAAATTGGTATTGAACAAAACACCTTACTGGAAAAACATGATGTAGAATCTTTACAAAGGAGGAGGTTGGTCAGCAACATTACATTTTTGTACAAACTTTTACATGGAGAAATTGAATGCTCGTATCTATTATCTTCTCTTCAGTTTCATGTTCCACGTTCCTCGTACCTTTAACGGTCCTACGGCAAATACTAATCTTCTACTTAAGTCTCCTGCATTTGTTATGTGTAAAAACTTCAACAATATTTCAGATGTTTGTGATATTAATCAATGCACTATTACTGAAATCAAAACTTCTCTAGCTAGTTATAAGTTCAAGATCAGTGATAGAATTCTTATTAGTTAGCATAGTAGTCAAATTGCGAATTCCAGTGGTAATTTAATTTAGTTTTAGATTTAAACATTTAAAAACATGTAATAGGTAAAGTATTTTATTTTATTTTAATAGCGCCATTCCTATTGTATTTTCACGTTTTCTCGCTACTGCTGTAAATTATTGTCCTGTAATTGGTTCAATCGTTCTGTTGGGCATTAAATTCTTTATTATTATTATTCAGGACAACCTAATCTCTTTCGACCAAGGCAAGACCGATTTCTTTGGTCACCACCTCCAATCCACTTTCCGATCCCCAGATGATCTCCAATTCGATAACCAGTTTAAGGCACTTCTTGAGAGTCGCGTTGAAGAATTCCGTACCCTTAACCTTCCCGAAATCCAACTCGATAACGAGAATTCTTTCTATGCCCCCATCACGCCCGATCAGGTCAACTCATATTTCAAAAAAGGGAAAAATTCAGCCCCAGATCATGACGGCATAAATCGAAAAATCCTCCGGCACCTACCCGATCCAGCCCTCCGATTACTCGCTGACATTTACAATAAATGCCTATTCCTATGTCACTTCCCCACGGACTGGAAACCCCACTCCGACCTAACTACGCCCTATTCCTACAGACCCATTTCCCTCCCAAGTTGTCTCGGAAAATGATTTGAGCAGATTCTAGCCAGGTGACTCAGCAACTACCTAAAATCCAACAGCCCCCTTCTCAACAGCCAATTCGGCTTCCATCCAACCAAACGTGTCACGATCCCTTGTTGAAGCTGCTTACGGAAACCACCAGACCATTCAATCACAGGCAATGCAATCCGGCTGTGTTTCTGGACATTAAGCAAGCATTTGCCTCATACCCAAAACCCTCCGGAACTTTTCCAACTGGGCGAACCGGTGGAGAGTCTCCGTCAATCCCACCAAAACCCAAACAATCCTCTTCCGACATCCTAACTACACCGAAGACAAATTCCCAAAGCTAGCCTCCAGGAATGTTTACCTCGCCCTGAACAAAGAAAGAGTTCCTCTCCAGCAAGAAGTCACCTACCTAGGAATCATCTTTACTAGAACCCTGAATTGGCTCTCCGATGTACAAAGAACACTTAACAAGATAAGAAACCACGCAAACCTACTGGGCGCCCTCCGGGGTAGAATCAGAGGTTGCCACCCCAAGACACTACAACACACAAAACGTACATTCGCCCTGTTATGGATTTCCGAGTACCGATATACACTAACATCCTCTATCGCTTAAACGCCGAATACTCAGACGCATACACAGGTTACCTCTCAGGTACCCTAGCGACCTCACAATACAACAGGCAAGCATACCACCCATCACACACGGAATTCAAACACTACAGAAAATCTTTGCACATAAAATAATTTTCGGCAACACTATCTCTACCAAAAAGATTGTTACCACTCCCTACAGCTACCATTTTCCCAAATTCCCACGAAGTAAACCTAAATTAAAATTTAAACACTTCCCCGCGATCCTTACACAACTCCTTGACGACATCCCCGAGGAGATAGAAGAAACCCTAGATAATATCCCATACACCCTCCGCATCACACCGTTTATTCGTTGACGACCTAGCATGATACCGGCAAACGAATCGGATTAACCACACTAAGCACCCTACACTCCACTAAACAACACGTACCCTTAAACCAATTAATACAATATTAAATATTCAAATAAACCTAAATCTTTTTTTTCTTTTTTTTACACTAAAAATTACCACATCTCATGATTGTAAACTATATACAATAACACAAAACATCGCAACACCAACAACCATGGATTGAGCAGGGCTAAAGAGCAGAAGTACTCCTGGACACAATCTACGACTAAGATATATATATATATATATATATATATATATATATATATATATATATATATATATATATATATTATAAATAAGTAAATACTAACCATAAGCATGAGCATACTAAGAAAAAGAAATCCCGTACTTCCTGCTTGCGTGTGAGGCCGTTGCCGCGACCACTTGCTACTCGTGCTGCGCCGATCCGTTCCATTGTCGACTTCCTGCTTGCGTGTTGGATCGTTGTCGCGGCCACTTGCTCGTCGATCCGTTCCGTTAACGCCTGTTTGTACGCAGATCCGTTCCCCCGACGCTATCTGCGCGTCGATCCGTTCCGCCGCCGCTACCAGACAATCCGATCAGAGCGTCTGCCGTTGTTGTTCGCGTTAGTTTGTTCCGCCAACCTGCGATCGTTGCGTTATAATATTCATTTGTTACCGTCGTGTATCCTGACTAGCCTGACCTTGTGCCACCCCGGTAGCTACTTGTGACGTAATCCAACCCGGAAGCATAAGAAGTTACTAAGCGTGCCCGCAGTCTGCACCCAGAATATAATACGAAAGTATTCATTTCATCCCAAAGAGTTTAATAATTCGCAAAACCACCATTTTTGATTTTAATACCATTTCCGCTAATTACTAAGTGTAATTAGACTAGATCCCAATGCATCATAATTAAGATTCTCCTGTAGGTATATAATT
This sequence comes from Vesta saturnalis, assembly GCA_036346205.1. Classification (NCBI taxonomy): domain Eukaryota; kingdom Metazoa; phylum Arthropoda; class Insecta; order Coleoptera; family Lampyridae; genus Vesta; species Vesta saturnalis. Next base: position 929,010 of record JARFJB010000003.1, read on the forward strand.
AATAAAAAAACTCTGTACATACTAATTAGTTTCTTCAAATCTTCGATTGTAAGTAATAAAATTTATACGTATTAAATTTTACGCGAAATCACAGTGGTTTAGTAAAAGCGTTTTGCATTTCGAAAAATGTAAATATTTAAGTTGGAAAATATAAATTCTGTATTGAATATAATTATCTCAAATTAATAGAGATAATTATAGTAGAAACGTCCCAGAATCCAGTGACCAGAGGACTGGAGCCTGCAGAACTAACCCAGACGAGGCGTCATCCCACAACCTTCTTTTATTTTTTTATCATTGCATTTTATGTTGTAAAACATTGTTTAGTAGTTTTAAGTTGAGATAATTAATATTGTAAATAATAGGAGAATACACGTTTAAACCATTATATAATTATCATTCAGTGTGTACAGTGAACGGCCCAAATAGAATAAAAAACGAACCACCCCTTTCTTGCAAGTACAAGAACCGATTGAGCCAGTCTGAGGCAAATTAAAAAAACATTTAATTATCGTGAGCGAAAGCAGCTTACAGTTTAATTAATAACACACATTACTTTCTTATAACTTGCAAAACAGTGGCTATACTGAACTAAAAATATTCAATGCACAGTATAAAACGTGGCATTCACATCTAAACGGGCACTTAAAACGAACAGTTGCGAAATTAACCGACGTGTATACAAATACGCACAAGATTTTGAAGAAAGGATGTAAAAAAATCTGTGGGTAGGGATTCTTCATTTTGTTTGCATCTTAAGGCTATTGCAAGCTTGAATTAAAATTATCATCCAATTCTAGTTTTTCAAACAAACTTCAAGCGAAATGGAATCTTACATTAGTCTTGAATGGTAAGTTTATTTGTGTAAGCGCAAAAAAAGCTAAAATCAGACTTGACGTAAGCTTACGTGCTATCTGAGTTCTGACATACAGTCGCTTGAGCATAGAATAATCGTTTCAGTTCTTTCTTTGTATTATCGATATTACAATGGCCATTGCGCTGCTGAATTACATTATTTGATACCATCAATATTCAGTACAAATACACACTTGTCGTACCAAGCATGCGCAATCCACATTCTTCTACACGGCTTCTAAAACTCTGAAATGATCTTCTAGTTCCTGTTTTCCTCTCCCTTATGATATGAAAAAAATTAAGGTACCCGTTTATAAGCAACTCAATATCACCCTATCCATTCTCCTAAGTGCTTTAGCACGGTAGAATAAACTTATCTTATTCAGGACCATAATTATTAAACAGCTAGGTTTCCTTCTGAACTATCGATGGAGAGGAAATTAAAAACAATCTTAGATAAAATATTTCCTGATTTTAGGAATGATAATGGTTACAAAACATGAAAGCTTAGTCAAATAACCAAGATGTTTCAGTGAAAAATATCCACTTTTCTTCAGATCTTATACTTCTGGCCTAAAATAGGTATCTTTCAAAATGATGAACGTACAGGTCTGCCAAGTTATGCAACAGCAAGTGGAATGGTGATGAAGTGGCATACAGATTACAGAACAACTTTATGCTACAGGCGGTCTCAAACAGATTTATGTCCAGCGTTAGATAAATCACAATTTTGTTATGTCTAAACTCAATTTACAATTTAACTTGGAATATCAACACGTTTGAAGTTTTCTGCTTCTTATCTTGGACATTATACCAAATAGTTTATGTTCATCTAGGAAAGTGGAGTGTAGTGTACTCATAAGAGGTATTTTAACGCCTCAAAGTATCTTTGTGTAAAAACATTAGTACTTGACAGAGCCGAATTTTTTATAGTTGTAAATCAGGTTATTCGATATTTTTTCTCAATAGTAATCCCAAGACAGTAACTTTAACTTTGTTTTGTCTACAAGTTTAATTCTGTCATAGTTCCTGTAGGTGACACATTATGACTAAATTATGTCATCGTAGGACTTGGTCCATCCGTACATTTGGCTTGGAAGGTTTTTGTAGGCATTTGTAATTATCTTGTCACATTCCTACATATTACCATCAACACTAAATTCTAAACAGCACATGACTAACACTTTTGTATGCTTAAATGTTGAATTATTTACTCAGCCCGGAGGGCTCAGACGAGAACTGAAACAAAAAAAGAAACCAAACAAAAGAATTTAGAAGCCCGTCTTCCAGTCAAGTAAAGCACAGCACTATTTACTCCAATAAAAGACAGAAGGAAGTAGCAAAATACAGAAATCACAGATTTAAACACAAGGCAATAGCAACCAATGAAAATATATAACACTAAGACAGAGTATACAATGGAAAAGGCAAACGAGAAAGAAGATGGTTCAGAAAAACAAACATATAAAAATAATATACAAATTAAACAAAAAACTACACCAAATAAAAACCACATAATAATAGGAACATAGAATATAACAACAATAAACGGAAAAGAAGAAGAATTAATAGAGGAGCTGAAGAATAGAAAAATTCAAACCATTGGACTTGAAACAAGGTATAGGGCACAAATTACTAAAAGAAGGGTACACGCTATATTATTCAGGAAACACAGCAGGAACCAAAGCAAAAGAAGTTGGAGTGATAGTATCAATTGAAGTAAATAAAAGAATAGTAAATTGGAACCCAGTAAATTCAGGAATAATCACAATAGAAATAGAATTAGAAACAAAAATAACCATAATCCAAACATAAGCACCATTACAAGGGACAGATAAGAAAACAATGGAAAAATATTACTATGAATTACAAGAACCACTGGACAAATGTAGAGAAACATATGAAAACATTTTAATAATAGGAAATTGGAAAGCTAGAGTCGGAAACGATACAACTAACGGACTGGGAAGCATTGGAGAGAAAGAAAAGAATAGTAATTGAGTTAAAATGCTAGTTTATGTAGTATAGAAAACGATCTTAAAATAGGAAACACTCTATTAACGAGAAATAAAGTACACGCTTGAAGACTATACAGTGTATATATAAAACACAAATGGAGGAACTAATACATAATTAATGTAAGGTATATCAAAGAAGCAGAACTAAGCACACAACACAAGCCAGTGATAAACATAAAACAACCAAAAATAGAAGAGCTGTAGAGTAATAAAAATAAGAACGTTACAAGAAAATGCAATCAGAGATGAATATCAAACCAAATTGCAAAGGAAATTAGAGGAAAGAGAAAGCAGAATAAAAGATGTAGACATAAACGAATTATGGGACACACTCAAGACAATAATACTGCAAACAGCAAAAGAAGTATGTGGGGAAAAGACAGTACTACCAGATACAAAAAGAACTATATGGTGGAATGAAAAAGTGAAACAAAAGATAAATAACAAGAAGAAAGCTTTAAAAAATTCCTGCAAACTAACAAAAAAAGAACACAAAGATGAATATATAAAATCTAGAAATTAAGCGAAAGAGATCAAAAAGCAAGAGTTGGGAAGTATTTGGAAAAGAAGTACAACAAGAACACACGAAGAATAGTAGAAAATTCTGGAATACGATAAAAGCATCAAGAACGAAGAGAAACAAGAACATTAAATTTGTAAAAGACCACGCGAGGAAATTAATCCGTGGTAAACAAGGAAATGTGAAAAAAATATTGTGAAAATAAATTTGAAGAAAACCATCATACAACACAAGAAGGAACAGACGGTGAAAAAGAAGAAAGAAGACAAGAGGAAATAACATATGAAGAAATAAATGACGCAATAAAAGAAATAAAACCTGGGAAAGCAAGTGGTCCAGATGGAATATCTCCAGAGATGATAAAAGGAGGACATGAAAAACTAAAAGAATGGATGATACTAAGCAACAAAGCTTGGAGGGAAACCCAAATTCCACAAGACTGGGAAAGAATCTTAATAATACCCATCGACAAGAAAGGTAATGAAAACAACTGCGCAAATTACAGAGCTATTTGTTTATCACCGATAGCACTAAAAATTCATAGTAAAATATCGGAAAAAAGACTTAGAACAGAGATAGGAATAAACACATAGAAGACGAACAAGGAGGATTTAGACCACCCATAGATATTAAGGCTGCTTGTGACACTGTACACAGGGAGAGGATTTGGAACTGTTTAAAATAACTAGGAACGACAACTAAGCTAATAAATACTATAAAAAGTATATATGAAAATGTAGAAGAAACAGTACAAATAGATGGAATAAAATCGGGGCATTTAAAATAAGAACTGGTTTGAAACAGAGAGATTCATTGAACCCCCTGCTCTTTATTGCATATATGGACTGAATAATGAAAAATTATATGACAAAAACCCCAACAATAATTATAAGTTATAAAAATCTAAAACCAATAAATATAGACAACTTACTTTACGCTGATGACAGTACTTATAGCAAAGATACAAAAATGCAAAAACTAATAGACATATGGACAACAGAAATAGAAAAATCAGGAATGAAAATAAATGAAAGTAAAACAAAAATTATGCGAATTAACAGAAACAAAGAAAAAAGTAACAATCTGAGATGCAAAGGAAAAAAGCTAGAAACCGTGACATCATTTGAATATTTAGGATCAACTATTAACAGTGATGGGAAAATAGATATGGAGATATCACATAAAATAAAAAAGGCAACCAATACATACTATATGATCAATAAAACAATATTAGAGAAACAATTGGAAAGAAAACAAAACAACTCTATTATACACTATAGAAGTACTACCCACACAAAAGAAATATTTAAGAAAGACAAAAGGAGTAACAAAACTAGACAGACAGAAAAACTAAACAATCTCTAATGAATTGAAGCACAGCACAATATGGGCGAAGGTGGAAAAGAAACAACTAGCGTGGTATGGTCATGTAATCCGGATGAACCCCAACCGGAAAACAAAGCTGTATCTACAAACTAAAACAAAGGAAACAAAAGAACACCAGGCCGACTAAGGAAAACAATGCAGAATGTTATAGAAGACATAGTAAAGAAACATGGGAAAACACCTCAAGAAATACAGGAAATAGCAGTGGGTCATAAGAAATGGAGGAGATAGATCGTAGAACAATACCTGACACTGTAAAGTCATATGGGAAGGAAGAAGTTATCACAATGACTGGTTATATTCAAAGTTACTACAGTTTGGACATTCAATTTCTTATTTTTGATATAACCGTTACAGAAGACTGAAACAAATTTTAGCTGAAACCAGCTATTTGGATAACCAAAGGACAAAATTTTCAGAGGATTACTAACAGTTTTCCAGATACGTATCCTTTATTTTCACTTGTTAACCCTTCATGGCACGCGTCCGCTTTTTTACCGTCATAGCACGCACCTGAGGGATTCGCTCACCTTTACTTAATTACAGTATCTTTGGGTTTTTTTTTCATACAATCTATATAGGAACTATTTATAAATAATTACTGCTTTTTTAAACCTCAAATAAATTTTATTATACTAAAAATCTTTAAAAAAATAATGAAAACGTTTAAAAAATTACTCTGAATTACAATTCAAAATTTTCTCCCAACATCTTGCGCACACAGGTTTGGTATGCTCTTTACAAATGGGAGCAGTACAATCTTCTTGGCTACATTTTGTCACTGTTTTTCGATTTTTCTTTTTTCGACAGTAAGCACATTTATTGGATTTTTTATGAGCTATCACTTCGGTGTTCTCTTCTCGAATACCAAAATGATAATTTATTTGCATTCTCAACAATATTGGTAGATTTGGTATATTTGCCCTAACAAGCAGATGTGGCCTCAGTAACTGTAGACTAAAATCTCTCAAAAACTTACGTCTTGGAAAAACAATATTAGTATTTTCATGACTGACGATTTGAGAGTTTATCCCTCCGACGTTCAAAAGACAAAAAAAATGGTCAGCGGCCACCTGCAGCTCATTCTTGAAACTGAGTATGTAACACTAAGTTTATCGACAACATCAACACCGGATTTGGTCCTGTTATAAAATGTCACGATTTCTGGCTTATGAGCATCACCGGAAGCAGGATCAATTGAGTCTGTGTTATGCATCGTTGACAACAGTAGGTACAACATTTTTGTTTTTTTTTTGGTACATACGATATCAATACGCATTCATCACGAAAAGCAAACATACTGCTGTTTACTTTTCTCTCTTTAGTAGATAAAAATATCGGGGGAATCTCGCGCTTATTTTTTCTTATCGTACCGACTAAAGTTGTTTTATATTTAGTTAGAAGATCTACAGCCAATGGGAAAGAGGTGAAAAAATTATCACAAGTAACATTACGACCTGCGTTTTTTATTGGCTCTATCAAGCGCTTCACTAGAGCGATTGCTGCGTGGTTCTGCCTAAAAGGGCCTTCTGGCTGCTTGCCAACATAAACTTCTATGTTAGCGGTATACCAGTTTTCGGCATCGGCTAAGGAGTATATTTTTATACCATATTTGGCAGACTTACTTGGAATATATTGCCTGAACCCACATTTTCCGCGAAATGCTACAAGCATTTCATCGATTGTAGAGTAATGCCCTATTTCATAGTTAGCGACACACCTTTGAATAAAATCAACAAATGTTTCGCGAATTGGGGCTAGCTTGTCGAGTTTCTTGCGTTCTTCCCTGTCGGTTATATCATCAAATCTGAGAGCTCATAATAAAAATTTGAAACGATTAATTCCCATTGTACAGCGGAAAATTACTGGCCCATCTGAACTCTACAAGTCATTTACGTTTGCACCTTTCCAAGTACCTACGAGGTAAAGCAACCCAATAAGAGCTTTTATCTCATCAATATTAGTGTCTGTAGCATCTCTAGATCGAACAAAATCGAAGTTTATTTATTATATATATATATATATATATATATATATATATATATATATATATATTAGTATATGTTACAATTTTTATGATCATTTCATCCGTGAAAAATAAATTCCAGAATTCGTACGATGTTTTAGCGAATTTAGCATGAGGTTTTACTTCTCTTTTCTTCCTAACAACATTATCAGCAGGTGTTTTTGTATCTTTCTCTCCATAATGAATATTCCACATGGTTTTACTATCATTGCCTAGAAAAGTAAATATATATATATATATATATATATATATATATATATATACAGTTTGTCCAAGATAAGGATCCTCACCATGGGAATCTCAGTACTTGTTGGAGATACAGCTTAGGTTAAATTAGGAAAAGGTGTGTTCTTTGAAGCTTATTTACATGCCGTTTAGAAACTTGAAAAATTTTCATGCCCTGCTGAGATATTTGGAAAAACGGAATTTGACAATATCGATTTTATTTTTTGACTTTATTTGCAGAAATATCAAAAACTAACAACACTTTCTCATTGGCACTTTTAAGGTACTACATGATGGTATTTTTAGATTTTATATCCGACGTTTCGTTTTCAAGAAACCATCATCAACTTTATTTTTTTATATGGCCCGAAAAAAATGTACACCCTGTATCTAATTCCATTTTTTATTACAAATTCAACGATGTATCACATGCCATATTTTATTTAGTTAAAAGGAAAATTAATTGCATTTTTTCTATTTCTTATAGGTATTTTTAAGTAGGCGAGTAATGAAATTTTTTTTAAGTAACGAAAACAAAGAAATTAACGCATTTTATATTTAATTCAAAGCAGGTGTTCAAACAGGTTTCCGTTATTTTCTAAGCATAAGTATGATCTTCTAACTGTAGAGCTTAAACATCACGTAACATCTCTGGTGTAATACTGTTAAATGCGGCCGTTACACATTCTCGTAACTGCTGTTCAGATTCAAAAGAATATTGGAAAACTCGGTTTTTAACAAAACCCCATATGAAGAAGTCCAGAAGGGTTAAGTCCGGGGATCGCGCTGGCCAAGACACTTCACTAGAGGTTCCAATCCACTTTCCAGGAAATCGCCGCGAGAGATACTCTCGAATTTGCCTAGAATTATGTGCAGGAGCACCGTCTTGTTGAAACCAACAGCTATTGACCTGTGCCAGAGGTAAATTATCTAAATCATTTCGCAATAAATGAAGGTATCGTTCTCCGGTTAATGGATTATGGTAAAAAAATGGACCTAGGATTTTAGTTCCTAAAATTCCACACCACACATTAAACCCAAAACGTTCTTGATGTCTCGATATTTTCTTAACACGCGGATTTTGTTGAGCCCAGTAATGCGTATTGCGGCGGTTGAAGATACCATTATTAGTGACCATGCTTTCGTCGGACCATATTATTTTTGAAGGGAAATTTAAATTTTCTTCACACGCGTCTGTTTCGCAATAGTTACCCAGATACAAGCGTTTAAAGTTTATAAATGATCACATATTTTTTCAAAAGTAATTATTATTAGTCAACTGGAAAAACAAAATCGAAACAATCTGTCATTTATTCGTTTGTGTTCTAATAATGACAAAGTGGATTGTAGTAAATTAAGTGTAATTTAAATTTCTTCTAACACTCAACCCTGGACTCCGATCTACCATCTGTAGAATGTTTTCTTGCTCATTCACATTTAACTCCTCAGGACGATCAGATCTTATTGAAACTGATGGAAATGAACCATGAGTTCGAACGTGTTGAAACACAGAAAAAAGGTTTGGTGATTTGGAATCCTCCTGTTGGGAAATCTTCGTTCATATTCCCTAACGGCAGCTCTCGCATTTCCATCACAAAATCCATAAATGTAAATGATGTCAACATACTCTTCGTTAGAAAATTGAAAAGGCATTTTAAATTTAAATTACACTTAATTTACTACAATCCACTTTGTCATTATTAGAACACAAACGAATAAATGACAGATTGTTTCGGTTTTGTTTTTCCAGTTGACTAATAATAATTACTTTTGAAAAAATATGTGATCATTTATAAACTTTAAACGCTTGTATCTGGGTAACTATTGCGAATCAGACCTATGTTTATGGGACTTTTTTTACTTAAATTGACCCAAAGAAAATACCATTTCAGTTTGTACAGTTCCTCACCGGACACCCTGTATATATATATATATATATATATATATATATATATATATATATATATATATATATATATATATATATATATATATATATATAATTACTAATATAATTAGTGGTCATGGATTTATTGCTATAGTGACTGATTCGTTTTTTGTTGTTGCTATAGTAAATAATAGTGTTTTATGAATATAAAACACTAGGGTTTTATAGTGTTTATAATGCGTTTGTAAGCAGTTGAATTATGACATGATAATGTGTCGGTTGTGGATAAAATAAATTAATATTAGCTTTCTTACCAACATATGCTGCCCTTTTATTTCTCACAAACGGTTGGTTGTTTTCTTCATAAGCTGAATGAACAGAAATATCACTTAAGGTATCCATTTCTTTAGCCTCAACTTGGTCAATGTCATTATCAACACTGTCGTGTAAGTAATCTTCTGGTAAATCTTCATTCTCGTTCTCAATTTCTTCATACCATTGTAAGAGTTGCCTTCCTTGTTTTGAATCCATTACAATTACAAATAAAAACCCTTAGAAAGCCATCTAGTAACATGTGTATCAAAAAACAAACAAAACATACTTACCAATAAAACTAAATATTCACAAACGTTATAGCACGCGTAATGAGAATTTTCCTCGCCAGTTAACCGACCTTACTTCAAACACGTCTTGTAAAGAACTGATTTATTTATTGCTGCTCTCCGATTGACAACCCCTTCAACAGGTATTCCTAGACGCACAAGGTCATCACACTTACACGTAAAATTTGGTGGACTTGGAAACAAAAAAAGTGAGCGATTCCCTCATTATGCGTGTGATTAAGGGTTAAGAAAATTTTTCAAATGAAAATATTTTCGTAGCACTGATTGTTATTGTAATAATATTCACACCAGTTGTGATCATTTATATTTAGAATTACCTTGTCACATTTCTGCATATTACCAACAGAACTAAATTGTAAACAGGATATCACTTTTGCCATGCTTAAACACTAAATTGTTTATAATTTTATCACATCTTGTTTTATTCAAATTTATTAAAATTTGAACATTCAATTTCTTACTTTTATATAACAGTTACAGAAGACTAAAAGATTTTTAGCTGAAACCTGCACTTTGAGTAACCGCAGCAGGCTTCATACTCACATTCGAGAGCCAAAAAGTAGGAACTTTTCTTTAAAAAGTAGGAAACATTATTAACAGTAAATAATTCCACTCAAAAATAAAAATCTAAGTTCTTATAGCTTAAATGTATTCTTACATCAATTTATATATCATAAATTATTATATATTTTTTTTTTTTAATCCCCTACCAAGTGTACCAGTTAAGAGCTCAGTTTATTTGTTATGTGAAGTAAAATTATTATTAGTAAGGTATAATTTGACTTGAAGGAAAAAATTTTGAAGAAAACTTTGTTATGCACAATAACTTTGAAATTTGAAAAAAAAATCAATACATTTTTCAATAAAACAAAATTTATTCTGTATTATTATTCAAAAAATATTTCCAATATCTTTGTTTTATACTTTTAAGCACTGCAACAAAACAGTGAACTTAAGATTATCTCAAGTTAAATGGTGTAATTTAAAAAATTACATACAAACAAACTGAACTCTTGGATGGGGTATGGCTTTTTTTTTATTAAAATTTTTATTAATACAATAAATGGAATTATGAATTATATTACAATGGTAATAATACAGTATATTAGGAACTTGTAATAACACAATAAAATATATGCTGGCAATTAGACTTTACTAAAAAAAGTAATTTAGTAACTAATTTTGGCTTCTTCTTTTACTTTTGAATTTCTTATTCTGTGTTAAACAAAAGTAATCCAGCATGGTTCTTTTGTTTTTTCTAATTCTTTTGTTGACTTCTAATTTCCTGCAATGTGGTTGTCACTTCATCTACCTTTTGCAGGCTGCTTCCAACATTGTTTGGCCCACCAGGCACCTTTCATGTCCTTATTCTTAAGCGCATTCTTTATTCTCTCATTCACTTCATCCACTAAACTTTTATATGCTTTTATGTCCTGATTTATCTCACTTTCTTTAACTTCTAAAGATTTTTCTTTTAAAATGGTTTCCTTAGTTTGGCGGGACTTCTGTTCAAATTTTCTTTTTTCTTCTTCACATGCTTCTTTTTCTCTCTGTTCAAGTTCTCTTCTCTCCTCTTTCTTCTTCTTTTCTTTCTCAGCTTTAATTTTTTGTTCTTCTAGCCTTGCCAAGTAGGATTTGTGGGCCATTAAGCCTTTTCTTATAAAATCAAGTGTAATTGGTACTTTGTGACAACAGTTATTGTACAGTTTCAAAGTATCTTTGGCAGTTTGTAAAGCACTGATTGAGGCTTCAGACAAGTTTACCCTTGTGTCTGTTAAGAAGCTTGATGTTTGGGAAAACCGACGCTCTACATCAGCATTGCCATGTGGTAATATAAGGATTACTTTAACAATTTTTTTCAATTCAGGATACTTATCTTGGTCTAATGCATCTTTGAGAGAAAATATTTTACTATAATAATGATCGATTCTCTGATGGATCACTTTATCATCAATTTCAATTTGGTACCACTCCTTGATAATTTCTTCACATTGAAGTGTCTTCCACTCATCCACTACAGCGTCACAATTAACGGGAGGGATGTGCTTAATGATAGAAGCAAGTTTTTTAATTGATTGAACAGTCCAACTTTTTGTTAGATTTTCTGGTTTTAGGCATCTAGATTCTTTAATTACAATGTTGTCAAATGGCAACTTCTCTGCCAGAGTGTTGGAAAGTTTGAGAAAGAATTTTCTCATCAGTACGAGCATTTCACTTTGTTTTTCAGGTTTCAAACTTTTGAGGAATTTCCTTGTTTCTACACCAATTTCAATGTCACGGTCGTTCAACTCTAATTCAGCAGATGGAAACTGCATTTTTCTTAAGTCAGCAATACTTTTCCCCTTCATAGCTTCAACCTTGAGGAATCTGCTATAAACACTTCTGACTATTTTGTCCATATAGTCGTAAAGCAGATGGATGAGAGGTTCCTCTCGCTGTAAAAATTCAAGGAACGGTAGCAAAATATTTGAAACCGATAGTAGGAAATTGAGTTTAATCATAGTTTGGTTTGACTCTTTAACGTACTTTATGATCCTTTGATATCTAGAATTCTGTAGCAATTGAGAATCTCGCTTGGGGAGTTCTTTTATGAAATACTCACTTATTACAGCCCACTGAGCTGCAACTCGTTCCAGTGCAGGGACCAGTGTGAGCCACCTACAGTCTACATGTTTTAGAAATTTCAATACTTTCAAGTTGTGTTCTTCTTGTAAAGTAGTCAACTCTCCTACTCTAACTGGTGAGAGTTTAAAAAAATTGTGTAAGTCAATCACAAAATCAGCAATATCTGAACCAAATTCTTTCAATGCTTTTCCAAAAGCACCATGCACTACATGCAAATTACATGTTCCAATATTCAACAATGCTGGCAGATCTTGATTTTTTTTTGTGTTCTGACATTTTAGAAAAAACAGTTTTGTTTACATTTGGTCCATCACTTCCAAGAGTTATAAAATCTTTCAGGGGTAGTCCACTGTCATCAATTGACTTCAAGTTTATCTGCAATATCCTGTCCTTTAGCTTGGTGAAGTAAATAAGTTGCCAGATGATGGACAACAACCTTATCATGCTGATTGGACCAATATCTTATACTTATCTTATATCTTAAACATTCGTGGAAATGAAGGCCAATTGCTTCACTTATAAGGTAGGATAACTTTGAAGGGGCCCATAGAAAACTGCATTGCAATATTACTGTCAGGAAACATTGACTGAAAAATCATATTCAAATCTTTTGAAGAGTTGAATGGCAAGCTATCATTCACAACTTTTAAAGCCCAAGTAATTTCCGCTTTAACAGTTTTTAATTTTTTGTTGTCCAGCATGCTATCTGCTCAGTACGATTAGAAGTAGAAGGGATAGTTGAGAAGTCTTGCTTTTTAATATTAGATGAATTGGGAGGAGTTACAAAAGTAGGCTGCTTTCCTGTAGCAACGTCTTTAATTAATGTAATGTGAATTTTGCTTGCTGAATGATTAAGTAATTGTCCCAGACCGCGGTTGTCGCATTTCACAATTTTTTTGCAAAATAAACAACAGGCCTCATACTTTGATTTTTGTTCACACCATGTTTTTAAAAAATGTCCATTCAGGTCCTTTTTTGCAACCACTCACTTTTAAACGAAGTTTTTGTTGGAGGCATTTTTCCTAACTGCTTAAATCTTCATAAGTAATTTATTGGAACACCTGAAAAATAAGACAATATTAGTAAATTACAATAAAGGGGTTGTCCACGGGCTCATTCTAGCCTGGCAAGTAGGCCAAGGATTCTTACAAAGGACGTAAATTACATTTGTTTATTAATATTTTATTAATTATTTGTTTTTTATTTATTACCTTGTGTGAAAAATCCCTTACTTACCAAACTAAAATGAGCGTATGGATAGCCCCATAAACCAAACTGGCTGATTGCAACACAGCATGCAATGTGCTGGACGCTGGGGTCGCCACATCCCTACGTCAAACAAAAATTGGAATACCTCAAAAAGCAAACTATATTCTAAGGTTATAGAAACAATTTTGTTACAATACAAAGCTTTACTTACCTCTTTTAGAGAAAATCATCTTCAATATTTTGTTACGTGAGTGTTTTTAACACTAACACATTTTATTCATTTGGTCAAAAAGTAGGACAAAGTAGGAAGTTTTCATCAAAAGTAGGACTTTTCCTACTTTCCTACTGAAAAGTAGGGAAAGTAGGAGTAGTATGAAGTTTGCGCAGGACAAAATTTTCAGAGAACTACTAGTAGTTTCCCGGATAAATATGCTTTGTCACCTGCTAATAAGAAAATGAAAATATTTTGTTAGCACTAATTAATATTGTAATAATATTCACACCAGTTTTGATCATTTATTTGAGTAACTTCAACTTTGAATTACATCAATATTACCTCACTAAAATGGAATTATTCAAATTTTGTTATGATCAATAATTTCATAAAATCACAACAAGTAAATAATTGCATTTCACTTATATTACATTTAAGTTTTGAAATTAGTATCAATTGTTACAAATCGATCAAATTTTTGGATCACATTATTCAGATATCACATAGCTAATAAAGGTACATATCTGCAATATTTCGTTTTTTCTTCTATATCTGTTTATACGATTTGGTTTACATTATACACAAAGATTATACAATAACATTATCAATGAATAGATATCATATATACATATAATCTTCACTTGTGTTACTTTTCTATATATTTAAGATATATGGTTTGTAACTCGAATTTGCTTCAAAGCAGAAGCTAGTAATATTACACATTTTTTTGTAAAGTAAAAATACAATAAATAGATATTTAGTAAATAGAAGATAACCATTTATCTTTAAGATTTAGAACCTACATCAGTCACAAATTAAAAATACGAGCAAAGAAATGTCTTTTCTTGTTTATATACATATCAAATTGAATAAATTGAACGGAATAAATAAAAAAAATTATTAAAATTATCTAAATAAAATTAGGAAATAATTATGAAAAAATATGTTTTAACGTCCTAATAAATTATTCATATATATTAAAGATTAATGCTTCACGAGTGTTAAAATTTTAATTACTTAAACATGTTTCCGTTAGCACAGCTAAGCTTCTCGTTAACTGATTTCGTATAAGCTTCATGTACCTTAGCTACGAAGTCTGTATCGTTTTTCAACAAATGAATTAAAGCTTGCACTAGTTGATTACTCGTTAATAAATTAATTCCTTTATCTTGCTGCAAAAATTCTGGCTTATCTTTAGAAGTGGATGTAGCAAACATCATCGGTGGCATTAGTTGATGTTTTTGAGGAGTGTCTAGGTTAACTAAAGGCGAACCTCTCCGTAAATCATCATCTAATGTTAAATTATGTGTTAAAAATGAAGCTAGTGGAGAAGCTTGTTGATTTGCAGGTGATGTACCTCTCAGAAAACTTAAACCGTTATGAGGATCTTGATCTTTTTCTATATTTAAATTAGTAGTGGGAAAAAAAATTGGCATACTTCTACGATCGCCCTTATTCTGAAGTTCTTGTGGGGTGACTGACCTCTGTTGCTTTTCTATATGTTCAACACTGTGTGCAGGATTACTCATTAACCTTTGTAATAAATTTTCACCTTCACCCTGTGCCACAACGACAGGTTTTACTGGTTTAGTGCTCGCCTTTGCGAAAAAGTCCATTACACTTTGTGAAGGCATATCAACCGATCGTGGTGTAGAAGAAAACTGTGGTTGTGAAAGAATTTCAGATTTGGTAGGTGTTTTATTATTGAAATCTTCTTGTGCTTTACTTAACATGCTAAAAATGTCAACTCCCACTTCACGTTTTTTAGATTTTTCTATTAATTTCTCCTTTAAACCTTCCATTAATGATTCTAGTAAATATGTTATGTGCACACACTCTTCTCTGTTATAAAACCAAATTCCGAAGATCTTGTTCTTGGAATTACGATATAGTAAAAAAGGTGGTTGCATCTGGTATTCAAATTCTTTAACTATTGGTTCAATTAAATTATTGGTGTTCAACCTATTCATAATCATTACACTATGCCATGGTTCACCACTTCGACTGTACAAGAACAAGGCACCTTCAGTTTCGGTTCTTTCCCATTCGTTGATACCTGGATTAAATTTATATAAAGCTACATGTGTTGAAGTAGCAAGAATTTCTTTCACGTATGGATCTACTCTTTTTATTGAAGTTACGCTCATACGCAACTCAACAGAATCGGCCATAGTTCAAAATCTGCTAAAACTAAAAATAGTTAGAATTGGTATTCTGTTTTGCTCAAGATCGAGCATTAAAAATGCGCACCATTTAAATATTTGAAAGCTACTAACTACACTTGTACGTTTTAAAAGCTAATTCACGATAAACTTTGTGTTTGATCGTTATTAAAATACACTTTTTTTGCAAATGCAACGTTTTATATGATTAAATATAACAGAATTATTATGTAAAATTTCAAACAACGTAGAGTGGAATCAACGTAGATGCAAACATACCAACTAAATACCAATAAAAGTTACCAAAAAATATTACACCATTAAAGCACTGTTTACATGTTTACAGGATCAACATGTTTAGGCTCACTTGTGTGGTACGTGTTATCAACTAATTCATATTAAACATAGTTTATTATATCTTTAGAATATTTAACAATACATAGGGTTATAATACAAAGTACTGTATAAAAATATACAAAGTATTCTGTTTGTTGTGGTGCGCGTGTGAAGTGGGGTCCATGTGTTGCGTCTTATTGCGGTATGCATGTCGACATCATGTTAAGGTGTTTGTAGGTTCTTGTTGAGGGTGATGTTTTTGTTGTCTTTGCGGTGTTGTCTGATGCATCCCTTATCGTAGCTGTTACGGAGAGTGCTTATCCAAATAAGGAAAACACCTCCTGACCATGCGTGAGGATCACTCTCCACAGGTCAGTCGCAGTTTGAGCCTTCGTTAGTGCCGCTACCACCTTGCGAATGACAGATAGGGCCTTCCCTAAATGTAAGCCTCCGAGAAAACCCAGAATAGCGTCGAACCCTAAACCAAAAAGAGTGGGCGTCTTCTATACTGTGGGTTTAACCATATTTTATTGGTATTTGGTGCGTCGATCTGCTTTCGCTGCGGCTGGGGAAGACGTAGAAACTTCGGGAATCCCCGTATGATAGCCGAATGATCGCCATCCCAGTTCACGCATTTAGCCCGGTAGCTACGGGGTTTTATGCATACGCTAATGTTATGATGTCCTACGCACTTGAAACAACGTGCCGCACCGGTTAAGCTGCCCGATGCCGGATTTCCGACTAAAGTCTTTGATGGAGATACGAAGACGAAGCACGTATTACATCTGCCGGATTCTGTTAAGGTCCTCTTCTGTTGGGAGCGTTATCAGCAGAAGCGGGACCGTCTTTGTATTTTCATCCTGAAACAAGGAGTGATATTAATTTCGCGCGCGTGTAATTCGGAGTAAACGTGGTTTTTGGAGATTTCTACAGGTAATCTCTTGAACGTACGTTCGCTCGTTGCTTGATAGGTATGGTACAGAGTACTGCCCAACTAGAAACACTCACGTACAAGATAGCTAGATTTCGAGAAAATTGTCTAGGAATAGAGATACATAAAAACTGATACATATGTCATGGATGGGTGAAAAAATACCTTCTGTGACATCAATTATTCTTTTCATTTGTTCGTTATTCTTCATTTGTCAAATTTTGCCTTATTCAAAAATTTGCTCGCTTATTTCACGAGATGTAGAAACAATATTAAATGTTAATTAACGCTTTATTTGGGAAAAATGTAATTATTTATATACTTATTTGTTCTCAAGCCTTCAGGTAGATACCCTGTCCTTCATCAGACGTAATATGAAAGTGAAAATGAAAATATTAATAAGGTAACTAAAGACTTAAGATTAAATCACTGTTGTAAAACTTTCAGTTTTTGAAAATGCACATCCAGGTATCGCATCATAACCATTATCCCTGTTCAATTTGTTAGGCTGTTTCAGAATTTCAATAGCTTCTCGAATCTTCCTTGTACACCAATTCCTATCATTAGCTAGAATTCTTGTGTTTACAAAATTTTATATTGTGCAGAGTGTTTAAGGCATGGTGAACAATTGCTGATTTAGTAGGATGAAATAAACGTAACTGCCTTTTGTGTTCTGTTAACCTGGTGTTAATGCTTCTTCCCATTTCACCAATGTAGCCTTTACCACAAGAGTATTGTACTTCGTAAACACCACATCAACATGTACGTAATGGTATTAGGTCTTATCAGAATTCAAAAGAATTCGAATTTTAATACTGCTTTTGTAAGCTACTTTTATATTATGCTTTTGCAATATTTTACCAATTTTATTCGTTGTGTTTGCAAGGAAAGATAAAATGGCAAACTTACTTGAAGTTGTAGATTCACCATCCGTAGGCGTCGTTTGCCTCGATTGAAATGACTTTTTAATTTGTTATTTGTGGAAGCCATTGTTTATGAAGACATTTTCAAGATGATCTAATTCCTATCTGGATGACAAATCTTTGTGGCACAGTTGTACAAAGTTCATATCGTACTAAACTTTCGTGTGACGAAGCATTAATATAATGAGCTTTATGAGTTGGCTTAGGATATACGGAAAGCGTTAGGCTTCCATTTGGTTTTCTTTCAATTATAACATCAAGGAATGGAAGACTACCATCTTTTTCTTCTTCTATTGTAGATGTAATGTTTGTATGTTGATTGTTTAAATCATTCAGGAACACTATTAATTCTTCTTTCCCAAAAGGCCAGATAGCAAAAATATCATCAACACATCTAAGCCAAAGTTTTGTTTTCTTAGGTGCATTATTTAGAGTACGTTCTTCGAAATGTTCTATAAAATAATTTGCAATCGATGGTCAAATAGGAGATCCCATGGCTACTCCATCTAACTGTTGATAATACTCGCCATTAAATAAGAAGCATGATGTAGTTAGACGATGCTTAAGTAATTTGGTCTCGTTGTGGTTGAAATGTCGTTCTAATAGTTGTAAGGTGTCATTTATTGGTATTTTTGCTCGAACCAATGAAAGGTCGAAGTAGAGTATTTAGATAATGCACAGGTTGTTGAATATATGGAGCTTACGATTGGTCGAAGTGGAGCATTTGCTTTGTGTATTTTTGGCAATCCATAAAATCTTGGTATTGTTGGATCTCATGGTATTAATTTCTGAATTATTTCAGCTGATAAGTTTGATTCCTTCAACAGTTTCGTAGTAAATAAGTTGAACATGTTATTAGGATTGTATGATAGTTTAGTGTAAGCAGAATCGTTTAGTAAACTATTAGCTTTGTTTATGTAATCAGTTTTATCCATTAAAACAGTAGCTCATCCTTTATCTGCTGGTAAAATTATGATATCTTTGTTGTGACGTACATAATTCTTTTAAGGCTTGATAATCAACATAAGTTAAAGTATTTTTTGGAGGTTGTGCTCTATGTAGTATTCTTGTAGTTTCAAATCTGATTTCGGCTGCTTCAGGAGCTGAAAGATGGCTAATATTCGTTTCAACATTAGAGTTTATTTCTTCAACAGGAACTATGGAAGGAGCGAGCGAGCAGTATCGGATAAACTACAAGAACTAAGAGTAACTACAAGATTGTGAACTACGATTGGTAATACGTGTAGTATTGTGTTTATGATTAAGAGAATCAAATTTATTTATCTGCCTAGTTTTCGTTT
This sequence comes from Vesta saturnalis, assembly GCA_036346205.1. NCBI lineage: Eukaryota > Metazoa > Arthropoda > Insecta > Coleoptera > Lampyridae > Vesta > Vesta saturnalis. Next base: position 948,252 of record JARFJB010000003.1, read on the forward strand.
GATTTTCATGTATTTCTAGTCTTCTATATAAAAGGTTATCAAGAAATTTCCAGTCATCATCTGATAGCTGTTCTAATAAAAGAAAATGCAAATGGTAAATGGCCTTATCCAGTTTGTCAATATTTCTTCTTGTAACTTAGATCACTTCTCTTAGAAGAGATAGATTCGCTTTACTAAAAATCCTCTTTGCTACAGTAGTTTGGTAATGATTTTTGATTTTAATGAAATTAGGTATTAAGTTGTTAGACCTACATCGTTTTAAGAAGGTTAGGTGTCCAAGTTAGTTTATCTTCTTTCTTTTCAATTTCTCGAATATTTTCACTTTTATCAAAACAGCCTCCCCATACATGCGTTTGATATAAGAATTGAAACTTTCACCATTTGACATTTTAATTAACGCTTTATTTGGGAAAAACGTTGTAATTATTTATATATTTATTTTTCAGACAGTTTCTCTGTCCTTCGTCAGGCGTAATATCACAGTGTATTTATGTAATCTTTAGCGTAGATTAGGATGGTGTTATTAAAAATGAAATATATTGTAAAGTTCTTGAGTTATGGCATAAAATCATATTTTTTTAAATGGAAACCATATGGTATTTTTCCTCTACTAAAAAGTCTGTTTTTTGGGCTTATCAAAAATGTAAACACGATAATATTATTTTCAATAACTGTAAAGCTACAGAGTAAGCATGCTGTATTGCGATCTAACCCAAAGGATTCTTATGAAAAATGTTTCATTTAAAACTTTTTTCAAAATCGTTCCTAGTAGTCAGTTTAAATATATTTGAAAAATGATGGAAAAAGGAAAACACGACTTGTTTCATTCACTCCCCAGGGGAGAGGGCGGGCTGGTTGAGCTTTCCAAGCTCCTTCAGCCACAGTCATATGGATTCCCAACATACATACATTATGCATGATGGGATTGAGGACAGGTGTGGTCAGGATAGGATCGCAAGTAACGGGGTTAGTGTTCTAGTGTGCGTGTATGTAGTGGCCATGCAGCTATATGTGTACGAAGCAACCTCATACAGGGTAGACGGCAACGAACCCATTACCTTCCGAATGCTAAGGCAGTTCGTGTTACCACAGCTCCACTAGCTCGGTTGAAAAATGGTGAAGTTAAGAAGTGAAAAATAAGTGAACTGATACATAATTGGCGATACTGAGAATTTTGCTGCACTTGCAAATAGGTGACAAACTACGTTGAACACCGGCGCCCTTTTTCAACTTTTAATAAATCGGCTGCCTTCATTCATTTGCATTGGAATCCAAGAAGGCAACAGACCCTGAATAAAATTATTCGCGAACACAGGTGTATTGTGAGTACGTTGTAGATGAGATTGAAATTAAACAGTTCTGAAGATTTTCTGATTTTTGTATTAAAATCAACTTGATCTCCACGTTTGCATCTTTGATTGAATTTTATTTATATATAGGATTAGCGACATAATTAATCAATCCTAATATCGTAGCTTTTCTTATAAAAACGAACAATTTTTACTACTCATTTTGAATAGTACGTAGAGCGATTAGCGATGGCAATAATAATTACTAATTAGAATATACAGGGTGGATACTCTAAAGTGGAATAAATTCTGTAACTCAAAGGGGTGAATTCCGGGAGAAAAATCATGATAGGCATTCTTTATAATTATTTCCAGCCTTCAATCTGGGGGTTACAGTTTCACAATATATCCACCCCCGGGGGTGAAGCCACCCCTAACTTTTTTTTTCAAATGTAAGGGTAGGTCAAGTGCTGTACCGTGTGAAAGCTTGTATTAAGAGGAATACAACGCACTATTTATTTTCTCGGGCATTTGAAAAATAAAGTGAAAGAACCTAAATAACCAACTTTCTCTGGCTCAATAGTATTTAATTTCGAAAATGATTGAAATGTCGGTAGGTAAAATGTACCCTAATGATAACATGCATTTATTATCGCAACAAGCCTGATCTTATCGTTGAAGGAAAAAATCTTTATCTTCTGTGTTTCTTACACTCACCAAATGCTTTTTCCGGCCAAAATTCAATTTCTTTATTTAAGATGATAGAACACGTAAATAGACGTATCTTACCAAAGAATTGAGGTAGTGTCTCTCTGCTTTTTTAGATATAAATATTTAATTTTCGCGATCGCGGATCAATACATCCTCACGTGGGTCATTTTCCGCACCAGATTTGCATATTTTTATTTTAGATAATGATAGAACATGTACATACACACAACATACCAAAAAATTATAATGAGTGTCTGCTTTTCTAGACATAAATATTTAATTGTCGCGGTCGCGAATCAATAAATTCAAACGTGGGACATTTTCCGACCAGAATTTCAATATTTCTATTTTACATAATGATAAAACATGTATATAAACATAACATTACAAAAAAATGAAGTGAGGGTCTCTCTGCTTTTCCAGATATAAATATTTAATATTCGTGGTCACGAATCAATAAATTCACACGTGGGACATTTTTCGCTCTGGATTTGCAAATTTTTATTTTAGATAATGATAGGACATGTAAATACATGCAACAAACTAACAAAATTAAGTGAGTAACTATGTTTTTCTTGATATAAATCTTTAATTTTCGCTGTCGCGAATCAATGAATTCAAACGTGGGACGTTTTCCACCATGGATTTCCATATTTTTATTTTAGATAAGGATAGAACATGTAAATAGACACAACATATCAAAAAATTGAAATGAGTGCATCTCTGCTTTTTTTAGATACAAATGCTTAATTTTCGCGGTCGCGAATCAATAAATTCACACGTGGGACATTTTCCGCCCTGGATTTGAGTCTTTTTATTTTAGATAATGATCGGACATGCAAATACACACAAACCACCAAAAAAATGTAAGTGAGTGATTCTGTTTTTCAGTGATATAAATCTTTAATTTTCGCGGTCGCGAATCAATGAATTCAAACGTGGGACGTTTTACGCCCTGGATCTCCATAATTTTATTTTAGATAAGGATAGAACATGTAAATACACACAACATACCAAAAAATTGAAATGGGTGCATCTCTGCTTTTTTTAGATACAAATGCTTAATTTTCGCGATCACGAATCAATAAATTCACACGTGGGACATTTTCCGCTCTAGATTTGTATATTTTTATTTTAGATAATGATAGAACATGTAAATACACACAACATACCAAAAAATTGAAGTAAAGGTCTCTCTGCTTTTCTAGATATAAATATTTAATTTTCGCGGTCGCGAATCAATAAATTCAAATGTGAGACATTTTCCGCCCTGGATTTCCATATTTTTGTTTTAGATAATGATAGAACATGTAAATACACACAGCTTACCAAAAAATTTAAGTGGACCTGTCTCTGCTTTTCCAGATACAAATGTATAATTTTCGCGGTCGTGAATCAATAAATTCACACGTGGAACATTTTCCGCCCTGGATGTGTTTTTTTTTATTTTAGATAATGATAGGACATGTATATACACAAAAAAAAACAAAAAAATTAAGTGAGTAACTCTATGTTTTTCTTAATATAAATCTTTAATTTTCGCTGTCGCGAATCAATGAATTCAAACGTGGGACGTTTCCCACCATGGATTTCCATATTTTTATTTTAGATAAGGATAGAACATTTAAATAGACACAACATACCAAAAAATTGAAATGAGTGCATCTCTGCTTTTTTTTAGATACAAATGCTTAATTTTCGCGGTCGCGAATCAATAAATTCACACGTGGGACATTTTCCGCCCTGGATTTGAGTCCTTTTATTTTAGATAATGATAGGACATGCAAATACACACAAACAACCAAAAAAATGTAAGTGAGTGACTGTTTTTCAGTGATATAAATCTTTAATTTTCGCGGTCGCGAATCAATGAATTCAAACGTGGGACGTTTCCCACCATGGATTTCCATATTTTTATTTTAGATAAGGATAGAACATTTAAATAGACACAACATACCAAAAAATTGAAATGGGTGCATCTCTGCTTTTTTTAGATACAAATGCTTAATTTTCGCGATCGCGAATCAATAAATTCACACGTGGGACATTTTCCGCTCTAGATTTGTATATTTTTATTTTAGATAATGATAGAACATGTAAATACACACAACATACCAAAAAATTGAAGTAAAGGTCTCTCTGCTTTTCTAGATATAAATATTTAATTTTCGCGGTCGCGAATCAATAAATTCAAATGTGAGACATTTTCCGCCCTGGATTTCCATATTTTTGTTTTAGATAATGATAGAACATGTAAATACACACAGCTTACCAAAAAATTTAAGTGGACCTCTCTCTGCTTTTCCAGATACAAATGTATAATTTTCGCGGTCGTGAATCAATAAATTCACACGTGGAACATTTTCCGCCCTGGATGTTTCTTTTTATTTTAGATAATGATAGGACATGTAAATACACAAAAAAAAACAAAAAAATTAAGTGAGTAACTCTATGTTTTTCTTAATATAAATCTTTAATTTTCGCTGTCGCGAATCAATGGATTCAAACGTGGGACGTTTCCCACCATGGATTTCCATATTTTTATTTTAGATAAGGATAGAACATTTAAATAGACACAACATACCAAAAAATTGAAATGAGTGCATCTCTGCTTTTTTTTTAGATACAAATGCTTAATTTTCGCTGTCGCGAATCAATAAATTCACACGTGGGACATTTTCCGCCCTGGATTTGAGTCCTTTTATTTTAGATAATGATAGGACATGCAAATGCACACAAACAACCAAAAAAATGTACGTGAGTGACTCTATGTTTTTCAATGATATAAATCTTTAATTTTCGCGGTCGCGAATCAATGAGATCAAACGTGGGACGTTTTGCGCCCTGGATCTCTATAATTTTATTTTAGATAAGGATAGAACATGTAAATACACACAAAATACCAAAAAATTGAAATGAGTGCATCTCTGCTTTTTTTAGATACAAATGCTTAATTTTCGCGATCGCGAATCAATAAATTCACACGTGGGACATTTTCCGCTCTGAATTTGCATATTTTTATTTTAGATAATGATAGAACATGTAAATACACACAACATACCAAAAAATTAAAGTAAAGGTCTCTCTGCTTTTCTAGATATAAATATTTAATTTTTACGGTCGCGAATCAATAGATTCAAATGTGAGACATTTTCCGCCCTGGATTTCCATATTTTTGTTTTAGATAATGATAGAACATGTAAATAGGCACAGCTTACCAAAAAATTTAAGTGGACCTCTCTCTGCTTTTCCAAATACAAATGTATAATTTTCGCGGTCGTGAATCAATAAATTCACATGTGGAACATTTTCCGCCCTGGATGTGTTTCTTTTTATTTTAGATAATGATAGGACATGTAAATACACAAAAAAAAACAAAAAAATGTAAGTGAGTGACTCTATGTTTTTCTTGATATAAATCTTTAATTTTCGCGGTCGCGAATCAATGAATTCAAACGTGGGACGTTTTCCGCCCTGGATTTCCATAATTTTATTTTAGATAAGGATAGAACATGCAAATACACACAACAAACACAAAAATTTAAGTGTGTGTCTCTCTGCTTTTCTAGATATAAATGCTTAATTTTCGCGGTCGCGAATCAATAAATTCACACGTGGGACATTTTCCGCCCTGGATTTGTATTTTTTTATTTTAGATAATGATAGAACATGTAAAACCACACAAGATACCAAAAAATTGAAGTGAGTGGCTCTCTGTTTTTCTATACATAAATATTTAATTGTCGCGGTCGTGAATCAATAAATTCAAACATGGGACGTTTTCCGCCCTGGATTTGCATATTTTTATTTTAGATATTGATAGACATAAAAAACCAAAAATGTAAGTAAGTGACTACATTTTTCTTGAAATAAATCTTTAATTTTCGCGGTCGCGAATCAATGAATTCAAACGTGGGACGTTTTCCTCCCTGGTTTTGCAAATTTTTAGTTTAGATAATGATAGAACATGTAATACACACAACATACCAAAAAATTGATGTGAGTGTCTCTCTGCTTTTGTAGATATAAATATTTAATTTTCGCAAATCAATAAATTCAAACGCGGGACATTATCCGCCTTGGATTTCCATATTTTTATTTCAGACAATGATAGAACATGTAAATACACACAACAAAACAAAAAAATTGAAGTGAGTGGCTCTCTGTTTTTCTTGATATAAATATTTAATTTTCGCGGTCGTGAATCAATAAATTCAAATGTGAGACATTCTCCGCCCTGCATTTCCATATTTTCATTTTAGATAATGATAGAACAAGTAAATACACACAGTATATCTAAAAAGTGAAGTGGGTCTCTCTCTGCTTTTCCAGATACAAATATATGATTTTCGCGGTCGCGAATCAATACATTCACACGTGGAACATTTTCTGCCCTGGATTTGCTTCTTTTTAATTTAGGTAATGATAGGACATGTAAATACACACAACAAACCAAAAAAATTAAGTGAGTGAATCTATGTTTTCTTGATATAAATCTTTAATTTTCGCGGTCGCGAATCAATGAATTCAAACGTGGGGCGTTTTCCGCCCTGGATTTCCATGTTTTTATTTTAGATAAGGAGAAAACATATAAATACAGACAACATACCAAAAATTTGAAATGAGTGACTCTCTGGTTTTTTAGATATAAATGCTTAATTTTTGCAGTCGCGAATCAATGAATTCAAACGTGGGGCGTTTTCCGCCCTGGATTTCCATGTTTTTATTTTAGATAATGATAGAACATGTAAATACACACAGTATACCAAAAAAGTGAAGTGGGTCTCTCTCTGCTTTTCCAGATACAAATTTATAATTTTCGCGGTCGCGAATCAATGAATTCAAACGTGGGACGTTTTCCGCCTTGGATTTCCATTTTTTTATTTTAGATACGGATAAAACATGTAAATATAGACAACATACCAAAAATTTGAAATGAGTGTCTCTCTGGTTTTTTTAGATATAAATGCTTAATTTTCGCAGTCGCGAATCAATAAATTCAAACGTGGGACATTTTCCGCCCTGGATTTCCATATTTTTATTTTAGGTAATGATAGAACATGTAAATACACGCAACATACCAAAAAAATGAAGTGAGTTTCTCTCTGCTTTTCTAGATATAAATGCTTAATTTTCGCGGTCGCGAATCAATAAATTCACAGCCCTGGATTTGCATATTTATATTTTAGATAATGATAGAACATGTAAATACACACAACATACCAAAAGATGTAAGTGAGTGTCTCTCTGCTTTTCTACATATAAATATATAACTTTCGCAAATCAATAAATTCAAACGTGGGACATTATATATAGATATGAATGCTTAATTTTCGCGGTCGCGAATCAATAAATTCACACGTGGGACATTTTCCGCCCTGGATTTCCATATTTTTATTTTAGATAATGGCAGAACACGTAAATACACACAGCATATCAAAATATTGAAGGGAGTGTCTCTCTGCTTTTCCAGATATAAATGTTTAATTTTCACAGTTTCGAATCAATAATTCAAATGTGAGACATTTTCCGCCCTGGATTTCCATATTTTTATTATAGATAATGATAGAACTTGTAAATACACACAACATATCAAATTGGAGTCAGTCTCTCTCTGCTTTTCTAGATATAAATACAACGTTTTGGGTAAAAGATCATCCAGTAGCATGTGGCCATTTTAAAGCAATAGGGTCGATAATTTTAATAATAATATCTTATTAATTATGCAATTTCCAACATTGTATGGGTGTGCATTTGCCTAACCTCCAGGGGCACTGTTCTTAATATAGCCAGAAGGTCCTTAATACCACCAAATAACCCTAAGATTAACCCTAGACCAGCCCACCCTAAGCTCCAACCCTAAATACAGTTCTAAGCCAAGACCAGTCCCCACCCCTGTCCTCGCGTTAGCAAAAGTCCTAGCTGTCAAAAGGTCCTTAATACATCCATAAGGTTTAACCCCAAAAGAAATCATAAAAATAAGGGTAATACGGTCCTTCATGTAAGCGAGTAAAAATAATTAGGGTTGAAAACACGGTCTCACACGTGGATGTGTAAAAATAGGGTGAAAATACACGTCCTATACGTGAGCGAGTAAAAATAATTAGGGTTAAAAAGGGCCTTCGAAAAGAAAGGATACGGTCTCACACGAGGGTATATAAAAAATAAGGGTTGAAAATGCGGTCTCACACGTGGATGTGCAAAAATAGGGGTGAAAATACACGTCCTACACGTAAGCGTGTAAAAATAAGGGTGGAAAATATGGTCTCCCACGTAAGGGTGTAAAAATAAGGGTGGAAAATCCGGTCTCACACGTGGATGTGCAAAAATAGGGGTGAAAAAATACGCCCTATACGTAAGCGAGCGTGGGGAATCCCAAGGTCAAATGACGTCAAAAAGTGAAAGGTGAGGTGCCCCATTACTACTCGTTATTATTAACGACTTCCTCCCAGCGTTGAAAAAGTTTCTCGATACCTCTACGGTAAAAATTGTTCGGCCTTGGCTCAAAAAAATGATCGAACGTGATCGAAATAGGTCAAAATCTGACGGAGCCAAACCAGGAGAATATGGAGGGTGCGGCAATACTTCCCAACGAAGCATTTGAATTGCTCTCTTTGTCATATTAGCAATGTGAGGACGAGCGTTGTCGTGATGAAAAAGAAGGTCATGCTGCCGATGGGGTCGTTTTTCCCGAATAGCTTCGCAGAGGCGATGCATTTGTTCAACATATAGCTCTGCATTGACTGTTTGGTTAAGCCCGAGTAATTCATAGTGAATGATAACTTCCCAGTCCCACCAAACGCATGACATCGTCTTTCGAGAGTGAAGATCTTGTTTCGCTCTAGGCGTCGCTTGTTCATTGGGCCACTGCTTTCTCTGTATCATATTCACATACAAACACCATGTCTTGTCGCCGGTAACGATTCGGTAGAGGAACCTGTGATTGTGACCATGAATAGCACGATTCAGAGCGAGCAATCCAGCGAAAATTGTGGAACGTTGATTTTTGTTGTTCTCGCTCAAAACATGAGGAACCCAAGCGTCAAGTTTCTGAACTTTTCGTAAGAATTTCAGATGTCCACATATCGTTGATTGGTCACATTCCATTTCCTGGGCCAACTCCCTAGTTGATTGGTGTGAATTTTCATGAAGAAGTTGATTCAATCGCTCTTCATCGAACCTAACAGGACGTCCTGAACGATCCAAATCATTAAGGTCGAAAATTCCGCTTTTGAAACGTTTAAACCAGTTTTGCGCCGTCCTAACAGGCATTGCATCTTCACCGTAAACATCGAAAATGTCACGAGCAGCTTCACTGGATTTGGCACCTCAATGAAACGCAAAAAGAAGATAATGTCGGTGAACCTGGTTTTTGTCTACTTGACATTCCATTATAATCAGCTTAAACTTTAACAATTAAGAACGAAATACAAAAGCAAACACACTATATGACAGAACTACTAATTATCTGACAAGCTGAATATTGAGTAATCAAAATTTCGTTATTTCAGATTCAACTTTTAAATTAAAAAAAACGCCATTACTTATACATCAGCCTAAAACATTTAAACAATGCTTATATGTTTCACACAGATTTTGCGCAAAATCATTAATATAATTTGCGTGATTTATGAAATGTTTGTCATTTTATTTAAATTTTGACCTAAAAAAATAAAAATGCATACATCTTAGCAAAATTTTCTGTAATTTTATAATAAATAATTCTGATTTAACAGCATTAGGTAAATGATTTCTTTGCAATTTATATTTTACACAAGATTTATTTGGTCAATTGTAAAAATGTGAATACAAATTTAAATTTGTAGATACTCTTTGCTAAAACGAATCCGAATTCCAAGCAATCTTCACAGACGTCTTGCATTCAAAAAACCTTATGCTTCGAGGATCAAACGACAACTTCTGTTCATTATTACACGCGTACATTAGGTAATGGTGATAAGATAAGTAGAAAATGGGTCATTTATTCAGTTAAATTAAACTCGATTTTTGTGTATCTGCTGCAAACTTTTTAATAGGTACCAAAAACCACTCTCTTAACTGGTTTAAGATTTTATGCTTGGAAACATTTACCGTAAACTGGAGCTACATTGAAACGTTTGAGAGTAATTATTGAGAATAATAAAGAGCGCTCAAACTATTTTCTTATTAAAAACTTTGCTTTGATGTAAGTATTGAATACACGTAATACTATACAAAGCTATTTTTACCTCACAATACGAAAGCATTGGGAGGTATTGTAAGCGGTCGGCGAAATTTCGAGTGCAGCAGGTTTTGTCAATTATCGCAAAATAGAAAATAGATAGAAAGTAGATCCCAGCGTATTATTAAAGAGGATTAAATTTCTTTTAAAATGAGCTACCATATTTAAAAATTGCTTTACCGTAAGCTAGAAAAAAAGAGGTTCAAACATGAAAGTTTGTCTATCTGTCAGTATGTGTTCCAGCGCGACAGCATCCACAAAGATAATCCGATCGTCATGAAATTTGGTACCTAGGTTCGGATCCATGAGTAGACGGAATTATGAACTTTTGAGCGAAATCTGTCCAGTCAAAATGGAATTCCAGATTTCGACTATTATAGAGTGTACAACGTGTCCAAGATAAGGAGGGCCAGTACAGGGATCTCGAGAACCGTAAAAGATACGAAGTCGGTTAAACGGGAAGAAATTTGCGCATTTTGGTGCTTAACAAAATGCTTTTTTGAAATCTAAAAAATTTCGATTGGTTCCGGAGATATCCGCAAAAAACCGAAATTTTGCAAAATCGTTTTAATTTTTTAGTTTTAGTTTGTTTCAAGAGGAATTTTAAAATAAGTGGTACTTTCTCATAGCCACTTTTTCCCCTCTACAAGATGGCGTTATTGAATTTGAAATCCGACGTTTCGTCTTTGACCGACCATTATCAAGTTCATTTTTTTAAATACGGCTCTGATTTTCTAATATCAAATTGTTGAAGCTCTTTCAATTCTGAATTCAACAATGTACCACACTTCACGGTTTAGGTATGTTGTAGACCTTATTTGAATATTATTAAAAGTTTTACTCGAATCGAAGCTGCCTTGTAAAATCTCAGCTATGTCAATTTATCGAAAAATCACTTTTTTTTGAGGTTTACAAATAAATTAGTTATTAACAATAGTTTTTACAATAATAAGTATTTACAACAAATGATATTACAAAAATAACAACGAAACTAGTATAAAAGAGTAGAATTTAAGTTCATAGGAAGTGTTCGAAATGATTGCCCTCATTCTCTAAACATAAATAGCATCTCATAACTGTAGCTTCTAAAACATTAATCAGCATAACTGGTGTTATACTTTGAAAAGCTTGAAGCACCAATCTTCTGAGTTCTTGTTCTGTTTCAAAGTTTTCCTTATAAACATAATTTTCGACATATCCCCATACAAAGAAATCTAATGGAGTAATGTCGGGTGAACGTGCTGGCCATGGCGTTTCAGAATACGTGCTTATAAGTTTTCCTGGAAATTTATTTAAAAGGTACTCATTAACAGCCCTTGAATTTTGTGCAGGCTCACCGTCCTGTTGGAACCAATGGTTGCGAATTTCTGCTAGAGGTAAATTATCCAGGGCTTCTTCCAAGTCATTTTGTAGTAGATTGAGGTAATGCTCAGAGTTTAAATTATGATGGTAAAAAAATGGTCCTATAATTCGTGTTCCCACAATTCCGGCCCACATATTGAATCCAAAACGATGTTGATATCTTGTTTCTTTAACTAAATGTGGGTTTTCTGTGGCCCAGTAATGAATATTTCGTCTATTAAAAATCCCATTTTTAGTCATCATGCTCTCATCAGACCATATTATCTGATAAGGAAAAGCTTCATTTTCATGACATTCTCGTGTGTACCATTCACAGAATGTTCGACGCCTTTCTGCATCACCGGGCCTAAGTTCTTGACAAATTCTGTATTTGTATGGATGAAATTTTTGTTTTTTTAAAATAAATTGTGCTGTCGATTTCGCCATACCAACGTTTTGTTCAATTTTGATATTCCGCGGTTCTCAATAACTGATAATAATACATTGTTTACTTTTTCTTCATTACTAGGCTTTTGTCGAGAAAGTACAGGTTTCTGAAACGCACCGTATTCTTTAAGATTAACTACTAACTTACTAAATGTCCTTTTATTTGGCTGCCCCCTTTTCGGATATTTATTTAAATACATATGTTCCGCTGCATAACAGTTTCGGTTACTTAAAATGAAACAAGTTATCATATCAAATTTCTCTTCATTTGAATAAAGTTCCATATTTCAAACAAAATGCAAGAAAAACGTTTTTAAAGAAAATAATTTCACAGTAAATGTCAAATTTAATACGTCTCTGGGATATTCATTTTTTTTTCAAAGCCTACTTTCTTTCAAATAGATGTAGAAATGTGATAGATACCTGAGACATTGAAACGTACTAAGATCGATGCAAAATTCGACTCCTTGATGTTAGATTTATTGTTATTTTTTTATATCTTTTATTGTTAATACCTGTGCGTGTTTAATACTTATTAATAATTATTGATTATCTGCCTTATTTATTTGTAATCTTTAATAAAAAAATAGTAAATTTTATTGTTCTTTATTGTTAATACTTACTATTGTAAAATGTATTGTTAATAACTTATTTATAGTATTTTTTCGATAAATTGAAATAACTGAAATAATTAAATTTATGAGAGATTTTACAAGGCAGCTTCGATTCGAGTAAAAATTCTAATAATACTCAAATAATGTCTAAAACATACCTAAACCGTGAAGTGTGGTACATTGTTGAATTCAGAATTGAAAGAGCTTCAACAATTTGATATTAGAAAATCAGAGCCGTATTTAAAAAAATGAAGTTGATAATGGTCGGTCAAAGACGAAACGTCGGATTTCAAATTCAATAACGCCATCTTGTAGAGGGGAAAAAGTGGCTATGAGAAAGTACCACTTATTTTAAAATTCCTCTTGAAACAAACCCAGTAAAAAATTAAAACGATTTTGCATAATTTCGGTTTTTTGCGGATATCTCCGGAACCAATCGAAATTTTTTAGACTTCAAAAAAGCATTTTGTTAAGCACCAAATGCGCAACTTTCTTCCCATTTAACCGACTTCGTATCTTTTACGGTTCTCGAGATCCCTGTACTGGCCCTCCTTATCTTGGACACGTTGTATAAATACGAACGGCTATTCGTAGCCAACCGGCACATCTTTACGTAGGCAACTAAGTGAACCATCCTAGAATTTAATATCTATAAAGTTTTTCGTTTGTTCGTGAACTCCTCCGGTAGCTCAGTGCCAGCGCGTTTGGTTGATGTCCCGGCGTCTCGGGTTCAAGACGCATAATGTACTAGATTTTTTTAATCTTATCTTATTAGACGTTTTGAGCCATTTCTGACCATTTGAGATGATTTTTGGGAAAAAACTTTTTTGGCCCTTTGGTCAACATTTAAAAAAATTTTGTTGTTACATTTTTTCACGTTTTGGGCGATTTCTATCTATAGTCTATTTGAGATGTTTTTTGTCAAAATTTTTCGAAATTTTTTTTGCTTTTTTAATCGTTTTGATCCATTTCTGACAATTTCAGATGATTTTTTGGAAAAAAAAATGTTGGCCCTTTGGGTCAATAGTTTTCGCAATTTTTTTTGCATTTTTACACATTATGATAAATTTTAAAATGTCAGAATTCTAATAACTTTTTTTTGTTACTAGGTAGAATTTATGTCATTTAAGAATTATATAAACAACTGTTGTTTTCGCAACAACGAAAGTTAACTATGGAATAAGTGCAAAAATGATAACCGCATCAATAGAAACATATGGGTAACAAGTGTATTTACATGTTGATAAAAATTGTACTTTTATGCACATATTTACACGTTTTCTATTAAAGAACTAAATAAATGTATACTAGGTTAACTACATTTAAAACAATCCAGCGTAAAAGAACACACGACTCAGTCGTTCAAGAAGTATTCGAGTACATGAGGGGCATCCAGGAATGGAGAAAATGAAAATTATTGCACGAGAGTATGTTTATTGGGCAGAGAAGTATCCGATAAAGGTTCCTGTATCTTTGCGGGAAGAACCAAGTAAACCATGGCAAAGAATTCAAGTTGACTTTGCAGGTCCGATTTTTTTCTTCTTACAGACAACTTTTATTGTACTAGAAATACAATAACAATTTTAAAAAACGTATTTGCACATTTGGTGTACCTGAATGTCTGGTATCTGATAATGGTGTACAGTTTACGTCAAATGAATTTGAAGAATATTGTAATCTTAAGGGAATTCAACACCTTAAAACTGCATCATTTAATTCTGTCTAATGGGAAAATAGAAAGATTTGTTGATCTTTCAAAAGAGGAATCTTGAAGATCAGTAAGGCATATTTAGGAGATGAACTAACAACATTTCTTACATATTACCGAATTACCTCTAACAAAAGTCAACCTGAAGGAAGATTAGCATCTGAAGTCTTATTAGGTCGTAAGGTTCGCAATACCCTTGATCTTTTAATACCGAAGAAGGGGGTCCAAAAAAAGAGTGCTGTTTAGCCTACTCCAAAGAATAAACCGGAACAGGCATTATTCTATACCAAGAAACATTGGGCCAGACAACGATGTTACCAAGAAAATGGTCTTGTATATGTTAAGATTTACAGAAACAATAAAGTCCAGTGGGCACCAGGCAAGATCGTAATGAAAGTATGAAGTGTGGTATATGTCTTAGTAGAACTTCCATATGATACGCACAGATTTATAAAATCACATATAAATCAAATGTTGTCTAGAGCAAAACCAGAAGTAACACAGGATTCAACACATTTCTCACAGGATTCAAAGCATGCATCAAAAATACCTACATAATTGCATTTTATTAGACACTTTTGATCACGATCAAAATTTTCCAGAAACATCAGCTTCAAACTTCATCTGCTAAGAAACCCATATCACAGAAATCTCTGCAAGTAGTGAATCGCATGTGTCCAACGAATCATCTACTAGTTCCGGACGAAGAAAGTCTACACTACAAGTAATTATAGTTCAATTAAGGAAGGAGGTGAGATATAATAGTACCGTAGAACAAATATACCAGTAATCACCATGTGTTTATTGTTGAACTACATAGGACTTCGCTAATTAATCAAGTACTTGGAGAGGTTTAACAAAATTGTCAATAAAGTTATTTTTTTTTTCTTTTTCTTTCAAAAAACCTAAAAAGATATTATTAAGTAAAAACTACTTCTTTGACACCATCTTGAAAGGTGTATAACCTCATAAAAATGCATTTTCAGACTTATGTTAAACTATTTTTCACATTTTTTTATGTAGAATCGCCACTTAAAATTTGTCATCGTTTTTTTTCCGGAGAGCCTGTATAACTATAATCATTTACAATTATAATAATAATCATTGACACATCCACTCTTATGAAACATCCTATACAATGTTTGTATAGGTGAAACATGATGTTAGTCTCCATTTGCCGCAACACATGTGATATTGCACCCATACTAAATATAACCTCAAAATTGACTTTTGACGTTTAACGTTTAGGAGTGCCCAAATCATTAAAAATTATGCAAAGAACAAAAAGCAAATTAAGATGTGATTTCATTTATTTTACAAATTGTTACTAACAATTATCAGTTATGCGTAACACTACAATTATGTTATGTTTAATATTGGTGTACTATCATATGTGTTGTGGCAAAAGGTTACTAATGACATGTTTCATAGGAGCGGCGCCACCTTTCTTTCCACTCATAAACATTAAACGTCAAATGTCAATTTTGAGGTTATATTTAGTATGCGTGCACTCACGCATATGTTGTGGCAGATGGTTACTAATATCATGTTTCATAGAGCGGCTGTGCGGGTATTTTTGATCGCACCCCGTATATGTAGTTTAACATGACTTACTGAATGCTGCTATCAATAAAAGTTCCTAAATTCTAGTGATTTTTAATTTTACTGTTAGATAGATGTTTCAAAATTTGAAACTCATAACCGTTGGCGTTAACTACATAATAAATATAAACGATGGCTAACGTAAAAAATACAAAAGAATGCTCACATCCAATTCGAGTATATGTTAGAATTCGGTAGGAATAACATAATTGATATACTTCCACACATTATTATTTTTGCAGACCATTAAAAGATAATGAGAAAAAAACACTTTGTATTGATGTATTAAATTCGAAAGAAGTTCAGGTAAATCGAACGTATCAAAAAAAGTATTTATTGGATGGAGTATTTGTGCATGATAGTAATCAAATTCTTTTATATAAAACTATCGGCAAGCCTTTTATATCAGATATATTAGCTGGTTATACTTGTACTATTTTTGCATTTGGGCAAACGGGGACTGGGAAAACATACACCATATCTGGAGCTTTACCTGTTTTGTCATCATATGGATCTAAACTTTCATCAGAGGTTGTCTGTAATAATTTTACAAACTCGCAGGCCATCGATAAAAATGATTCTTTTGTATGTTTTTCTTAGTGTAAACTTTTGATTAATATTGATGCCTTTAGAATGATGACATTGGTTTAATACCACGTTTGGTGAGTGAACTATTTGAGCATATAGAGTTACTACGGGAAAGGTACACTGTCCGCTGTTCGTATTTAGAGATCTACAATGAAGAACTTCGAGATTTGCTTTCTATTACTGATGATACTAATCGTATGAGGTATGACTATTTACGACTCCTTTCTTGAAAATTACCTTGTATTTTTCAGAATTTATGAAAATCACCGTAACAAAAGCGATATTACTATACATGGCTTATCAGAATTAACGGTCCATAATAAAATGGATGTGTTTAAATTATTAAAAAAAGGGCAAGATAAAGCAACTATAGCAGCCCCAAATATTAATGACCATTCAAGCCGTTCTCATACGATCTTTAGTATAATGGTTCATACACAAGAAGCGAATCCTAATGGCGAAGAGTTAATTAAAATGGGCAAACTTAACTTTGTTGATTTAGCCGGTAGTGAAAATATTAATAAATCCGGTGGTGGTGATCGGCGTTTCAAGGAGACTGCAAGCATAAATCAATCTCTTTCAACTTTAGGCCGTGTCATTAAGGGTTTATCCGAAAAAAGTTTGCATGCACCTTTCAGGTATATATTCATATGTTCTAGTTTGCTGTGTGACCATTAATTTTTGCTTACAATTGTTACACTTATGATTTGGTGGTTATTTCACTTTTAAATCCCATTAGCTATGCACGGTAAGTATGTCTCTTTTGATTTCATTTTATCACTTGAAGTCTGTGTAAACAGTGTTTACTGCCCTTTCTTCTTTTTTGTAACTACATCAATTTTATTCATATTTGGTGATTAGCAAAATATATAGACAATCGGATAACATTACAACAGTAAAAAGGTCTACACATAATACGAACTATAGAATAACCATGACAAAATTGTTCTATTTAACTTAATGCATTCTCACACAAATTGTGACAAATAATTTTACTTTTATGTTTTGTTGCATAATATAAATTGTATCGTAATTACTGAGTAAATATTATTGTCTATACCGTGTTTCTTAGTCATCTAGCAGGACATTTTTTTTCTGAATGAAAAAATTATACTTCAGTAATTGTAATGCCTAGAACACGATTATCAAGTAAAAAATCATATCCGACATAAGATTTACACTCCAGATGAGAAAAAAGGTATACCACCAAAAGGCAGGTTGGCTGGGTAAGGGAAGAAATAGAAATATAAATACGTGTATTTTATTTAGCGTTGTATTATAAAAGTGAAAGAAAGATAATAAAAAAGATGAACATAAGTAGTACTATGGCTTACTACAATATATTTGGAAACATTTTTTGGTTGATGAAAAATTTTAGGCAATACATTTGTGTTTCCGATTTACAACCAGGTAATTTACACGTGCGCTTGCCAATTTTTCGTTCTAGTTGATCAGACATATGCCCTACATCATTGGGCATCTAAACTTAATCCATACGATTTCTTGACACCTGAAGGACCTGTTGTTGGGGAGTTTTTATCGGAATATGGTATCGTCCTAACTACCCATCCATAAGATCCACGCCTCCCATATGATAATTATACTCTTTGTTAATACGTAGACAATCAAGTTCAATGAATTTCTTTTTGTTTCGATCATACCTTGAAATTTTTTCAGCTGGCTGTGGATTGGCTGTTAGTAAAGGTTTTACACCAACGCATGCCAGCCGAATATTTTTAGTGTTTTTCCGTACCAGAGTGGCAATGTTTATACCAAGAGCATTTCCGACATATTCTTGGGAATATCCCCTTTCCTTGCTTTTAATTTTGTTATCTGTTGGCAACTTGCAATTGTTTATCCAATTTACACGGATTGTGCCTAATGGATAAATACCATGATTTCTTAAATATACCTGAAGAGATAGTGACGTGTAAAAATTATCAAAGTAGATGACATGATTTTTAAAGTCTGGATCTCTTTGTGAAAGTCGAACCACCACATTACCAGTTGCTTCTAAGGTAGGGGTATAGGGAAGACCAATGTTATCATTTTTGCCACAGTAAACTTGAAAATGGTACGAAAATCCAGAAGAATCACACAGTACAAATAATTTCATTCCCCATTTATGAGATTTGTTTGGCATGAATTGTCTGAATGAACTTATCATCTTTGTGGAGCACATTTGCTCATCAACATATAACCGAGCTGATTTTGGTACGGAATCAAAACGTCCATTTAAATGATCATAAATTGGACTTATCTTGAAGATTGAATCATGTTGTTTATGAGTACAATCTTTCATATGAGAGAAATCATTGAATCTGATGTGTTTGTGAATCTGGAAAAAAACGTTTTGACATCATAATTGTTCGAATAGGCTCCAACCAATGCTCACCCCAGCATTCATGGATTTTTATAAACAGACATGTAAATTACTATTCCGATGTACTGCCGGTTACCTACACTGCTCATTGTGAACTTTGTATTTACATCGTTCTGTCAAGCACCCAAATTTGTGTAACCAGCTATTACCTCCAGAAGTTCATTAGTGAAGAAATGCGTGACACATTGAAACAGTGTCTTTAACTCATTAAACCTTTCTGGTAATCTCACATCACCTCGAAATACCAATGCAGTATGATGAAATTGCAAATGTGTTTTACGCCAAACAATTTTCTCTAATGCATTTGATTTAGGAATCGCAGCTCCACCTAGTTGTTCTACAGCTAATGGTGAACGCGGTCGCTTGACTCGTTGGCCTTTCAAACCTGGGTGCTCTGCATACATCGTTTCAGTTGGCCCTTCTTGAGGTAACTGCTTCAGATGATAGTCTTGTATCAGGTAGTGATCGATTTTCACAATGATGATGACAATGATTGAGCTTGAGGGGATAATTCAATTTGAGTAAGAGGATTTTTAAGTGATTTAGATACTACTTCTGCATCTTCAAGATGACTACTGACACTTAAATTTTCAGTTACCACTTTATTAATGAAATCAGCAGACAATGATCTTTGCATGAGATCGATGCACTGTTCAATTTGTTCCTGGTAATTATCAGATAAATTCTTTCACACTATCGTCGTCTTCAAAGTGGCCGCTGGGATCCATATCTGGTTCCAACTCGACATCACTAAGTGAATCCAAAATTTTCTGAATTTCCTCATCTGATAACTTTTCCACATTCCATCTCTTATTTACAACATCGTGATATTTAGGAAGAAATTCATCTTTTCATCCTTTCTGTGACAATAAGGAACTAATATACACCCAATTTGATAGTAGAAATGTACAAATTCCTAAACTACTAAAATTCTATCAAAAACTATTTACTATTAAATGTAAAAAAAACCTGTTCCAAAGCCTACCTGCCTTTTGGCAGGCTGTTTTTGTTAGCTGTTAACGGTCGCAGAATTTTAGAAAACAAGTAATCTAACATATTACTAATAAAATGTATGTTATTATCTACTCACCAATATTTTTGTGTTTTAAAAACAACTATTCTATTACTCTGTTGGGTATGACTGTATCTTCAAATCTCTCATGGGTTGACCATCTTCTGTCAGCTACCAAAACAGCTGCTTGTAAAATAGGCTTTTTGTACAGATCTAAGCAGTACTTTACCTCTCGACAACTCCTTCTGCTGTATAAGGCCCAAATTCGGCCTCATCTGGAATATAATTCTCACCTTTGGGTTAGCGCTCCCCAATACGCTCTCGATATCGTTGATCGTATTCAAAAGAGAGCGATTAGGCTTATAAATGACCCGTCCTTAACTTCTCACATACAGTCCCTTGAGCATAGAAGGATGGTTTCAGTTCTTTCTTTGTATTATCGTTATTACAACGGCTATTGTGCTGGTGTGCTTTGATACCATCTCCGGCTATCTTTGCGAGAAACACTCGGTTCGCTCATTCACATCATCAGTATGCAGTACAAATCTCCACTTGTCGTACCAAACGGGCGCAATCCACATTTTTCTACACGGCTTCTAAACTCTGGAATGATCTCCCTAGTTCCTATTTTCCTCACACTTATGATATGAGAAAATTTAAGGTAGCTGTTCATAGGCATCTATTGGCAATTCATTATCCCTCTATCCATCCTCCTAAGTGTTCCTGAGTGCTTTAGCACGATAGGCCTTATTTAGCCTGTTCAGGTCCACAATCATAAAAAAAAAAAAAAAACGAACTATTTTTTAACACTAACGAAAAATTACGATCCAACCACGGCGACTTTCAACGTCGAAGTCCGAAGTAAGTCACTACACAACCTCACAAGTTTGAAAACGCAACTCAGAACACAGAGCATTCAAACATACGATGCCTATAACGATACCTAACAAAAGGCTGGGTAGCCAGTTGAAACGAAAATAATATTTACATTCAGATATACTTTGATTTAGTTGTGACCTGCCAAAAGGCGGCCCGGCCAGCGAGAGTTAGAGTTCATTAGAAGTTTTCATAGCTAGAAAAAAACTGAATTCTGAATTTGTGGACTCCAGGGTTATTCAAGATTCTCTTTCATTTTAAAATATTTTCAATGTCATGTCACTTCCGGTTATCCCGGAAATCTCCATTAACTTTCTTATTTTAAATGGAACACCCAGTATATTATTTCATTTTTGGATTCTTGAGAAAATTTCATGATGGGTTCCATCAGATTTCCCCATACCTATTTTCAATTGTTTTTTAACAAACAAAATACACCCGTGTTCAACACAAAATTAAAAAACACCGAACGCGCTTCACTAGCTAAGCTATCATCATCAGCGGTCGACTGGGACGAACTAAAGAAAACTTCTAATTATATATATATATATATATATATATATATATATATATATATATATATATATATATATATATATATATACCGATACCAAACGAATTGGCTTAAAAAATACAGTGGAAAATGTTACAACAAAGGAAGATATGATGCAGAGAGTCTTACTTGCTTTTAATTCTCTATCACCCGACCATATTTCCAGAATTACAAGGCATAACTTAATGAAAAGGATTCATAAATGTTTAGAAGTAGATGGTGCTAATTTTGAACACTTATTATAAAACTTTATTTGTTTAATATTACATTTAGTTATTTTTGTTTGTAAGTTATCTAATTAAATTAATACAAAATACTTAGTCAACGTTTTTAATGATATTGCAAATCATAGCCTACCCTTTACTAATATTGAAATATTTAAGTGCTGTTATGTTTTAACTAAGATAATGAAATATCTCAAAAGTGGTTAGATTTAGGTATAGGGATACCAAACGAATTGGCTTAAAAAAATACAGCGGAAAATGTAATAATATACAGGGTGTTCTACTTAAATTAAGCAACTTATAAATGATTTAAATTGTGCATTTTGGCGGCTAGGTTTAAAACACCCTGTATGAAATATCAATGAGGTGGATATATGGAGTTAACGGGCAAGCGCTTGTTGTTTATTAGTTACAATTTCACATCACTAGCTTCGTTATTAATGGAGATATAGTTATTCAATGTGGACTAGGATTTTTTCAAAATTTAAAAAAAAATCGAAATATCTCTAAAATACTTCATTTTTGGTATAGGACATTGTGCACAAATTTTATCTAGAATTTCATGTAGAATTCGAAAATAAAATAAAAAAATATTAGGTTCCATTTAAAATAACAAAGTTGACATCTACTTCCAGTATAACCGGAAGTGTCACATTCAGGACAATATTATAAGTGAACTCAGCGTCATTCAAAACCTACAGTTTCGTAATTTCAGTTTTTTAACATAACTGTATCCGCCATTACTTTTAACCAAAACTCTTCGCGCCACACCCTGTATTGCTTTCTCTTTGAGAATTGCAGCAAAAAGTTAATAATATAACACTACTAGGTACCATATTTTGTAAGATATATTTTTTTACATTGTTCTGTGAACACAGTTATGGTCTTTCACGAGGGGGAGGCATTACCTAGTCTTTTTAGAAAATGGTGCATGTTTTCAGGAGATATTGAACTCTGATTATTGATGATTTATACTGGGTCAAAGACCGAGTTTGGACAACTAAAAAATCGTCGTGACTGAAAAATTACTAAAAATATGTATTTCTACTAAATGAAATTAATTTTTTCAAAAGAGGATTCATTTAATCAATAGTGGAAAACTTAGTAACTATCTCTTCCTACTGTCATTTTTGCTTTATTTTTATTGCATAATCACTATATATTTTAATGGTTGGTCGTTGAACGACGTATACTTGTAGGCAACTTTTTTTCAATGAAATATTTAGTTTTTAATCCCTTTCTGTATTATAAGTGTTTTGTAATTGTGGTTTCATATTAGTTGGGTTGATCGGCCTATTTCCACAGTTTTTGCTTTTATAGCACGACGTTCTTGTAACTGTGGTTTCGTATTAGTTGAGTTGATCAGCGACGTCGCGCTATAAAAGCAAAAACTGTGAAAATAGGGTGATTAACTCAACTAATATTTAAACCCTGAAAGCATGGATTATCAATATTTTTAACAATTAATTGTTCTGGAATTAAAAACTAGCATAAAATTGAAATTGAACTACCAATATATACAATTAACATAATTTCCATGGTGTTATCCTCAATACTTAATTCTAATTCTACCTGATGGTACGATATCAATGTAATTTGTTGTACTATCAACTGATACCTTAGGACAGCTCTGAACGTTGTTATTGTTTCCAATACTATCAATACGGTCCTGAGATGGATGAGCACTTCCTCGGACAAAACCGTTCATGGTGATTCATTTAACCGCATATAAAACACGAACCTTTTTCTCTCTTCGGTTTTGGGCAAGACGAAACCATATGCCCTTTTCCCAAACAGTTGAAACAAGGAATGTAATTCGGCGTTTTTATATTACTGTCGTTAACACGCTTTACAGGCGAATTATATTTATTTGAACTAAAATGAGACCTACTATAATGTTTAGCTTGTCGCTCATTTACAATACGGTCATAATTTAATAAGTTCGTGATATAAATTGATGCCATCGAAATGATCTTTAGGCAATATCATATTATCGAGTTCTCGGGAATGTAGTCCAACAGTAATTTGTTCCTTCTGTTCTTTAAAACTGAGTCCCAACTCTACATAACTTAATTTTTTCATGATAATGCACACTTAAATCTTCAAATGGTTTTGGATTCGATATCGTTTTCCAAAGAGACGTTACATTTTTCTCCAATACAAAATTGTTTTTAAATTCCTTACGAAATTGGACCCAAGTTTTAATAACATTACGGTTCGGCTCATACCAATGTTGAACTGTTCCCGTCAACTTTGATTTGGCCATTTCCAATGTAAATTCTTGTGGCTAGTGATGGAAATGATGATATTGACATTGAGAAATCTGATATAACCCCATAATTACGTATATTTTGCTGTGTATTTACATTTGCAAAGTTTGTAACACCTTCGCATTCTGTGCAATAACCTGGTTCATAGTTGCTAATAATTCATTCATATCGGTAACTTGCGTTTGTGGATTTACATTTAGATGCACATTAAGGTCAGATGGTTCGACATGCTGCATAGCAAAATTTTCAAAGGTTTCCTCAGGAATGCCCAGATTATTATCCATTTACATAAGCACGTGGTCGCAGAAAATACCAAATTATCTGCTTTTATCCCACTTCTGAAATTGTCGTAAACTCACTAATAAATAAATATAACGAATTTCTAAATATTGTTTCTTTGGTTTCTCAAATAATGACAACACAATAATCTGACATTTTGTAACAACTAACTGTCTTAGCCTTCTATGATTTTTATACATTACCACATAATGAACTATGAAATCAACTTAATTTTTACCTTCCAACCTACAGATAGGAAGGTATAGTAGGTTATGCAATCGACCTCTTTTCACTATCGCTAAATCGACTTAGCTCATTTTACAACTTTTGGCGAAGATCGGCCATAATGTCTGGATGTGTATCTGTGTGGATGTATGTTAGTATCCACGATAACTCTAGAACGAAAACATCTACGTAGTTAAAATTTAAGCCTGTTTTCATTTCGCTGGTTTATTAGGGGCAGTTTTTGGTTTTTATCAAATATTTCAAATTTGGTTTTTATGCATATTTCAAAGATATAAAAATACCAAGATAAACATTAATCGATTAATTATTTCCTATGCAATTTTTTGATACGACGTGTAATTTAACGGCAAAAAAATTCGATATCTGAATAACGATTAATTTTATAGAAAAAGTGTAGACATATTTTTTAAAGAGAATTTAATTTTACATGACTTTTCTTTGTAAAGTTTCTTAATATAACGCAAGGTAAGTCTAAAAATTAATGAAATATCAATGAAAATGGTTAAGCTGTATTACTGATATCTTATAGAATTTTTTTTTAAGTTAACATGCATTTATGTCTATTAATTTCTATTTGACATGAAGTTTTAAACGTTATTCTGACATAGATTATTGTTTTTGTTTCTAAAATGTTGCCTGTTTTCGTTATGAACGTATAAAATATCATATATAATACAGTGCGTCCAAAATTATTGATAATCCGGGAAAAAGCGGCGTTGCCTGGAAACTGCATGAGTTGGTTTTCTCTGTTGGTTAAGGAGGAGGGCTCTTATTTGAATCAACAGAGAAAACTAACGAATACGGTTTCCTTAAGGAAACAACGCTTTTTCCAGGATTATCTGATCAATTTTGATGCACGCGTAGTATTCGGTAGATTGTTTCCAGAAATATATATATATATATATATATATATATATATACCGGGTGTCTAGAATCTACCCACGTTCTATGGCTATCTTTGTTATTATAAGAGATACAGAATCGGTTAAATTAGCAAAGTTGGGCAGAATTACATGATAATTCAAATACCGGTAAGAAAATTCAACATTGTTGCCAACTTTCTAAGATATCTGAAAATAACTAAAAATCGTTCAAATTTTGAATCGGCTATATCTTTTTTAATATTCAAAATACGAAAAAGTTATAAGAAGTTGTTAGCTATTTTTACGCAAAATGGGAAAATGCGAATAAAAAATTTTTTTAGTAATTATTTTTCGGAATCCATAGCTACGCACGTCTAACGTTTTGCAAAGCAACCTATACAAAACCAGGTTAATGGTAGATCCTCGTTTCGCGAACAATTTGTCTTAAAAATAACTGAGTCTGGGTTAGGTTTGAGGAAATAATAACATTTTTACGTGGAGCTAAACTGACTTTTTGTCTCACGAAAACGTAGCAAAGTTGCATGTTTCCGAGATAAAATTATACAATTTTGCTATATTAAAAGAAGAGCTCGCTCAAACATTCAAAAGTTCAAACATTGCTGTTGAATGCATAGGACGTAATATAAACCTTCAAACCTGAGATTTAAGTTATGAACGCTTGTCTTGAATGAAATGTGATTATACAAATAAGGGGGCGTTTTAAACACAATTATCTTGTGAAAGAAATACGCAGAGTACAAGATCCTCCTATTCTCCATATTCAACCATTACAGTACAAAAAGTTTATAAGTGATCCTGACAAAAGTCTGATGCCAAAAATTATTCTTAAACAGGTATTTTGACATACAGATGCATGGTCCATAGATTGTGTCGCAGTAGTTGGAGTTGGACAATTCACAAAGCATTCTTTTTACGTCCCAGTTTAGCAATTGTCTGTAGAGATATAAGCGTTTTAATCGTAAGTATGAGCCCAAAAGGGTAATTTAGAGTCTGTTATAAGTCCTAAATTGCAAACTTCGTCAACATGCTTAATACTCTCGCAAAATTTTAAGACCATGGTTAGCAGCAATACTATATACGATATATGCATCTATTAGTGTTTTGTATCTTGGGACAGTGATATGCTAGATACGACTGTGTATCGTCTGCATAAAAAGATGTTGTGCAGTATGTAATATTATTGAATTGTGAAATGTATATAGAAAAGAGGAGTGGGCCAAGAATAGAGCCTTGAGGCACAGCACAGAAACATCCTTAAAAGATGAAGTCAGATCACCATAACACACAGCACAGCTTCGAGTCTTATTGCTTAAGTAATGTTCTAAAAGGTGAAGCAGGATCACTAAAACCAATATAACCCAAGAACGTACTATGGGAAACAGTGTCAAACGCCTTAGTAAAGTCTAATAAAATCGACACAGTTAACTTATTTTTGTCCTAAGCCTCCAGAATGTCATCTGTAATTCAAGTCAAAGCTGTAGAGCATTTAAACTTGCGGCGAATCTAAACTGATTGCTTAGTATAATGTCATAATAATTAGAATTAGAATTTGATGTTTCATAAGCTTTTCTTGGACATTAGAGAAAGTTGGTAATATGCTAATTGGTCTGAGATTATTCATTGTTTTAACTTGTTTTATTTTTGGAAGAGAATGTACAACTGCCTTTTTCCAGGCTGAAGGAAATACAGAGTTTACTAAACAGTATTTGAAAATGAAAGTTAAGTGGTTAATAATATCTGGAAGAAAGAGAGTTAATAGATTAACACTTCAGTTAAAATTGACTATTCTAAAATCAAAAACTACGCTGGAGTGACATTTTTTTATTGCTATAATACAATAGTTAGCGGATTATGAGTATAAGTAAATAATGCCAAAAAGTTATTATTAAGTAACTCTACATCCTGTAGTTCACTCGGTAGGCAAAAAACTTTTTCATTATTTACATCTGACTTGTGCAAAGCATTTCATAGTTTTGCAGGATGTCTATCTTTTGTTATATAGTTCAAGTAAGCTTTTTTGTACGACGTATGGCAGATGTTACTGAGTTACGTAGCAATTTGTAAGAGTTCCTATTCGCTTTTGAGTATTAGAAATCCTTAATACCTTATTTCTAATAGAGATTAATAATGTAAAGTTGTTAGTCAACCATGGAGCTTGCATTTTTGTTATTTTAACTTTACGGTTAGATGCAAATTTATCTAAAATGAGTAAAATATTACTATTAATAAAATCAATCATATTATTCACCGAAGTGAATTTATAAATTTGGCCTCAGTTCAATGATTTTATCTCAAAGTCAAATGCACCAAAGTAAAAATTTCTTAAATTCCAATATTCACGCTTAAGGGAGATTTGTGTAAGGATACAGTAAGATCAAAAGCAATTAAGCTATGATCTAAAATATCTTCCATTGAATATATGCCGTGATTACTAAAGACTTCAGAAGAGAAAGACATAATAAAAAGGTCTATATGCTGTGTAACTCTAGTAGGATTACACACTGATTGTGTTGAGTTAAAAGAACTTAGCACACATTGTAAATTAAGGGAAGTGGAGTTATTTTTAAGGGCATCAATATTAAAAACACCAGTGCAGACAATGTTATCATGTAAATGAATAATATAAGACAGAATATCTTCAAATTCCTGTGTAAAATTGAAAATATTAGTATCAGGTGGTCCATAAATAACACCAACGGCCAAGGTTAATTTGACTATACAGCTCTTTAACCACAGTTGTTCAAAGGTAGATGGTTTTAGGGTCAGTGTGTATAAACATGCATTTTATTGCATTATTTAAATATAGACCAATACCTCTTCCTCTGGCATCCCGATCATAACGTATCTGCCTTGTTGTGTTGTGTTGTGTGTAATTATTAAAATATAAAAATAATAATGCTCTTTATCTTTCTATCATGAGAAGCAACCTGACAGGTGCTTGAGTTTGTCCCTCTCCTCTTGATATTGCCCTGCTTCTTCTTTCTCTGTTTAACTCATTTGGATGTAAGTATTTTAATTTTTTGATGCTTATTATGAATTCATGTAGAGGATTATTTGAGCAAAAGATATGGTCATACATTTACTGAACTTTCAACTGATCGATATTTTATGAAGATAAATTTTAGGGAATCAAAATTAACAAGAATTTTACGTGATAGCTTAGGAGGTAAAACAAAAACAACTTTTGTAGCAACCGTCTCACCTTCTCTATCAAGTTTAGAAGAAACGATGAATACTTTAGATTATGCAGTTAAAACAAAAACGATACTAAACCAACCAGAAATTAATCGACGGACATCACAAGCAACAGCAGTGAACCAATACATTGATGAAATTAGTTACCTACGTAAAGATTTAGAAGCTGTACAGTCTGGCGAAGGTATAATTTTAAATGTTGACAATTATAATAAATTAATATCAGATCAACAAGCCAATAATGAACAATTATCTAACATGACAGCATCCATTAACCACTTAAGTAAACAGTTGAGAATTGTTGAAGAAGAAAAAGAAAATTGCCAGCATGAGTGGGATTCTTTGCAGAAATCCTTCGCTGAAACCCAAAATGAGCTGGTAAAAACTAAAACCTGGCATAATGATGTAGAGTCTAAAAAAAATGAATATGAGTTCTTAGCGTTAACATATCAAAAAAAGGCCGAAAACTTGTATCAAAATGCCGAAAGTATTTTAAAAATGATGAAGTCATGTAAATACAATGAAACTACATTACGAGAAAAAGTTGAATATTTATACAATACTACTAATGCTAATAATGATACTATCAAGAAAACTAGTGCAAACATACAAACAATGTGTAACAGAATAATGAATGAGCATACAGATTATGCCGATTCTTCTGGTGCTTTTATTAACAAACTTGAGAATATGATGGGAGTCTATTACAAACACCAAACTAATTTTTTCGAAAAGTTCAGCAGTCAAGCTTCCTATATTTGTGATGTTCTAGAAAATGAACATAAATTAATCGGAGAGTCTTTTCAAAAGGCTCACACCGATTTAGAATATTTAAGGCAAAAGCGGGAAAAGCAAATTGACGAATTCTCGAAATCAGTAAATGATTGGGAAATCTGGAACAAAACACAGTTTGAATCTCTCGCAGAAAATATATTTAAGCCTGAGATAGAGCGTCAAGCAGAATGTATGGAAATATTAAAAAATCAAACTTTAAAACTGAAACCTTTATTGCCATTAAACAATATGTGGGATAATCTAAATATGCTTAATACTGAAATTTCACAGGATTTAGAACACTTTTCACAAGTTTTATTGGATAATGAAGAGCACAATGATAAAACACTTTCTCAAATTTCACACTGTACAGATGAATTGATGAAAACTATAAATTTAGTATTTGATACTGTTGAAAATCAAGTAGAACAAAATAAAGAGCACGATTTATATAATATCACATTTGTTGAAAATTTTGAAAATAAATTTACAAACAAAATACAACAAATTGAGCACAATTATGATACACGTAATCTTGAAATTTCAAATACAATATCAACGGATATTATGGGTTTAATTGATGACTTTGAAAAGGGCAGTGCAGAAAATGTATTGGACAAGTGTGTTATGCAAATAAATCAAATTGATAGTGATGCTAACGAGAAATTAACACAATTAACAGAGGAAATACGGAATAGTGATGAAGAATTTGTTAGTAGCAATCACGCAATCCTTACAGAGCTACATAACTTGCTTACTGTAAGAATAAGAATAATGTGGCTTTTCTCTTTAATTTTTTTTTTTTTGTTTATATATATAGTCCATGCTTCATGTGTGTTCTGAAGTTTGTAAACAAGTAGAAGTGGAAAACAGTGATGCAGCGCCCTCTATACTTAAAGAATTGGATACTCACCTCGACGAGTCTTCTAAACACACTGCTACTTTAGCTCAAAATGTTAATGAAATTGCATCATTAATGAAGTGTGATTTAAAAGATGTAATTGAGGTCAAACCTACGAATACTACACCTTTGCGTGATTCGAACAAATATAATTGTCAATTAAATGAATTAACACCTAAGGAACAGATCTTATCTAGGTTTCATAAATTAAAATTGGTAAGATTCTTTTTGTCTTATTCTTTAGTAAATTTAATTTTTTAGGGTGGAATTACTCAACTTTCGTTTAACAATGATACTAGTAGAGGGGTAAGTATGTTTTTATTGTACGAGATGACATTATAATTTTGTTTTTAGGACAACGATTTATCGCAATAATTTTAATGTGTAAAGTAAATTTATTTATGTGTTAAACATATAAGTTGTTTTTGTATGTACGTAATGTCTATTGATAAAAGAAATATATATATACCCTTTGAACGTGAATGTTATTTTAATTTTGTACAAACTTCGTGTTTAAAATATCTTTATAAAATAATGTTTTTTATTTTTAAGTCTTAGTAGAAGGTTTACAAGAAATTTCTAACATTATCAACTAATTGTAATTGTTGATTTAGTTTACTTATGCAGTGATTAAAAGTTTTTATTTTTACCTTCTAACGTATATATTTTAAGCTACAGCGATTTTACACCTGTGTTATGTGAAGTGGTTTTTAACCTTGCGGAAATGAACATTGCTTCCGAAGCTATCTTCTAATTATACTGCAACATGGTGTTACTAATTTTTAAACTTGTACAAGTCGACGTTACAATCTGTGTGAAGTGGCCCATTAAGACAGAGTGTCATTTGCTCGGTCTGCGAGCATGTTTTTTGTTTAGACGTTTACTTTATAGCGTGGGTGCATGTTATTTGTTTGTTTTTACGAGATTTACATGTTTTGTGTTTGGGAGCTTACTTGATTGCTAATTACTTTACTTGAGTATTTGTATGTTTTCGGCGTTCACGTGTTTGGGTGTTTATTGTTTTTTTGTGTATTTTCTTGCTTGTTTGGGGTGCTTTGGAAGATTCTAGATGTGTTTGTGTACAAGCTTCTAAATTATACCACAAGATGGCTTTGGAAGTTAACTTTTAATTATACTGCAAGATGGTGCTTCTAGTTTTTAAATTATACCACAAGACGATGTGTACTGTGTGATAACCAGAGAAATGTTATCCCTACTATCTAAGTAGTAGTAGGGATAACATTTCTCTGGTGATAACTATTGTTATACAAGATGGCGTTATATTTCTAATCTCGAAAGGGAAGTACAGGGTGGTTTTTTTTCGTTAATATTATAGGGTATAGGCTAAATGGTAAGAGATACAAAAAAACTAAGATAAGTGTCCCGTTCTCTTTTTTAGTATTTAGTTTAATGGCGCAATCGGATCTACGCTAACTAAATTGGTTTCGAAGATACAGAGTGATTCTCAATATCTGCCAGTTTTTATTATCTCGTATGACTCGGTTATTTATGGAGATAAAAAAAAGCTTTGGATACGAAAGTTTTATGACTTTTTGCGTTGAATCCAGTGGCGTTCTCAAAAAAAATATAGATGTTTGATTTTTTGAGATATTATCAAAAGTAGCATTTTCTTAAATGGGACACCCTGTATCCGATAATCTCAAAAAATTGCATTTTTTCTTGAGATTGCAACAATATATAACACTTAATATTTTGCATTGTCCTAAATAGCTAAAATACTAAAAAAACATTTTTTTTAATTGGCCATTAATTGAATGTTTTAAGCAATTGTTTTTGTTTGTTTACATGTCATAAAATTCAGTAACAATTATGTATTGGTATTCTTATTTCGTTTCCGATTATATTTTTTAAAAAAGGTGATTAAAATGAATGATTTTCAAAATTATGAAAAATTAAATATGCTTGAGTGCTACATTGAGAGTAATAAAAATAAAGACGCAGCTCTAGTCTTATATTTGGTGCGTTATCCGGAACGACGACAGCCAGAACAACAAATATTTGAATGATTATATCACAATTTAAGTGAGTATGGATCATTTGGAAAACCAAGAAGTAAGATTTACAATAAGGCAAATAGAGAAAGAGATGAAATAAATACATTAGCTTGTGTTGCTGCTGATCCGACGATATCTAGCCGTAATATTGAGAAAGATATTGACACAAGTAAATCTAAAGTTTTAAAAACTTTAAGAAAGCATAAGTATAAACCATATAAAATAAGAAAGGTTCATAACTTACATCCTAAAGATGAAGAGCGGCGTTTAACATTTTGTCATTGGTATTTGCAGCAGATTAATCGGAATCCCAATTTTTTTCAAAATATATGGACCGACGAGGCTTTTATATCTAGCGAAGCAATTTTTAATCAACATAATAATCGATATTGGTCAAACATAAATCCTCATCAGACGGTCGCCAAGATACAACAAGGACGGTTTGGGTTCCATATGCATGGGTGGCGCTATATCAAAACAGAGTCCTTAACTACAGAATTTTTAATGAAAATTTGAATGCTCAAGGATACGTCCAAATTTTGGAAGAATGTGTAATAATGGAGTTGGATAACATGCCATTAGCTGCAAGAAATAATGTTTATTTACAACAAGACGGTGCTCCAGCACATAATAGCCACATGGTAAGGGACTTACTAAATGTCAATTTTGGCGAAAATTTGCTTGGTACATATGGACCAAACAGATGGCCTCCGCGTTCCCCCGACCTGACGCCACTCGACTTTTATTTTTGGGGATCTATCAAAAATGAAGTCTATAAAACCCGTAGTAATACTGTAGAAGAACTCAGAGCAAATTTTATTAATTGCATTGGAAGAGTGCCAAATATTCAAATCTATAATGCCACTCGTTCAGTTACAAGCCCAAAAATGCATCGAGCAGAATGGAAGACAATTTGAGCACCTTTTGTGATTAACCACCTATGCTAATTGCTATATATAAGTATTTGAAATAATTACTGTTGAGTTATAAATCTTTTCTTGTTTTTTGTAGTTGTTGTTTTAGTTTATTAATGTTTTATTATTGTTATTATCTGCAATTTTATTATGTCTATTATAAAATAAAGAATTGATTAAATCCATGGCCAACTAAAAAAAACGTTTTTTTAGTATTTTAGCTATTTACCTAGGACAATGCAAAATATTAAGTGTTATTATATATTGTTGCAATCTCAAGAAAAAAATGCAATTTTTTGAGATTATCAGATACATGGTGTCCCATTTAAGAAAATGCTACTTTTGATAATATCTCAAAAAATCAAACATCTATATTTTTTAAGAACGCCACTGGATTCAACGTAAAAAGTCATAAAACTTTCGTATCCAAAGCTTTTTTTTATCTCCATAAATAACCGAGTCATAAGAGATAATAAAAACCGGCAGATTTTGAGAATCACTCTGTATCTTCGAAACCAATTTAGTTAGCGTAGTTCCGATTGCGCCATTAACGTAAACACTAAAAAAGAGAACGGGACACGTATCTTAGTTTTTGTATCTCTTACCGTTTAGCCTATACCCTATAATATTAACGAAAAAAAACCACCTTGTACAGTTAGTTATTCTGTCGACAGCGAGCGAGATAAGAGGTGTTTGTTGGCTAGTTCCGGGTGTTTGCTATGTGTTAAATTTTAATTATACCATAAGATGGCATTGTAAACTGTATACTAACTTCTAATTATACCGCAAGATGGTACTAATAGCTGTCAAATAGTACCATAAGTAGGTTTTGCAAGGTGTGCACTGACGTCCAATTATACCACAAGGGAGCGCTATATTTACTTCTAACTTAAAGAAAAGAAAGGAGACAAGACTTGACTCTTATGACAGAGTTGACACTTTTCAAGATGCTGAAACCTGATTCAATATGTAGGAACAGAGATTCACCAATGGTGCCAAAAGCAACTTGATTGCAGGAACAAGATTTAAGATTCTGTACCAAGATTCAGCTTAACAGGATGACTGCGTTACCGGTCCTTGGGGACCGGTATTGGT
This sequence comes from Vesta saturnalis, assembly GCA_036346205.1. Taxonomy (NCBI): domain Eukaryota; kingdom Metazoa; phylum Arthropoda; class Insecta; order Coleoptera; family Lampyridae; genus Vesta; species Vesta saturnalis. The sequence goes on from JARFJB010000003.1 coordinate 982,394, forward strand.
TATTAATGTAGTGCGGTAGATGAAAGTTACAAATTTTTAATATCTGCCAAAGGCGTATATTCGTTAATTTTCGTTTATTTTAAATGCTAAAGATAACGTTGTACATGTCTCAAGCTTCGGAACATTTTTAAAAGAAAAAAATGTACCGGGCTTTGGGGACCGGTAACGCACAGACATTCCAATTTGTTACTCTGGTGCGGGATCGGCCCTGTGGGACATGCTTGCGCAGACAATCGGTGTTTAGAATCGGTTGTATTTCAATAACACGTGCATTTACGTCTGTGTTTTGCCACTCTAAAAATGTCGTCTGGCGTAAAGAAAATTTTGTTTTTAGCTTGTTGTAGCTTTTAAAAACGGACTCAGGGCGAGCTTTACATGTTGAAAATAGGGGCTTGGCGTAGCTCTATATATTGAAAATCCGGCGAAACCCATGCTGTTGGAAAGAAGACTCCTAGCAGGGCGCCAGTTTTGGAACTCGGAGACCACACACGGAAACAGTTAACCTAAATAAGGTGGCGGAAAGCAAAAAAAGCATTGGGTGTAGACATAGGGAATAAAATGGGACCTTAAGAGGGGGATGAAAAAATCGTCACAAGCATCTTAAGTTTGTAAAAAACCAATGTAGAGGAAATCTCAGTCATTAAAAAGTAATTAAAGGGCAATTAAATTTCCACCCTCCTACTTAAGACTAATTTTTTGTGTGCATAGTTGACTACGATGGGTTAACAATTATATCATTAGGGAAAGTTGTTAGGCTAGAGTGGCACAATTTTCAAAATCGAGAAGATTTTTATGCAATTTTTGCATATTATGCAATTTTTAAAATGTCTATCGTTTCTTGTTGTACTTGATTCGCACAAGTCCGGGCAGTTTGCAGAATTCGTTTATTTTACACAAACGTTGTTAGGTTTGAGTGGCTAATCGATTTGTACGAGCCCAAGGATCATTACTATTGAATTTGAGCCGGATCAAAAGTCGAATCTGCTATTTTAATTGCGCAAAAGAGCTAACAGTAACAGTGACTCGCACATGGGCGCAGTTTGCGATAGTTGAGGTTTTGTACTATTACTCTCATTGACTTTTAGGGGATATTTTATGCAACAGCGAAAAAATCATGTAAGTTAAATCTTCGTGCGGCCTTCCACTCCGCTTGCGGTGAATGCCATGTGCGGTTATTCGTCTCAAAAAACTGCAATAAATATCTTATGTTATATTAGTATTTTTGTTTAATTTTGTATTGTTCGAATAGGTTAAATAAAATAAATTATTCTGAATATTCATTTATGGATATGGTTTTATCGACCCCCCCCCCCTCCCTTCTAGATCGTATGCGATTTTCCATATCTTATTAATTTATTGTTTGTTGATGACCTAGTAATTTTCTTCTTTTGTGCTGGATTTTTCATCCCCCTTCTTTACCATTTCGAACTCCGCTAGAGTCCCTAACAGCCAAGGAACCCCATTATCAACAGCTGGGCTCCAGTTGGGCCCTATTTGAACAGCACTTCTGCATTGCATTGAGCCCCCTTTTCCGCCATCTTGCTTATGGATGTCTTTTAGATTTCCGCCATTTTGTTTCCGTTTGTCTTCTTGGCTTTCAGCTATTTTTTCTACGTGCATTTTCCGAGTTTCTGCCATATTAGTTGTGTGTGCGTTTACGGTTTTCAGTCATATGTTTACTTGTGGCTCTTTGTTTTTCCATCATTTTGTATTCGTCTGCCTTTTTGGTGTTTTGCTATCTTGTTTGTGTGCGTATTTTACCAGTAATTTGATCAGCACCCGCAGTTTTACCATTCTTATACTTTTTTATAGCTCTTTTTTGTCTCATTTAACTCATATGTAGGTATAGAAGGTTATGCCAATTCGATTTTTATCTCATTTCACAAAGTTTCATCAAGATCGGCCATAATGTGTGTGCGGCTGCGCGTGTGTGTGGGTGCGTGCGTGTATGTGTGCACTAATAATCTTGTTCTGCTTCGCGTTATTCGAATTGGATTTGAATTCGTCGACAAATCAACGAAGACTTTTATAAGAGGAAACCGAGGACGTTAGGACGAAAATGAGGGAACACCGAGAAGAAGGGTAACGACTGTAATGAGTGGCGGACAATATGGTTGACAAAACGGTAAGAACGTTAAGGGTAAACAAGACAATCTGAAAGGAAAGAAAGGCTGCTCGAGCTTTCCGAGCTCCTTCAGCCACAGTCATGGATTCCCAGCATACATACATACAGATCGTGTCACCACTACGCTACCAGGTCGGTTTAGACAATCTGAGTGGCAAGGCCACTATGAAGAGCATATAGACGTTAGAGTCGATATGGACGAAATATACGGGAAGGCCGATAAGAACTAATGTTGGTGAAGATGCAAAAAGCGATAAGAACTTTATGATGCATGTGTAGGATAAGCATGAAAAAGTTGAGGACAATAAAGATAATAATAATAGTATGTTAAATAAATAAATAGCATTTATTGTCCAAAAGAATAATTAATTCCATTTATAGGACAAACACGAAAAACAACTTAAACAGTGTACAAAGATAAATAATAAAGAAACAAATATCTCATTACCAAATATGCTAAATATACAATTAACCTAAGTACTAACTACTAAATATATGTGGTATTTAAATTAACTAACTCGATTTAATAATGTTTGTAGTGTACAGTGATGCAAATCAATATCAATAAGGATACATTGTTTGTTATAAGTTCTACATGAATTAATAATTGAAGACATGTACCGGGTGAGCAAATAAGAGCGGCCGTCGGCCATATCTTCAGAGCTGATTATAACAAAAGTGGCCTCAAGAAACACTTGGAAATTATTTATAGAATTATAGGTCCACCGCTAGAGGGTATAATTGAATACCAAAATTTTAAAAAGCCAAATTTTACAAAATTTGTCTAATTAAAGGGCATTATAAATACGAAAAATTCTACGGAAAATTCTGCGTACTTTTTATTAAACAAGTTTTAGTCTATCTTTTCAACTTAATAAGTGACATGCAGATTAGAAGACAGTATTTTTTTTTGTTTTTTTTTTAGAAATCTAGTTCTCTTTGGAAAATATTAAATGGAAGCATGCAGTTTTAACAATGGATTATGCAAGTCGACCAAATTAGTAACAAAATGGCGAAAATCGCATGTCGATACCTTTTTTCTATCCCGAGAACCGAGCTGGTAGCCTAGTGGTGACACAACCTGCTTGGCATTCGGGAGGTAATGGGTTCGATTACCGTTACCGTCTACCTTGTATGAGGTTTTTTCAGGGGGTTTTCCTTATACACATGTAGCGGCATGGTCACTGCGTATATGCACACCATGTGCGGCTATTTAGGCGAATGCTGGGATAGTATTTCCCCCCTCAGATCCCTAACTCCGTTTCTTCCGATCCTACCCTGACCACACCCATCCTTAATCCCACCATGCATATATACGTAATGTGTGTATGTATACTGGGAATCCGTGATTGTGGCTGAAGGAGCTCGGAAAGCTCGAGCAGTCCGCCCTCCCCCTCTGGGATGGAATGAAATACGTGGCCTTTTCCTTTTTTTTCCTATCCCGAGATATCTTAAGAAACGCATAAACAGTGACCATGTTACCGTCCCCGCTAGAGGGCGTTATTTAAAAGGTAATCTTTAACTTTTCGTTTGGCGTACCTACAATTAAAAATATTTAAAAATAATTTTATTGTAAACGTAAAGAAAAGCGCCTCTTATTATTTTCAGTAGTCCGCCACACCAAAAGTAAACAAAAAAGGGTAGGTACAGGTAAATTTCACTGTTCGATAATTTTTATCAAACAATATATATTAGCAAATAAATCTGAAAACAATTTAACCAATCTAACAATCAACAATTTAAAAAAAATTACAACAAACAATTCTAAGAATGTGATTAGTGGCGCCCCAGATATTCAAACTGTCGTCCATCATTTTCAATACAACATTCCAGTCTCTGACGGGTGGATAAGACGAAAGTTTCAATTTCTGCCCCTGAAATGCTTTGTAAGTTCTTTTAATCGCCCCCACAAATAAAAATCTAAACACATCAGATCTGGGGATTTGGCTGGCCAGTGAAATAAACTTCCACGTCCTATCCATCTGTCAGGATATGTTTGAATTAAAAAAGTCCGAACATCCCTAGAGTAATGTACCGGGCATCCATCTTGTTGGAAAAACATATCACGACGAATTGCCAATCGTACGTCTTTTTCATGACAAAAATGTAAAAATTTAATTTTGTTTTGTGGAGTCATAAGGTGATTATTTACTATTAAATGTTTGATATAATTTGATTTGTCACTGTGTTAATATTTATAACATCTAATGTGTTTTTTGTATCTAATATCAACGTTCCTAAGTGTTTGCCTAATATAAACAGAATTACAGGATGCACATTTCAATTTATAAATATCAAACTTCAAAATCTCGTTAGTCGAATATTTGGCATTATATACACATTTAAGAACGTTGGTGTTGGTTGTCAACGCTACTTTTTCTGATATTTTCCAACATATGGAATTGATACGTCGGTTCTGTGTTAATTGAGAAAATGTTTTTGATATAAAATGTGTACTCTTGAGTTTTAAGTGTCGATTACATTTGAAAAGTAACTGTTTGCTTGTGCAATTTGTTTGATAATTGACATTTCTTTATTGAAATTTCGTGGTTTAATGGTAACGAGGTTGCTTTATCTACTAACGATTTATTCATATGCAGCTAACTTATGTCTTTTATGGTGACATGAATCGTTTGGAATTGTAATGTCTGTATGTGCCGGTTTTCTGAATATGGAGAACTCAAACTTGTTCATTGTATTAATTTTTATGTTTAAATCTAGAAAATTAATGTATCTATTTTGTTCTTTCGCTCGTGTAAATTTTATGTTGGGATGTAAATTGTTAATTTTAATTAAGAACTCATCAATAATATTTGACGAACTATCAAAACATGCTAAAATGTCATCAACATAACGAAATCAACATATAACCTTATTAGAGACATTTCATTAAAAAATTTTATTTTCTAAACGAATCCACAATTATTGAAGACATATTTTAAATTTAAAATTACAACTTATATGAAGTTTGCTGTTTTACCTTAATAATTTGTTATTATAACTACTTGTTATTATTTCACTTATATACTTTCTCTTGATAATGATTCATGTTGTATTAAAATGCGTTAAAAAATAAATCTTTATATGAAACATTAGTGCTACAAAATACATTATTGATAACGTTGGTTCAAGTGCACTAGAGAATTTTAACGAAAATCTCCGGTCGTCAATAGCAATAGTAATTTTGGAATATTTTTTCTTACCGAATCTCCCTCAAGCTTGAATTTAAAAATCCGAAGTTTTTTCTCAGTCGGAGATATTTTAAGAAAGTTTCGACCTTTAAAGAAATTTCCGGAAATAATTTTTGCTTTGGGGAGATCGTAGTTGTAACAAGCCATTTTGAGTTGTATTAAAATATACCGTAATTTAGGTCTTTCGTTCATTCAGTTGTAAATATAAGAAAAAATTTTAATTATTTTTGCATTATAGCTATGAGGTAGGCAACTTAATTTGCATTTTGGTGTAACTTAAGTGCATATCGTCTTAAAGGTTTATACTCCCACTTTAAATTATTTTTCTGCTCAATATGTTCACGCAATGCGTCATCGTTGACTTAATTCTTTGCGCAAATCTTTTCGCGCCCGACTACATTCTAGGCGTCCATTTTAGTACTTAATGAACCTTATGTTGAGTAGGAAGCCATATTTTTGGGTTTCCACCTACATTTTGTGAAAGTGCCATTGATTTGATGGTAAGATATTTTAACGCATTACACAAAAAATTAAAACATTTGCTCTTTGCAGGCACTTTCTTTTCTTTTATTTTTACTTTGATTTACATTTTAAGTACGCATTTAATTTTACTGTTGCGTACGCTTTCATTTTATGATTGCAATTTTTATTTGAAAATTTCAAGAAAATGCGTTAAACGGATTATTCAATTTCAAGAAGACAAATTTATAAGAAATAAAATTCCTGTTTGGGTGTGGTTGACAACATAAAAGCATTGTTATTGCAATATATTGCGCAACATTGACACAAGGATTACGTCATTTTGGTTTGCATTTCTGCATTATTTTTTATAATCCCAGGAGTTCTCAAGAAGATGTATTATATTTTGTAACAGGTTTGTTTAATGATTTTTTCGTAATTTAAGGCTATTTTTAAGATATATTTTATTTAACCGTATCATGTTAACTGTTAATAAGCATAGTCTGTATATTTTTTACATTTTGATAAAATTTTTATTGTAAAACTCGGTTTAGTTATTCCGAGCATTATTAAAAATAACTTGGCGTCCGAGATCATTTTATTAGTGTTACATTGCAATTTTTTATATTGATGTTCAGTGGAAGTAATCTAGCAGAATTTGTGGTAATTAAGCAAATCAAAAGTAATTAAGCAAATCAAAAGAATGAACCATCCTACTTTAATTTATCGACTGAATCAAAGGCATTATTTGTGGTGAATGGTTTGTATCTCGAGTTAGTTTAACGATTTGATTTTGGAGAACTTTTTACTCTTATTACTTTATTATATTATTTAAAATTCATACCATATACCACCTCCTACATTATATAGTGAAAATATTTTTCATAATAATATTTATAAATATCTTGTTTTTGTATTATGAGTTATATTCATTCCATACCTTTGACATATAAAAGTTCCGGGAAATCAAATACGAGGATCACTGCTAAAATTCGTGGAATCAAGCACTCCTCACAACGCCAAGGTTCTGCGATTGTCATAATCGTAAAATTTGACATTTTATACCATTAGTACAACTGACAGTTTGATTGTAAATAGAGCAGTTTCATTTCAGTAGAATTTTAAAAGTAGTAAGTTTGTGAAAAAATTGATATTTCAAATCCAAAAGTAAACAAAAAAGGGTAGGTATAGGTAAATTTCGCTAATAATTCTTATCAAACAACATATATTAGCAAACAAATATCTGAAAACAATTTAACCAATCTAACAATCAACAATTTAAAAAATTACAACAAAACTCTAAAAATATGATTAGTGCCCCATATGTTCAAACTGTCGTCAATCATTGTCAATACAACATTCCAGTCTCTGGCGGGTGGATAAGACGGAAGTTTCAATTTCTGCCGCTGAAATGCTTGGTATAGCAGTTCGTATCCTTGCGATCTTGTCAGCCCTTGTTGTGGGTCTGTTAGCAAAAACAAGTTCTTTTAATCGCCCCCACAAATAAAAATCTAAACACGTCAGGTCTGGGGATCTGGCTGGCCATTGAAATAAACTTCCACGTCCTATCCATCTGTCAAGATATGTTTGATCTAAACAATTCCGAACATCTCTAGAGTAATGTGCCGGGCATCCATCATGTTGGAAAAATATATCGCGACGAATTGCCAATCGTAAGTCTTATAAAAGAAGTGGCAATTCGTTTGTTAAAAAACTAAATATCTTTCCCCATTAAGACCTCCCGCATCCAGTGTGGATTTGTGTCTGACAAATAGTGCATGTTATGGCGATTTACACTACCATCACTCTGAAATGTTGCTTCATCTGGCCACATAATATGTGAAAGTATTTCAGGATTTTCTCCTATCATATTGCAACAAACTTCGAACGTGTTGTTAATAATTCACCTCTTTGTAGGCAATTGACGTACATTTAGTGCAGCGTGTGTTGCATATCTAGTTGCATAAAAACATGCATTTAATTATTTTAATTCGAACTCGTACGCATATCGTTCACACATTCGAGTTTCAGACGTGTTCATGCGCAAAGACCTTAGCGTCGTTTTGGTTGAGTTAAGAAGGTGAATGTAGCATCCATTATTGCTTGGTAAAAATTAAAAAAAAATTTATGATGAGTTATAAAAAACTATTAGGTATATTAAAGTTTGAGACGTTTGCTTTTTAAGGCACTTTTATTTTTTTACTTTCATGTTTACGTTTTATTTTTTACTTTAAGTTCACTTTTACACGTTTAAACACATCTACGCCATTAAATGTTTCACCGTTAATCTAAGTTACGGTATTAGTACAATTGATCAAGAGTGAAATTTCTTCATTTGGGAATTATTAAGCATACAAATCCAGATTTATTTCAACCTGAAGTAATATTACGCATCAGTTTTCTAAAACGCTGACTCAGCATACAACATTTCGTTATTTACAGTGTGACCAAGAATAAGGTATTCCGACTCATTCAATTACTCATAATAACATTAATTAATCATTAAGTTATAACGTTACTAACATTAGCATTAGGATGTTTCTGTTCATAATAAAATATACTAGTATAATAAATTTGTTATTGTAGAAATTTCTTTTAAATTTATTGTATAATGGTTTACTTGTTTATTAGATATTTAAAAAGAAGTTTGCGTCCAAGTATTTAACTATTAGTTTCAGGAAGAAGTAAGCCCGATTTTAAAGCGATCATATCTGGGTACATGTACATATTTTTGGTTAATAAGGCAATTCGATAATTTTAAGAACCTGGCCCACTTTAATCTACGACTAAGCAGAAGGCACCAAATCTTGTTATTACCCAAACTGTTAAGTAGCTAAAATTTGTAGCCAGGGGTGTAGAAGTATACGTATAGAACTTTGGGATTTGTACACTGACTTAAAAGCTGTTACAATATTTATTAGCCAGTTACAATAATCCAGTCTGTTATTGAAATCTCCCGCATTTAAACCTTGGTGTAGGACTGTAAGATATGGGTGCAATCTAAAATAGTGTTTTAACTCGTGTGGTCATTTTACGAAAGTTTTTCGCCTGACCTCTCATTATTTTATATTTTATTATTTGATACCAATAATACAATTTTGGTAATAATAGTTATTTATAATATTGTTATAGTGGATTTTCTAAGTAAAATTTATTTTTTAACTGAATTGAACTTATTTGGACAAAAAATGGCAGACCACATTGAATACTGTATAAACTAAACATCTTATTACAAATTAATTATTACATAATGACATTTACTTAGATATAGTTGAAAAATTAATAATATGGAAATTATAGGTAGGTACTGTAGCGTCCACCAGGTCCCTATCTTGAAAAGCCTAATTTGAACTTATTTGCAATAATGCAAATTCAAGAACAAATCAATCGCTAATTAAACACTATTTTAATTTCAAGTTTACCCGCGATAGCAATTACAGGCAGCTACTTTTAAAAATATACCGCTACGTGGAGCCACGATCAACCTCCATTACAGAAAACATCCATTAAAAAATATACCACTAGATGGCGCCATGAACAATCAAACAAAACCAACCTACTTACATAAGTGATCTTATTTTTTCAACGGTTAATCTTCTATCTCAAATAAAGATATTAAAGCCGAAACAGCCATTTCAATTATTCAACAAGATATTAAATTAATCAGTTTGACACAACCCCTACTTGAAAATCGGAGATGTTCTATTTACATACAACAAATGTGTCTACATCAAAATTTGAATTTTGAAAGTATCTACAGTAACAAGCTGTCAGTGTTTTTTGAGCGCGATGGTACATTTCATTTTTCACATTGAGTTTCAACACACTCTGTATATTCATAGGATTATAGCTGTTAATGTATAAACAATACCGTAAGATGGGGTGTATCGGATAGGGTTTTGAACTTTGGACATGAGTTACTTTGGTTCTAATGTAGCTAGGAGGAAACATTCAATGGATATTTTTAGTCTCGGTCTGTTCTTCCAAAATAATCAGTCACACCCCCTCCACCTCAATCCATAGCCTTACATTATTTTTTTTAAACAGAGATCCGAGTGGTCCATAGACCGTGATGAATCGGATCGAACATTTGATTTTCTCGTTAAATTCGATTCAACACACTGGACCTCTGGGATCGACTATGTTAAAAAAAAAGTTCAAATACATTTATTTGTAATAAGTAGGTATACTACGTTTACATCTTAACTAGGTAGGTATAAGTACTACTCTAAGTAAGAGTGATCCAAAGTGGATGCTGACCCCTCTTGATCGATAATGGACATATTTTTGTTTCAATATCTTCATTCTTCACCATACATGTGTCTTCTGCGTGTGGAAACACAAAGGACACATTTTTGGTGACTTTTTTTTGTAAACAGGATACCAATACTTCATCTGGATACACTTGGTTAACTTGAGCTACAAATCTTCGAATGTCTTTTTTTATGGGAAATTTGACGATGATGAAGTCGTTTTTTTGGAGATTGAATGGTTGCACGGCATTTGTATTTTCGAGATTTTTATTGTTTTCGGCAGTTTCGTTTTTCTCACCCAGGTCATTGTCGTTAGAGCTGTCATCATCCGAGTGGCCATCACTCTCATTTCCAACTTCCTCACTTTCATTCTCACGATCAGTAACATAACTGCCATCATCATCAAAGCATTCGGAATGTTCTGTATCAGGATCGTCAACATCTTCCTGTTCTTCATCTGAAGAATTCTCCTTGTCTTCCCTGCATACTCTTTTACCTAGTTCTACGTGGATTTTTTTCTTTCTTCCGGGTCTCTTCGTACTGGTGTCGCCATATCGCATATTTTTCAACAGTTCTGTTAACGAATCTGTAACTCTATTTTCCACATCTAAATTTACATTCAAAATTTGGTCTGCATTACCTATTGCTAACTTATAAGACAAAACGTAGTAACCTGTGTTAGGGCCTGCGCCCTCCTGTCGTGGCGCTTGTTGGGAAATTTGAATTTGTATCGTCATCTAGTTGTGTATGGCCTAATGAATATCTTCTGTAATAAAGGTGGCACCATCTAGCGTTATATTTCTAGGACCAATCAGGGTTTTGTTTGTGGCACCATCTAGTGGTATATTCTTAAATTAGCAAATGTTTTCTGTAATAGAGGCGGCGTCACCTAGCGGTATATTTCTAGGACTAATTACGGTTGTTTGTGGTGCAATATAGTGGTGTAAAGGATAATGAATGTTTTCTGTAATAGGGGTTGATCATGTTCGTCTCTCCCTCGTCTCTTTCTCAAACATACAAATCAATTACTCAAATCAAATCAATTAAATTAAATACCAAACTGATTTAACTTAATCATACAAAATCAGCTCACAATTCAAAAAATAGCAGTATGATTGAACGCACAGAGTGCAAAAGAAAGCCAAATCTCGCACTTATTGTAGCTACCCATCTAATCGCACTTTCGCATTAATTGCAGCATTGTTAGTGCAGGTTCAAACACCGTTAGGAAAAACGAGATTATTAACAAAATTGAACTAAAGATTAGCGTTTGAAAATATATGATTATTATAAACAATAATACATCATTTTTATTTAATAACATCCTTTATCGGTCTTCTTCTTCTTCTTGAATCGTGATTCCTCGCTCTCCTTATTATGGTTCTGAGATTCACTCTTCTTTCCCTTCTGTGAATCATCATCATCACCTTGGATGTGATATACATTCAGCTCATCCACGTCATCGTTTCCATCATCATCTTGAACGGTTATGTTGTAATAGTTTATTAACAAGTCAGTAAAATCTTTAACGTCCGCTGATGTTGGCTCATAAACAGGAGAATACATTATAATAATGCTCACTCGATGACAGTTACACTTTAAAGAGCGAAACGCACTAGAAACGAGAATGCTGCTGGCCTTGGGTCTTGTGCGCAAGCAGCCGCCTTAGGAGAAAATACCTCAGCCATAAAAAAGGAATTTAGATTTATGAACATGCCCCCACATTAGAGATTTTACTGACTTGTTAATAAACTATTACAACATAACCGTCCAAGATGATGATGGAAACGATGACGTGGATGAGCTGAATGTATCTCACATCCAAGGTGATGGTGATGATTCACAGAAGAGGAAGAAGGGCGATGAGGTAGAGGAGAAGGACGAATCTCAAAACCATGATGAGGATAGCGGCGAATCACGGTTCAAGAAGAAGAAAAAGAAGACCGATAAACGATATTAAATAAAAATGGTGTATTGTTGTTTATAATAATAATAATAATATATTTTCAAACGCTAAGCTTTCTTTCAATTTTGTTAATAAACTTGTTTTACCTAACGGTGCTTGAACCTGCACTAACAATGCTGCAGTTAATGCGAAAGTGCGGTTAGATGGGCAGCTACAATAAGTGTGAGATTGGCTTTCTTTTGCACTCTGTGCGTTCAATCATAGTTGCTATTTTTGAATTGTGAGCTGATTTTGTATAATTAAGTTAAATCAGTTTGGTATTTAATTTAATTGATTTGATTAATTTGATTTGAGTAATTGATTTGTATGTTTGAGAAAGAGACGAGGGAGAGACGAACACGATCAACCCCTATTACAGAAAACATTCATTATCCTTTACACCACTATATTGCACCACAAACAACCGTAATCAGTCCTAGAAATATACCGCTAGGTGGCGCCGCCTCTATTAAAAAAAACATTTGCTAGTTTAAAAATATACCACTAGATGGTGCCACAAACAAAACCCTGATTGGTCCTAGAAATATAACGCTAGATGGTGCCACCTTTATTACAGAAGATATTCATTAAGCCATACACAATTAGATGACGATACGAATTCAAATTTCCTAACAAGCGCCACGACAGGAGGGCGCAGGCCCTAACAAAGGTTCCTATGTTTTGTCTTTTAAGCTAGCAATAGGTCCCTTATTAGAATACGAGCTCAAATTTCTCGCAATAAGTAATCAGAATGTAAACACTTAAACACACATCCAAATTCAAGTATCCCGACAAGGGGCCAGGGGCTAAGACCCGAAAGTAAGTAAGTTGCGCAGCCCTACGTCTGTCTTATAAGTTAGCATTAGGCCTCCTTATTATTATAATACAAGTTCAGATTTCCCCTCACAGATAGCGTCACAAACAAATTCAAATGTTTGGTCAAGGGGCGAGGGCCTTAAAGTAAGTTGCTAAGCCATACATCTGTCTTACAAGTTATCATTACACGCCTTATTATAATACAGATTCATATTTCCAGCCATAACCTGCAGAGACTTAAATACAAACTCAAATTTTCCGCCGTTGGAGCCACGACAAGGGCAAAGCCCCGAGAGCAAGTTGTGCAGCCCTACACCTGTCTTATAAGTTAGCATTAGGATTCTTATTATTATAATACAAATTCAAATTTTCCGGCAAGGGTACCACGACAATACACGAAGGCCTATGAACAAGTTGCGATCACAAGGGGCAAAGACGAGAGTGGTTGTCCGTCGCTTAAAAAATTGAAAAAAGAAGCAAAAGCATGTAGTTGTTTAAACCATAACATCGCTGAACCTATGTGTGTACTAGAAAACGTCTTACTATTGCAATACTGGGTGCATACCAATTCCAAAGATGTGTGTGGCGCAAGTGTTGAGATGCTTGAATTCGATCCCGAACCACAAGAATGGGTTTCGGCTTGTATGTGCTTCTAATCAGCTGCCACGACACGCACCTGGACCGTGTGCAATTATCGTAAACACCGATCCTGCAAACAAACAAACAAACAGCATTGGACCGCTATCTACATTGACGAAAATGGCAATGGGGAATATTTTGATTCCTTTGGAGGAGCACCGCAAGGGTGTCATTTACGCTTCCTAGAGAAAAATTCTAAATGGTTCCATTATAACAAAACGACTCTGCAAGATTACCATTCGAATGTGTGTGGACTTTATACGTTAATGTTTCTATATTTTAGATTACATAATTTACCTATGTTTGATTTTGTAAATAAGTTTTTCATTGTATTTTTAATCTTAAATGACGAGATAATCAAATTATTGTACAATTTTTGTTTTCCTACTATTCTAGTCTGATAAATAAAAAAGGGATTTTATTAGTTTGTTTTTTACTTAAGCGTTACGTAATACGTACTGCCATTTCTTTCTTTTAATCGTTTTATAAAAATTTATGATTTTTAGCAATTATTATTAAACAAAGTATGCTACTCAATATTGGTATTATATAATTACACCAACTGCAATTAACTCTATGTTATATTTTAATGAGGATTTTATAATGAATTCGTTTTCTATAAAACAATTTTGTGTGTATGTACAGCATATAATATTTTATTTACATTCCAAAAATTACTTTTACCCGATAACCAGTTTTATATCAATTAAGCATACGTCAAAACATAGAAAGTGGTAGTAGTTTGCCTATACGTGCAGCAGAAAACGGTAGTTATAACCTTAATTTATTTATTTAATCGCACAGATTTAATTACAGCTAGTCCAAACAACATATCTTTTTTAAAAGTATTTAAGTGTTTGGATACCGAGGACCTGTGTATATACAACAATTTTAACGAGAGGATGGCGATTAAAGATATTTCAAAGGTAAGCAACCAGTTTTAATATTCGTTTAGAAAAACAATATTTTGATTACTGTGTCGTGTAATTAACTTTAAATAATTTTTTGCATTGCGTGTTGAGATTAATTTAAAATGACAGTGAAATTTTAATTATTAGAATACAACCCTAATGTATAAAGAAATTTTCCTATAGGTAAAAGATCACAATCTGTAGATAGGAATTAAAAGAAATATAATTATGCAATCTCATTTGATAAAATAAAAATGGGTCCTAATACATATTAATAAACACAGCTTAAATAAAAATCTTTTTCAATCAGAACACGTGCAATTGCCTAACCTCCAGGGGTTACACTGCTCTTAATTTGGGTTGAAAAATGCCCCCCGAAAAGAAGCGGTCACCCAACCCCAGCCCCAAATCCAACACCAACGCCTGGACCAACCCCAAGTCCAAGACCAACCCCGAGCCCAAGACCAAACCCTAAATACACCCCTCACGCGAGCAATACAAAAAAGGCATGGCTGTCAAAAAGGCTCTTAGTACAACAAAAAGGGTTGAAAACTCCATCAAGGGCTTAAAAAGGCCTCCACAAAGAAACCATAAAATAAGGCCGACAAAAAATTGCTGTCAAAAAGACCATAATTAGGGATGAAAATTCCATCAAGGGGTTGAAAAAGGCCTCCGAAAAGAAACCATAAAAATAAGGGTGAAAAATACGGTCTCCCACGTGGCCGGCCTTGTGACGTCAAAATCCAAGATGGCGGAAGGTGTCCGGGGTCTACTTCTCCATTCTCCGCAAACGATGAATTTATCTGCAATTATGCTTTCTTTGTCTTCTGAGAGAGCGGTTTTTTCAAGTCATTTTTTTATAGTGACGATGTAAAACTGTATATGGTATTCCAAACCTACGACTCGCTTCTTTAATATAAAGACCACCCTTTTGTATCGCATCTATCGCTGGTTTTACTTCGTCTCTCGTTCTTTTTGTGTAGGGTT
Organism: Vesta saturnalis; assembly: GCA_036346205.1. NCBI lineage: Eukaryota > Metazoa > Arthropoda > Insecta > Coleoptera > Lampyridae > Vesta > Vesta saturnalis. Next base: position 997,720 of record JARFJB010000003.1, read on the forward strand.
TAAACCTAGGGTTTCTTTGATAATTTCTCGGCACCTTACCTATCAAAATAATTCGTAATTAAAACAATGCACTTATTTAATCCGATTTATTTAGAGATCCTAGTTGCCCTATTGGGTGACTAGGATTGATCCTATTCACCCCCTATCTTTACTCAAGTTGATGCCGAATCGAAGATTTTGAATTTGAATTAAACTTACCAAGCTAAACGAAATTTCAACCACTGTATAAAAATCACCACAAAATTCTACAGATGCATTCGGAAACGCGATTAATCACTTTTCAATTGTATGGAACGTTCTTGAATGAGCACATGTGATACGCCACACAACCACTTTAACAAGATAATACCGCACTCCGGCGATACGCAATGCGCTGAGTCTAAGAAAACCAGTTCATGTTTGATAGAGCTGACGTTAGGACGTTTTAAAAAACTTTCCTAAAATGCGATCCTATTCACCACACAGATCCGACTCATCCCAACTGATGGTACTGTTAGTATACTTTTATTAAATTAGAGATTTCATCAAAATAACTTAACGTGCTTCAAATTGGGTATAAAATATAATCTAGCTAGAATTAATTTTCACTAAAAATGGCAATTCCGCAAAAAAAGATGTAAGTTAACCACATCCATGTTGTGGTTCTGCTCCGTAACTTTCAATGGCGTTGTGTGAGTGTTAATCGATTTAAATATATAACCATAGAGCGTTTCCTTAAAAATTTAAACTAAATGATAAAAACAATGTCCCGTTCATTTCGAGCTGAGACTCGTAGTAGAGCTAAAGATGACATTAAAAAAATTATGCAAGTTGTTGATCGTGTCCGACATTGGTAAGTTATTAATCTAATCTCGATTAACTTTAAGCCTGAATCTTTTAAAGGGAAAAGAAGTGGGTTACAATCGGTGAAACAACAATGAAAATTTATAAATGGGTACCGGTAGCTAATAGTGAAGGAAAGAAGAGTAAACATAAGGAATCTAATAAAGAAAATGTTGCACGTAAAACAGCTACTGTGGAATCGAGTAATTCTAGTTTTAGTATGGTCACGGAAGATTCTAATACTTGTATGATCTATAACCATAAATTAACGTTTTAAATTTGTTTTTTTAAGGTTTTTCAACTGTAAGCGATTCACAGGGACCGACAGATTTTTCTTCTCATGTAAATACATTTTCAGAAGACTCTAATTCGCAAGGCAGTGAAATGGCTGTGAAGCGATTAAAGCCAGAATGAAATTATTTTTATATGTACCAAGTAATATCAAATGTAGATGTATAATTTAGTTAATTCTTTGTTTTTAATTCTATATTTAGCATTTTTTACTAAATAGTCTATGATTTTAATGTAGGTTAATGATTAAACTGAACTAATTGAATGTATTTTTATTGAAAACGAAATGCAAACCACATTTATTTATATGGATTTATTGTTGAATGTATGATACACATGAAATTCACATTTTAAACATATATGCGATACAAATATTACTTGGTGGATAATGCACTTTTATTATAAAATAAATATGTGAGTTATAGAAATCATTTCAGATGCAGGTGTTGCATATCCAGTCATTCATCTTTTCGCTGAAAAAATATAAATACTTCATTCCGTTCATATAGATGTAAAAATAGGCTTCCATTATAAAATGAATATTTTTGAATTACTTTTGCAGTGAATATGGTAAGCTTAAAAATCTTCTGTTACTATTAGTCTTACCAGATAATGTATATTTAATATGAATTTACTGTAATTAATGTGCAAAAGCATGAAAGGTGAAAGAAGGAAAATATAATGTAAACTATAGGAACATTAAGGGAAAGAAAGAAAATGATGTGGAAACAAAGAAAGGGGAAACAAATATTGAAGAAGGGGAAAAGATAGAGATGATTAAACATATTCTGAAAAAATGCAGGGAGTTAAAGTAAGAGAAGAGGACGGCAGAAGAGATACTAGTGGAAATAGGAAGGGAAGCGGATTGAATGGAAGAAACGGAAAAGAAGAAGACAGTGTAGGCTAAGTAAGGAAAGGAGAGACTGTAAATAGCATAAATACATAAAGCAATTACTTTGCAATATATAAGCAAATAAAGATAAATATAAATATTAACAAAGCGACCACAAATAATGCCAGCAATGATTTTAAGCTGAAAGCAATTTATTTGATAGCATTTTGTTTACAAGTTTAAAAAATTAACAATTGGTTAAGTTAAGAGAGAACATAATCTACACAAAATATTTTATGGTGGAAGGGGATTAAATTGCCTTTCCTTTTGTTGGAATAAAAATAGTCAACGACATTAACAGGAAGACGTACGCTGCATAAGACACTACTACATCAGATGAAAGTAATTTATAAAGAAGTAAAGTGAATGAAAATATGATGACTACATTTTTCAAAAAGGGAAGAATTATGTGTGATTTCAGCAAGGATTTATTTTAATTTACTATTCTACTTATTCTAGAGTTCAAAAGGAGTCATAGTTGACAATGGGCCCAAATCTTAGAAACAGATATCCATTGGCGTTTTGTAATTAATAGTTGATGTTTCAAATCACAAGAGATGTCTCATTTAGGTCATTCCTATATGGTTTTATTAAAGCGTCATTCAAAAAGGTGTCAACAGAAGTAGAAGGCTAACATCGGACTACGTCAAAGCGTCGTGACGTCTTGGTGCCATACGCTCCGCGCACTTCACCTTAGGTTTTTTTTATTATATAACACTTAAGTAAAGTTATCGATTTTCCCCAGGTCAAGAATTTTTTCAGAATATTGTTAGATAGTCGGGGTCACGAACGTAATTGCTTTTTAGGAGTGTTCTAAGTCAAGATCACCACCCTAGGTTATAATTATTTCTTAAAGCTTCCCTCGTAAACAGGTTTTTGCATAATGTTGCAGATTACGTAATAATTATACTTAAGACTCGCAGCATCCTGAATATGAAACATTAAATTTTTTTAAATTTTAGTTCGATTGTAGAAATTTATATAACAGTAAAAAAGAAAATGTATACTATTTGTTTAATAATTATCAAAATAAACATTTTTGTAACATATTTGAATGTATGAAAATGTAAACTTTCACAAATATCACACATAATTAAAATACTTATGTTTTGGGTAATTAGTCCGTGTATTTTGAAGTTTAAACGTTTCGATTACATTTATTTTTATCGTCTTCAGTAAATGGTAATATCTTTAAGAATTTTTTTTTTTTATGATTGTGGACCTGAACAGGCTAAATTAGGCCTATCGTACAAAGCACTCAGGAACACTTAGGAGGATGGATAATGAATTGCTAATAGATGCCTATGAACTGCTACCTTAAATTTTCTCATATCATAAGTGAGAGGAAAACAGGAACTAGGGAGATCATTCTACTCTAGAGTTTAGAAGCCGTGTAGAACAATGTGGATTGCGCCCGTTTGGTACGACAAGTGCAGATTTATACTGCATACTGATGATGTGAATGAGCAAACCGAGTGTTTCTTGCAAAGATAGATAACATGAAATAAAATATGCGTTTTCATATTTTATACATTTGTTTTAACATCTCAATTAATTCTTAAGGATGTTACCATTTACTAAAATTTATATAAAAAATAAATAATGAAAATATATGATTTAATTGTCCCAAAGATAAGTATTTTCATTATGTGTGAATGTATTAGAGCACAAATAAATAGTTATTTGTACAGCTAAAGAAGAAAGGGTTTTTTCAGCTTGAGTTCAAAATTTGACACCCAGACACACTTTTATTTGCGGTGTATTTGCCTTTTTCAGTGTAGTTAGTTTTCGAGATATTCACAGGATATACTTTACTGCTTTTCTATAAAATACATTTATTTGTAAATAGAGTTTAACCAGAATTTGATACAACTGAGAAAATAACTAAATATAGTTTCATTAAAATCGGTTAGTATTTTTGTTGTCGCTGCTATACACTAGCTCACACACATTGTTGTCCTGTTGTGTTCGATACGAGTGTGTTGTGTAATTGCATTTAATAGCGTTTTAAATTATGAATTTGTAAATAAAAATGAGTAAAGTACGAACTTGACATTGACACATAAGGATCTGAATATGATAACCACATTTCAGAACTAAAACATTAAGTACAGTTATCGATTTTTCCCAGGTCAAGAATTTTTCAGAATATTGTTAGATAGTCGGGGTCACGAACGTAATTGCTTCTTGCGACTGTGCCTAAGTCAAGGTCACCACACTCCAGGTTATAATTATTTCTTAAAGTTTCCCTCGTAAACAGGTTTTTGCATAATGTTGCAGATTACGTAATAATTATACTTAAGACTCACAGCATCATGAATATGAAACATTAATTTTTTTTAATTCTTTATGGTGTGTTCGATTGTAGAAATTTATATAACAGTAAAATTTTTGTATAAATTGCATTTTATATGACAAGAAAATGTATACTATTTGTTTAATAATTATGAAAATAAACATTTTTGTAACATATGTTTGAATGTATGAAAATGTAAACTTTCACAAATATTACACATAATTAAAATACTTATGTTTTGGGTAATTAATTCATGTATTTTGAAATTTAAACGTTTCGATTACAATTATATTTATCGTCTTCAGTAAATGGTAATATCTTTAAAAATTACTTGAGATGTTAACAAATTTAAGAAATATGAAAAACATGAAATAAAATTTTATACACTTGTTTTAACATCTCAATTAATACTTAAGGATGTTACCATTTACTAAAATTTATATAAAAAATAAATAACAAATATATATGATTTAGTTGTCCCAAAGATAAGTATTTTCATTATGTGTTTGAATGTATAAATTTCTAGGCAAGTGTGAATGTATTAGAGTGCAAATAAATAGTTATTTGTACAGCTAAAGAAGAAAGGGTTTTTTCAACTTGAGTTCAAAATTTGACACACACATACACTTTTATTATTATTTTTTGTTTTAATGGTGTATTTAAATTATACAATCTAAACGTTTGATACTTCAGTAAAAATTAAAACATATGTTTTAATTTTCCACTTAAAATTGTTTACATCTTTAACAATTTTACAAATACTACTGAAGATAACTGTAAGTTTAGATTGTATAATTTAAATACACCATTAAAACCAAAAATAAGTATTTATTATGAGTGTTAATGGTGAAAGTTTACATTTTCACATACACTTTTGTTTACGGTGTGTTTGTCTTTTACAGTGTAGTTAGTTTTCGAGATATTCACAGGATATACTTTACTGCTTTTCTATAAAATACATTTATTTGTAAATAGAGTTTAACCAGAATTTGATACAACTGAGAAAATAACTAAATATAGTTTCATTAAAAGCGGTTAGTATTTTTTAAGTTGTCGCTGCTATAGACTAGCTCACACACATTGTTGTCCTGTTGTGTTCGATACGAGTGTGTTGTGTAATTGCAATTAATTTTATTATTTTAAAAAATGATTGAACTTGACATTGATACATAAGGATCTGAATATGATAACCACATTTCAGAACTAAACAAAATAATTGAAGGACAAGGCTTAGTAATAATTGATAAATAAAATTAAATGTTTACAATCACAAATTGGTAACAATTTAGAAGAAATCATTGCTATGGATTATACACAGAAAAGGAGTGCGAGCAAAATGTTTTACTTAAAAATACTAAAATTGCATGTTTAAATATTAAATTAAATTGCGGAGACCACGGAAACACCTAGAGAAGTAAAAAATGTTCCAGGTTTACTTAAACAACCTTTACGCTTAAAAAACTTACTGAAGTCGTCATTCAAAGTACTAATGCCAAAGAATGCATTAAACAAGTCTTTGCAAGTAAAGTCAATGAATATAAGGGAGAAGGGATACAAACGATTGATGATATTGACGTTAATGTAAAATTGCAATGTTCAAAACTTCATAAGTAGCGAGTTTGCCGTTAGTAAACTCCGACTTGCAGTCAAGGAATCCTATATCACTTGGAGATAAATTAAGTAATGCTAATTTGGGAGGCATCCCTCCAACTCCATCACGAAACTCACCAAGACTTCTGCTTCTCTCTGACAGTCATGGTTGTGGTGTCGTTAATGTTTTAACCTAGTTATTAAATAGTTTTAAAGTAATACGTTTTTTCAAGCCAAATGCAACATTTGAAAACGTTGTTCAAGATGTAAGTAGATAATATCTGTGAAGATTTTTCCAAATTCGAGTATGTTGCAATACTAGCCGATACAAACAATGCTATTCAAGGAAAAAATATAAAAACGAATACCTTAAAGCACACTGTATCTTATTTTGAAAAAAACTAATCTTGTAATGTTTACCTACCATTTCTTACTGTGCCGGTAGAATTATATTAAAGAACTTTATTTATAATATAAACAGATTTATAATTTAATAGGTTCATTATCAAATGTGAAGGTCATTGATACCAATTCAATGTTAAATATGGTACATTTATGAAAGGAAGCTTACATTTAAGTTAGACCAATAAGATTAAACTACTACTGACCGATTCTGTAATCAATGATCATATCATTAATTTAAATAATAGATGTAAAAAGTTTAATACTATAGTTTTCGATACTTAACCAGGATTCAATGCCTCAATATCAGCCTCCATCTTTACCGCATCAGTAAGCTTCTGTTGTAGAGCTTGGCAGTTCTTTAGGAGATCATCGTCACCTAATGTAAAAATATTATTAAAAACACCAAAAACATTGTCATAATTAGAGATCATATCAAATCTACTATTTAAAGAACTTAGTACTTGATCAATTATTCTTAAAAAAAAATTAACATTAAACGCGGTTTTGGGATTTTGAGGTGCTTCATCCCTATGTTCATAATCAAAAAACTTTGGTTTATATTTTCATCTAGTAGTATTGATTGCGAGAAAATCTTGCTCTATCTCAAGATCGGCGACTAATTTTGCCGCTTGAGCAATTATTTAGAAATTATCATTTCTATAATTTTTGAAATGATCGACTAAATTCTTTAAATAGTTTTGACATACTTTAATGTCAATTGTTACACTTCGCATCATTTTGCTTACAATATTAATCTGAAATAAAACATCATACCAAATAATTACACTACAAATAAATTTAAATGATTGGATATTTAATAGTAAAGAACTTGCTTTATGCCTACTTTCTATGTTAAAAGTATCGTTATCCGCTATCTAGTATCATTTAGGGGTTTTAAATTTAATTCGGGAACATTTTTTTTAGTAATATCCCATCTTTTTGTGGAGGAAGAGAAAAAAATGTGGAGTTCTTGTACTATATTAAAAAGCTTACTGTTTCATTTGATACTTTTGCAGCATCATTTACTGCTAAATTTAAGCTATGTGCAGCGCATGACACAAAAAAACTCAAGAATTAGCGTCCAGTATACGTTTTTGTAAGCCAATATGCTTTCTACGCATATTGGCACCATTATCATACCCTTGACCTCTCATGTCTTTAATATCTAAATTTAAATTTCGTAAAAGTTCAACTACAAAATTAAATAGTCCTCTTGTAGAATCGAATATTGGGCTAAAAGCTAAAAAACTCTCTTGTATTTGGACTTTTTTACAATCATGATTTAACACCACATAACGCAAAACAAAGCTTTATTTATTCTGTGTGACTTGTATCTGGCGTACGGTCCATAATTATTGAATAATATTTGGAACTGCGTACCATATTTAAAATATTATTTTTTACTTTAGAAGACATTAATTCTACAATTTCGTTTTGAATTTGATAGCCAAAATAATGAGTTTTTTATTTTAATTTTCCTGGGAGTTTTGCACACTACTAAGATGTTCTCTCATCACAGGGTCAAATGAGGAAATCATCTCGACAGCCTTAAAAAAATTTCCGTTATCATGTTGAATAAGTATTTTAGAAGAACCCTGAAATGCTAGACATTGTCGGGACAAACATTTTACGACTGCAACAATTCTTTCCAGAACATCATGCCAATATTTTTTTTCGGTTTCTAAAACCCGTAAATGATGATCGTTTACAGTAGTAGATAATTTTAACATTTTTTTCAAACTGATCCATGTATTCATATGAACATTATGTACAATTGATGTTTCATGTCTTATTATAGCCAACGATAAGTGTTTCCAATCAGAAAAACCATTTGAATCAGGAAAAGTATTGATAGTTTCACTGAAAACCTTACAACAAAACCAAAATATAGAGTTTTTTGAAACTGAATAAATAAGCCAAATTCTCTCTGTTGTTCCATCATTCTCCAATTTTCTGAAAAAGTACGTACTTGAAAACTTTCTTTTGTCTTGATTTGTAGGAAATTGATAATTGCGTCCTATCAAAGGAGGTCCTCGCTCAACCAACCTTCTGACTTCCTCGTTGTTAATGGTTCTAGGCCACAGACCAGGATCCTCTGATAGAAGAATGGTACTTGTCATCTCAGGGCCCATTTCAGTCAAGGTTTCGGTTTCAGCTTCACTTGTAGCCTCTATTGTTGAGCTGGTGGGTTCGACCGATTGTACGTTTTCACTGAAAGTTGATGTACTCATAGATGGTTCAAGTGCAGGAACAGGTGAAGCAGCGACCGCTTCAGAACATTGACTCTCTAAAGCTTCTGTTTCTGCATTGGAAACTGGAGTTTTCGCCAAGAAATCTTTCATTTTGCCAGCCATCTTCTCCCTTTCTTGGGCTCTAACTTTTTTGTTCCCGAAATTTTGCGCCAGAAGGTCGTTTTTCTTCGTGGTTCGAGCCAGAATTAGAATAATACCTTCATAAACAGCTAATATGCTAGATCAATATAAAATGTATTAAGATCATACTAAAATGCTAAGAAAACATTTAAAAAAGAAACGTGTTGAGATCGTTGGATGATAGACGAATAAAATATTTTGACAGTTTTGGCACTACCGGCTATACCGGAAAGAGATGTCAACTTCGGTAATTTGAATGAAACACCCTGTATATTATTACCTATTAAGGTAACACGTAAAAGTCTAATTACCTAGATTTTTGTATATTTAGTATCATATACCTATTTTAAATGGTTTTTAAGAAATTTTTATTTCAGAAATTACATTTGCATTTTTTTCCTATAAACAAGACATTTATTATTTTTTTTAAATTTTTATAGGGAATGACTTGGCATAACAAAATTTGTATAATATTTGATTTCAATTTTAATAGTTAAAAGCTATATTATTTGAAATAATGAAAATTAAAATATCCCAAAAGCCATTAAATCTTAAGAGATTATCCTCGAGTTTTACGTAGAATCTAACTATGTAACTATTGTATAATAATATAAAGGGTGACTATTTACATTGACAAAATTTTTAAAATAAACTTTGATATGCCTTAAAAAACTAATTTTGGATTTTATTATCTTATTAGAATATGTCCAATTATTTATATTATTTTTTGTACGATATAATATGATACTTACCATTTCACCCTTAATTTAATTTCCACACCAAACACAATAACAAAAAATATAAAACACTTGATCGAATCGAATATTTTCTTTCTACCACTTTAAAACACGTCTAATTTATAATTTATCTTCCGTTTTCTTGTGTGAATATCAAGAACTGATTAGCTAACGCCTTTCGTTGTTTTAATTTATACCCCGTGAACCTTTCGAGTCCGAACTGGAAAAATGCAAATCTTGACAAGTTTTCACGTTTATAGACAAACTTGGCGATTTACGAATACTGCATAATATTCGGATTTGGTTAAAAACAATACAATTCTTTATTTACAAAAAAAGGTTAAATATTAACAAAAATTGAAAATAAGGGTTTAATTGTTAATAAACGATGTTATTTAATATCACTCGACCTGTATAGTTGTTTATTGTTTGTTTTTAATCTTGCACTAGCTTTTTGAACTACTTCTACTCAACCGATTCTTCCAAAATTTTCCGCACATATTTTAGGTTTCCGTGAAAATATTATGTTATCATATTTTATGTTTAACCCCATAGTATCAACCCCTGAGCGAGGGTGAGAACTGCCCTTAAAATTTTAAATTAGAAGGAGATCAAGTGATACCTCGTTTTAAAGGTCTTTTTACCCTGAATGTAATGTTGCAGTCGTAGAGTAAAGGTAATTCTAGTCAAGTGAAAAACTAAGAACCAAAAAATAGAAAGTATAGGTAAAAATATTTCTGAGATATCCTGGCCTCCGGAACATTTAACAATTAAAAATAAAAACGTAGAGGCGCAAGTTCGCTAAAAAAATATTTTAAACTACATCCCACATTTTAAATTAATTGTTAATTTTTAAAGAGGTTAGAATCTTTATAAAGTCTCATAATGTGTCCTAATAATTATTTTCCCGTTTTTAGTGCACCAAATTTTATTTAAAGTAGTAGTTTAACTTAAAAATATTATTTATGTATATTATATACAAATATTGATAAAATTATTAATTTCATCTCTAAGTGTTTAATAAAACCTTAAGTTAAAACTGTATGAAAATTTAATATGTCGTAGCACCAAAATAAATATTTCTTACATTGGGTCGGGTGAATAAAAACAAGTGAATGCTTTTACCCGTCAATCCGAAAGTTAATACTTGTTAATCCTTAACAAACTAAATGTGGCCACTAAGTATTTGCTTGAAACTTGGCAAGTAAAGGCATTTACTTATTTTTATTCCACAGTTCGACGACAACCATAGCGAAGCGAATACGAGCAGCAGTAGAACGGTCACTGGAAACACACCCACCTCGAAGCGGCAAGTCAAGCGACCTAAGTTTCCGAAAACTAAAACGAGCAGTGGAGAACCGAAAGGCGACAAACAGCAAACTAGTTAAATATTTGAATTTTTTCATTCTCTCTCTATTTTTATTCACCCTGCGCATTATTATTTTTTTTTTATTTTTTTTCTGGATTTAAAAAAATTTTTTTTTGCCAAACCCTTTGGGGTGGCGCCCACGTGCGTTGCACGCGCTGCACGCCCGGTTACGGGGAGCCTGAATTAGATTTAGATTTTGTAAACACAACAAAGGTGACTGATACCATCAACGAATAAATTAATAATAATAATATCAAGCGCAACTGCATAAACATTTTTAGCGTCTACCATACTAATATACAGTGTCTATCCACAAGACTGACGAACTTAATTTGTTTTTGGAAGATTATAAATTTAACGTGCTGTATATTTCCGACCATTGGATGACTGCAGATCAATTGAATACCGTTAATCTTTATTCTTACGTACTAGGGCGTTCTTATTCTAGACATAACCGTGCCCATGGAGGGATAAGCTTATTCATTCAAGAAAACATTAATTTCAAATCTATATGTTTTAATAATTATTGGGAAGAAATGCATTCCGAATTCTGTACTATTGAATTAATAACCACTAATATACCTACTAATAATTGCGTTGTACCGTTCTTGTATAGGGCGGTTGTTAAATTTTTTGATAATTTAGATAGATTATTTGCTGATTATATTGACAAATACAAATATATTGTAATTTTGGGAGACTTTAACTTCAAACTAATAAAAATATAAAATTACATACGGACTCAAAGTCTGTATTTCCAAACCAACCAACATGCATTGATAATACAGTTATCTACCAATATCAATGGTGATCTACATAACTCGACAATTGGTTAATTAACACATTAAGTGATTTAGTTAAAAGATTACTTCCATTGCGTAAATATGATATCAAAATTAGACAAGTGAATTGGTTCACTGATGGATTAAAGCAAATGAGATCTATGCTGTCAGCAGAGAAATTAGGAGTAGAATTAAGTGTGGGATATTGAACACATGCAATCTTACAAGAGTCTTAGAAACAATTAAATACCGTAAATTGATTACACATACTAAAAAGGAAGCGTATCCAAATCTTATTACTGACTCTAATAACAAAATGAGAGATTGCTGGATCAATCATGAAAGAGGTCAAACTAGACGAAATGAATTTGCATTATCTCTTCACGATCTAAACTCTCACTTCGTTTCTATTGAAAACCATATAGTGAGTGGTCTTCCTAGTTCATCAAATCACATTAAAGAATACATTGGTATTTAATACGCCTTCTCCGACCAATTTACTTTTTCTTGCACATTCTTCTAAAGAAGAAGTGTTTCATACAGTCCAAAAACTAAGTAAATCTGGTAGTTGTAACATCATGTGCTAAATAGTTGCATTTACAAAATTGCATCGACATTATTAGAGATTTTTTCACGGATCTAATAACGTATTATTTTTCAGAAGGTAGCTTTACCCACTGTTCCAAAATTAGTAAAGTTGTACCACTTTACAAACAGGGTGAAATCCTCAGTATAGAGGAAAGTGTACAAAATGACATAGGGGGGTAAAACGACACAGCTTCTGTTTCGGCCAACTAAGCGCTCTCTAGACGTATTATGGAGTACTACGTACTACTTTTTAACACTACGCATCGTAATCCCTAACTTCAGTTCGTTGTTTGTCTTCATGGTGAGTGCACGTCAGTTTTAGTTTTAGAGCGACCAAGAAACATTTTGCACGTGGTACTTTGTCAGGTATTATTTCTGTTGATGCTTTTATTTTGATTCATATAGCTGTAGAAGCGCCACAACTTCCTTTTGTTATTCCATTCCAGACTCCAGTCCAATATCCATATTGTTTGTGGCCTTAGAAAAAACCGCGAATTAAAATAGGTGATTATAGTCGGGTAAATCGACATACCTTTAAAGCGTACAAAATGACATAGTATGTTATTTTACCCCACCTAAGACTGTTTTTTTTCTGTAGATATTTCACAATGCCACGTAACTATAAACTTACAACTGATAGGCAAGGATGGGATGAGCTTTCTATGACACATGTTCTTCAAGCGGTGTCTCGAGGCGAAATAGGATGGTTACGTGCCTCTAGAACTTTTGGTATACCACAAGCAACCTTAAGACGACACGCTTTAAATAAAAATAAAATCACCAGCAAGGAAAAAGGGTTCAGGGAGAGTCAGAACTACATTTTCAGAAGCACTAGAAAGAGAGTTGGTTGACCATATGAAACATCGAGACTTTTTGTATTGACCAGAAGCGAAGTCCAACAATTAGCGTTTCAGTTGGCTGAAAAAATGGCTATAGCCATGCATTTAACAGAGAAAAGAAGATAGCAGGAAAAGACTGGTTAAGGGGATTCCGAAGAAGAAATCCGGACATTTCATTGCGAAAGCCCGAAGCAACATCAGCCGCAAGGGCTCAAGCCTTTAACAGGCCTCAGGTAGCAAAGTTTTTTTCCACACTAGAGGAAGTTATGGCGAGACAAAACATCGATCCACTGCGGATATATAACGTCGATGAATCCGCCCTGTCAACAGTACAACGCCCACAAAAGGTTTTTGTCACATCAGGCAAAAAACAAGTAGGGTCCGTCACTAATGCCGAAAGAGGGTCACATGTGACCATCGTTTGTTCTCTGTGCACTAACGACACTTATATTCCACCCTGCCTAATTTTTGCAAGAAAAAACATGAAAAATGAACTATTAGATCTTGCACCTCCAGGTACGTTAGAGATGGCACAGCAGTAGGGTTGGATGACATGTCCACTATTTTTAAAGTGGCTTCAACATTTTCAAAAATAAGCAAAAGCTTCTTTAGACGAGAAAATCTTGTTAATTATGGATGGCCACGCCAGCCATAAGTTCTTGGATGCTTTGATCTTTGCAAAAAACAACGGTATTGTGCTTCTGTGTTTGTCTTCTCACCGCACACACAGAATGCAGCCGTTAGATGTGACGTTTTTCGGGCCCCTTAAAACATATTTCGATCACGAGATAACTAAATGGTTAAAAGCACACCCAGGAAGAGTCGTAACGTCATTTCAAATCAGAGAATTATTTGGTGCTGCTTATGGGAAGACAGCAACTGTAGAAAGTGCGATACATGGATTTTCAAAAACTGGCATTTGTCCTTTTAATGCTGACATTTTTCCTGATGCTAGCTGCATTTATTGTACGGAATTATATAAAAAGTCAAAACCAGGTGAATTTTGGTTGGTGCCAAGAATGTGATAAATGGGCACACGTAGAGTGCGCGGGACTTGCTAAAAGAACAACAAATTTTGTTTGACATTTGTACCGTTTAAAATACAATGTTATAAAAAGTGTGTCGTTTTTCCCACATAGGTGGGGTAAAATGAAATTTTGCACCTTCTTATATTTTTTGGATTCACTAAAAATGTATTGTTATTTTTACACATATTTTGTAAAACATATGTATCTTAAGACTACTAGCGTTCTTTTCTTTAATTGATTCCTTAATAAATTATCTGTGTTAATATTTAATGATCTTAAAGGAAACCCTATGTCATTTTGTACACCTTTCCCCTACAATTACAGCTCTATATCTATTATTCTGGTGCTCGGCTAAGTTGTTGAAATGTTAATAAAGGAACGATTGGGTACTTATTTAAACAACAATCAAATACTTGCTGATAGTCAATTTGGATTTAGGCCTAATTCTTCACCCACTAAAGCAGTTTATGGTTTGATCGAGGGTGTTGTTGGTGCTTTTGAGAAGGGTAAAAAGTCTACTGCACTATTATTCGATATGTCTAAGGTATTTGATTGTGTTTCACATTCCATATTACTAAAGTATACTGTATACTGTAGTATACTGTGGTATACGGGGTAAGTCATTGGGCGTTTTACAATCTTATCTCAAAAATCGGAAACGATATGTGTCCATCAATAATGTAACATCAAGTGTCGAACCTATATCGATTGGGCTAACTCGGGGATCAGTACTAGACCATCTCTTGTTTCTAATTTATGTAAACGTCCTATCAATCTCAGTTAGACCAAACAAGTGCATTCAACTTGCGGATGATACACCTTTTTTATGTGAGAAACATGAAACCAAAAACTGAAATAATACTATTGCTAAAACAATCAAAACTGTTCAAGACTGGCTAGACACAAATCAATTAAAACGCTATCCTAACAAGATGCAAGAAATTAACTTTAAATAAAAAAAATATAGTAAGCACAACGAATGTTAAACTACTTAGCATTACAATCGATATGAATTAAATTGGGAACCCCATATTGATAAATTATGTTCTACATTAGCTTACAACATCTTCTTAATATTAAAACTACGAACCCTATCTACCTATAGATACTATTTTGTCTTGTTACTTTATAAGCTTAACAATAAAATTAAGATATTGCCTATAAAAAAAATCAAAATAGAACTTAAAAGATTTTTATTATTCAAATGCTTTTATCCCAGCACAGTATACGGACTCTATCGTTTATAATTTGTTTGGTATTGGTAATTTAATTCTTTATGACAGGCCTAAAATGTGACAAATTGAAATAGCCAAATAAATGGACTATGAAGACACACGCACGCACGCACGCACGCACGCGCACACACACACACACACACACACACACACACACGCACACACACACACACACACACACACACACACACGTGCACATACGTTCACTTTTATCTTATTATTTGGTGCTTCACTTTTGTTTGGTATTTGTTGTGTCGTTTGGTGCTAGAAAGTCGTAAGTTCTCTAATACTGGATCTTGACCTAATTGTTTTGTATATGTAGATTTGAATCCAGTTGATTTGACTATTGTATTGCTACTTACTGGCTATTTACCTTGTCAAAAGGCTCGATAGACCATACACAATCTCTTGCCATTTAGGAATGTTAACGGCAACTGAGAAGTTGCTAACATAAGGTGCCTAATCAAAACTTAGTTCATAAAAATGACTGGGTTATACAAAATACATACAATAGCATTTAATGTAATTATTTACACACTTTCTTATTAAAACGTCGCGTATTTGTAACTAAATTATACTAGTCGTTGTTTAATTAACAATCTTCATATGTACTTTTAACATTTACATAACCATTTTTAAACATTTTAAACATTTTATCGTTTTATACAACAAATTGTTATTAATCCCATGAGAGAGATTCCAGAAGTATGGCCACGTAACAGTACTTACACACTCGGTTACGGAGGGGAGAACGTACTAAAATTCATTGCGTTGTTGGTAATCGCCTTTTTTTATTGTAAAACGCCACAGGTTGGGTTATATGTCCATATCACTTTTTCTCTGTTATTTAATTTTAAATAATTGATGAGTGTAAGCATTTAATGAATTTTTATTTTTATACCACAAATTTTTAGGGTTGGTACGTGTCTCGTTGCTAATTGAAAGATATACGACAGTTTTTAAATCATTATGTTTTCAATAATAAATAAAGCAATAATGATTCTAATAAATAAAAATAAATCAAACTTATTTCTGAGGGGTATGCATGGCAATCATTCACA
Organism: Vesta saturnalis; assembly: GCA_036346205.1. NCBI lineage: Eukaryota > Metazoa > Arthropoda > Insecta > Coleoptera > Lampyridae > Vesta > Vesta saturnalis. The sequence continues at coordinate 1,014,027 of JARFJB010000003.1, forward strand.
GACCTTCGCTCTGAGAGATCGATTATTGTTGGATCGTATGACTAGGAACCTAATTGATACTAGTTGGTATTCCTGAAATTATTTGGAAAATCATAGAATATAAAATTATATACTATGTGGAAAATGGTAAGTGAAGTTTCTATGTTAATTTCTTAGGGTATCGGTTATTCGTAATTTCACACATAACTACAAAATCTATTTTCATAGCATTATTACGATAAGACAACGAACTAAATAAAATTATATATATATATATATATATATATATATATATATATATATATATATATATATATACAAGTTTGAAGAGATCGTTTACTTCACGGGGAATTACATGAACAGGTTTTACGAATGTGATTCATGGACGAAATAGATTATTTTCACTGTTATTCTTAAAATGCAGGAATAATTAAATATCAATGCCAATGTACACACAGTTGGATAAGTATACAAAATGCGAAGGAATTTTAGACATCTAGTGGTTTATTTTTAAAGTAGCGAGTGTTTTCTATAATAGAAGTTGATCATGCACGCCTCTCTCTCGTTTATCCGTTTATCTCTCGGCTCTTTCTCAAACAAACAAATCAATTAGTCAAATTAAATCAAATTAATCAGTTTCAAAAAACCAGATCACAACTGACAGCTTGCGAAAACCAGTTTACAGTTCAAAAATACTGATTTGGTTTAATTAATTACAGCTTGCTTACTCAAAACCAGCCACAGTTCGAAATACCAAGTTGCTATAACGGAAATAAAAAGACAAAAGGTTTTAATGGTTTATTATTATATGCGAATCAATAACTGCAAAGTTAAAAAACCAAAAATACGTACCCGCATAATGTTATTAATTAAAAAATAGCGTAACACACACCTTTATCTAATTAACCAAACAAATGTGTTGAGATCGAGTCTGAAGAATAACAGTTGACGATATTGCAGTGCTGGTTTATGACATCCTCCTCCTATAAGGATAATAACACATTAAAATCTTTATTGGCATTTTTGCGAACAATATCAAGTAAAATATATATTAAAAATAATACGCATACCTTCAGACGTGTTTTTCTTTCGGCTGTTCTAATAATAACTGTGTTGGGGAACTGAACTAAAATATTGAAATATATTAGTCGCACTAAACCCGTTTTGTGTTTTTACTTATGAATAGTTGATATAAAATTGGCTATTGGTTTCTCCCATCATCATTAAGTACTTTGTAGAATGTAAATATACAAACCTAATTATCTGTCTCACACTTACTTCAACTCGTATTTACCTTTCCCTTTCCGCAGACTACTTAGAGTGACCTTACATTTACGAATTTATATAAAACGATGTTTATTACTTACAATATACATAGGGTATCGAACGTAAGCCCCTTCTCGCATAAGAGTTTTTGTGATTTTTATTACAAATCTCTTAATTTCCAAAAAAGAACTTAGCGTTTTTATGCTCGTCGTTCCGGCATCGTGATCTTCGCAGCGTCGGAGTTAGATCGGTCACTGCTTGCATACAGATAATAGGAAGAAGCGGTCATCAGTAGAGGAACCACAGCCTAGCAGCAAGCAGGAGCCGCCGGAATACATCAGGAGCCAATAACAACATATAGAAGCATCCAGGACACCGCCACCGCCAACTACAGGATCGACGTCGGGTAAAGCAATAGGTATCAGTTTAATACAAATATTGTTTTAATTAAATTTATTTGTTTTAATTTAACACTTGTTTTCCTCCGTTTTTTATTTGGGTATCAGGTTTCCAAGCCTTTTATACTCGGGGTGTGAGGCTGCACCTCGGCGGAGACCCGGCCTTCTCTTAAAACAATTATCTCCCCTTTCTTGAATTCAATTTCTAAAACCTTCACTAACAACAACCGCGATGATCGCCACCGTGCTACCGTAACGGTGGTATCCCCAATCCCCGACACCGCCCGTCCACCTACACCGACACTCACCACACACACATACGCACACACCCTCGCCTCGCCACCACCATCCTCACGCACACGCTCCCACTCAAACGCCTTGTCGATTTCCAACTCATCAACACACACTTACATTTCAATACGCTCCACCGCCTCCACAAAACCACACAAACCCGCACACACACAGAAACTCGCACACAAACCCGCACACTCACACAAACCCACCCTCTTACCTACACCTTCCCAACCACCTGTACCTGCCGTGATTCCTACACCCACTTCCCCCAATCCTGAACCCACCCGCTCCCAATCCTCGAGGTATTGCATCCGCAATATCTCAAAATCTATTACAACCCAGAAACCCCTTTTTAATTCCTTGAAATCCCTTAACCTTCCCTAGTTGAATTTAACATTCAACCACAACCATACCTGTCCCTTAGAGACGGCCTCTCCCTTAGGGGATGGTGCGCAGCTTAGGCTGCGACACCATTTCGGTGATCCTTCCGTCATTCTCAACCAACTCTCCGGTCCCCGTTTACCTAACGCCACTCCTAGAGCTTCCTCCTTCTCCTGCGTGATTCGTCGCGTAGATAAGGACATCCTAGCCAAGAGATCCTGGATGCGATCGATCTTCCACATGTGAAGAAGACCGTTCGCATCACCTCGAAGGTCATGAAAACCCCAACGTCCCTAGTCCATTCTGTTAGTCGCCTGCTTTATAAAAAAACCTGCTGTAAAGTTTTTCCGAAATTCGGTAATTAATCGTTGATACCACCCGCGAAAATATCAAAGTTCCTATAATAATTAATTATTTATTAAGGAAGACCCAAAAACAACTTACGCCATTAATGTAAACCACATTTTTTAATAACCACAATTGTTTTTAAACGTAAATTAAAAATCAATAAAATCGCTAAGCAACAACCCAGCAAGCGTTATTAATTTTTTATAGTTGAAAGTAAATGTGTTTCAGTAAGTAAACATCCAGTTAATACAAGCACACTACGTACATTACATAAACGCTAAAATTTTTAACTAACATGTATCATTGTGCATAATTTCACAATTAGGTAATCTCATTAGCACTTCTAATGAGGTTACCTGAAATTATTCTGCAACAAACAAAATACACCCACGTATCACACAAAATTAAGAAACACCGTTTCAATACCTAAGTATCATCATCAGCGGTCGACTAGGACGAAGTAAAGTAATTTCTAATACATATACCATCAACGATTAACGCTTCGTTGCATATCTGGTGAAATCGTCATTATTCATTAGAATTTGATTGTTTTTGAAGATCTCTAAACTTTCATAGCAATCAAGTTCATAATTATTATGAAATGTTCGATTAAGGATACTTTATCTACTACATGACCTTTATCAAACATATGTAGCGCTACGCTTGTATTTGATAGGAGCTAAATGTTTTTAAATCAAATTTTGTTAGGTCATTCAGTTTGCCCCACATACACTTGACCCTTTGGCTTGTGTAAAAGAGTTTGCCCTTGAAATGGAATTTTGATAGGTCGTTTAGTAGATTACGCTGTACATATTATAAAGTTAAGTACGTTCCAAGAGTAATTAAAAATAAATTTGATCCTGTATGTAGTAAACTAAGTTTAAAATAAAATGATTGGTTTTATTTCTGAAAATAACTTGATTTAAATTATTATTAATTTTATCAAAAAACATAAATAAAAAGTTTACCTCAAGTAGGATTTGAACACTCTGTGTGTTTTACACATAATACGTGACATACGTTAATCCGCTGTCGTATTAGACAGGGCCGTAATGCAAAAGCTTCAGGTAAACTCGATTTGAATCGAACCAGTAGCACCAATAGGCAAATATATGCATTATACCTTTTGTGTGGTTATCCGTCAGTAGTGAAGGTAATCCAAATTATTTAAATGAACCTCCACTACCAACGAATTGAGCTCTAGCTGTGTCAAGAATCAAAAATAACTGAAAGTAGCTTTTGTATATTTTACACTACTGCAGTGCTAATCGTATAATGGATGGATCGATGTGGGATGTTGGCTGTCTAAATCCCAGTTAACATATCCGAGGTACATAACTTCCGGAGTTATTTCTTGAACCGTTCTTTGTATATCTGAGAAAAGTAAATGAAATGAGTGATTTAGATTCACGTTTATTTTGCGGGTCTTATTACGAGTAAATCCTGTAAAATGATTTAAAATGGAATATCCTGATAAGAAGAAATTAAATAGGAGTAGAAGTACTTTATTGTATTAAGCAAAGTATATGGTGGCAGGTTCGTTAACTCGTGTGATTAAGAAGAAGAAGATAGTTAAAAATGTAATTTACTTACAATACCTAAAAAATATACAATACCTCAACATAAATACGTGAATGTGTTAAAAATATAGAAAATTCACATCTTTGTAGTTTTCTGAGCACTGTTTAAATCTGGAAACGTAAGTTACATAATTTGTTTTTACTCAAAATATATCGACTTACACAATGACGCTGTTGATTCATTCATAAAAGAGCTATTGGAAATAGAGTCTTTAGTCCACTTATCAAATTCCGAAATTAGTTCTTCAGACATTTCACCTTTGTAATTTTGAGATGTACCAGATCTCATAAATGCACCTTTTTCTGGTACTAAATTATGCTTCATTCTACTTTCAATTTTATCTTGCTGATTAACAGCGCGGTTATTTTTCATTGATTCGAAACTTAAATGTTTTAGAAGTCGGGGAACTTGTTCTTCATCTAGTTTCTTGTCAAGAAATTTGGCAACTCTTCTAACAACAGTTACAAGATCTTTCTTCATTTCTTCGTACGTGAGGATTAAAATATTGGGTTTATGTCTTTGCTCCCAAAATCCCAATACGTGTTTCCAATAGGACCCGAACATAACTAAATAGCATTTGGGACAATTACAATATTAGCGAGGATACTCACGCTTACTTTTTTCTGATAAAAACACTTTGGAAAAATTTTGGAAATTAGCACGCCAGCCTTGTATAAGTCTTCCATGATGGTAATAAGATATACAAACATCTTTCGGATCTCGCATTACGTAAATAATCTGAAATTTGCAAATGCACGTACCTTTGAAACCGAAAGGTATGCATGGCAGGATTAAGGATGGGTGCGGTGAGGATCGGATCGTAAGGGGTCTTACCTTTGGCATTCTGCTTCCGCTAAGAATTTGTTCTGGTAATAAATTATAAGGCAGATGAGTTTTAATATAACGCACATCTTCTAAATTTTTTATGTAATTAACAGAATTATCTACAAACTCAGGTCGAGTGGCTCCTAACGTTTGTCGCATTTTTTGAAAATTCACTATCGTGCATAATCTAGAAAAAGCAAACTGAAAAAATATGCTGAAACGTGCAATAAAGGTAATACTCAAAATGTGGAAATCTCTTGTCCAAATGTTCTTCTGCTGCTTTAAAATCTAGGTCATTTCCAATCAACCACACCATTTCCTGAGTCCAGGTAGTACCAGCTTTAGGATAAGAAGCAACAATAATATCCTTATCCCGTATTTCAAATTTTTTTATATCTTCTTCGTAATTTAAATAATTATCACCTAAAGCTGTTTCTTCCTCACCAATTAAAACATAACTTTCGCAAAAGGGGTCTAAAAAGTCCTTGTGTATAATTTGACCTATTTCATCTGTATCATCAACTTTTTCACTTTCTTGCACTCTTTTAATGTACATCTAAAACATGTACAAAGCAAATCAGTTAATAATTCAAGGTAAATTTACTTTGATGAAACTGGCGAAAACTGTTGTAACTTCCCAAGAATTGTCACAAACATTGTGAAGTTACCTTCACCGTTATCGTAATACATGTAATTTTAAACGTAAATGGGGGTCTATATATAATAAACATATTAACGATACTAAGGTTAAAGATCGCTATAAAAGGATTAATTCTGGTTATGAATATTAACTAATTTGCTAAAAAAAACTTTATGGGAAATCAGAAGTCATTATAAAAAAACGCCGAATCTGTAAAAATGTGCTAGAACGTCCTTTAAACAGAAACTTGAACATCGTTACCCCAAAATCCACTAAAATTGGCAAAGCCCTTACTAAGCTATTTTGGATATAAATCATTTTCTGACAGTAAGGGTAGTAGAGTTAAATCATGTAGGGCCTTACTTTTCAAACCAAACCTGAATATAAATAAAGAAAATCAACCCATTGAAGAAATGAGGTTTATCTACTTCTACTTAGATAAAGAATGAGTCATCTGATTTTGTACAATTCTAATAGTGGCTATAAAATTCACTACTTTTTTACTGATTAGTATTTAGATAATAAGCAATTTAGATAATATTGTCATAACAAACTTAAAAATCTGATGTGGTACGCACATAACTTTCGTATGCCTGTGCCATCTTTTCTTAGCAAATAGTTACCTACATAGGAATAAGAGTAGAACGGATGTTTCTAACTTACTGATACTTCCTCTAATATTAAATGTACAAAAAAAGTAAGCCATGTTTGCTTATTCTAAACAATTTAAACTTATAAAAATATACGGTAGAAAATCTTTTGCCTGTAAGAATAAACATTATATAAATACAGGGCCCCCGCAAGGCTGAGCGGTGCCGCGTGCGGTACATTATTTTGGCGCCCTTTATTAATGTACGAAATCCAGTTATAAAAAAACATATTTTTTTAATTTTATAATAAAACAACAGAATTTTTTTTAAATTTAATAAATAATAAATTATTAATTAATAACAAAAAAAAAACATCTTTAATCCGTCACTTAAAACTACAACTTTTATTAGGTTAAATAGGTGTTTTTCTTGATTTAACGGCAGCAAATTCTTTGATTACTTCATCAAAATCGATTTTGTCAACCATCTCCTGCTCTATAGCTAATATTGCTAGCCCAGATAGTCTCTTTTGATGCATAGTTGATCGAAGAAAATTTTTTATTATTTTTAATTTTGAAAATGACCTCTCCCCAGAAGCCACAGATACTGGTAAAGTTCAGAGTATTCGTAAGGAAATTGTAACATTTGGCAGGGATGAGGTTAAATTGTGTTCAAATATATATTGCAATATATGTCCAGAGGATTTGAAGAATGAGGAATTGAAAATAACTTTAAAGCTTTAATCTCATTAAACAAAACATCTCCCTCAATATCAGCCTCCAGCTTTACCGCATCAATAAGCTTCTGTTGTAGAGCTTAGCAGTTCTTTAGGAGATCATCGTCACATAATGTAAAAATATTACTAAAAAAACCAGAAACATTGTCATAAGTAGAGATCATATCAAATCTACTATTTGAAGAACTTAGTACTTGATCAATTATTCTTAAAATAAAATTAACTTTAAACGCGGTTTTGGTATTTTGAGGTGCTTTATCCCTATGCTCATAATCAAAAAACTTTGGTTTATTTTTCCTCTAGTAGTATTGATTGCGAGAAAATCTTGCTCTATCTCAAGATCGGCTTGAGCAATGATTTCCTCAAAGAAATTATCATTTCTATAATTTTTGAAATGATTGACTAAATTCTTTAAATAGTTTTGACATACTTTAATGTCAATTGTTACACTTTGCATCATTTTGCTTACAATATTAATCTGAAATAAAACATCATACCAAATAATTACACTACAATTAAATTTAAATGATTGGATATTTAATAGTAAAGAACTTGCTTCATGCCCACTTTCTATGTTAAAAGTATTGGTATCCGCTATTTCTAGAAGACTCTCACAAATTTTAATGGCTTTATAGCATCTACCCTACTTGACCATCTAGTATCACTTAGGGGTTTTAGATTTAATTCAGGAACATTTTTTTAATAATATCCCATCCTTTTGTGGAGGAAGAGAAAAAAACGTAGAGTTCTTGTATTATATTAAAAAAGTTTACTGTTTCATTTGATACTTTAGCAGCATCATTTACTGCTAAATTTAAGCTATGTGGAGCGCATGGCACAAAAAAATCTCGAGGATTAGCGTCCAGTACACGTTTTTGTAAGCCAATATGCTTTCCACACATATTGGCACCGTTATCATACCCTTGACCTCTCATGTCTTTAATATCTAAATTTAAATTTCGTAAAGGTTCAACTACAAAATTAAATAGTCCTTCTCCTGTAGAATCGAATATTGGGCTAAAAGCTAAAAAACTCTCTTGTATTTGAACATTTTTACAATCATGATTTTAACACCACATAACGCAAAACAAGGCTTATTTGTTCTGTGTGACTTGCATCTGGTGTACAGTCCATAATTATTGAATAATATTTGGAACTGCGTACCATATTTAAAATATTATTTTTTACTTTCGAAGACGTTAATTCTACAATTTCGTTTTGAATTTGATAGCCTAAATCAGGGCTGTCCAATTGCAAGTGCTCCAAGGGCCGCTTTAAAAAAAATGAGTTTTGGAGGGCCGCATTACAAAATACTTCGTATGCAACTTTATCAGTTAATTTTAATAGGTATGGTATATAAAGAAAAAACGCGTTTGTATTATTATTTTAATTTATTCAAAAAAATATCTACTTACAAAAAAAATTAGTGAGAAATTTGAGGATGTTGATTTTCACTAACTAATGCATTAATATTAACTTCAATATTTGTTGTTGATAAACGAAGCAACTGAGTAAGTGACTTATCAGAGAGGGAACATCTATATTTTGACTTTATAAATTTCATATTGGAAAAGCTGCTTTCGCAAAGATACGTGCCTCCCAGCATTGAACCCAGTGTAAGCCGTAAGTTGGGATATCGTTCTTCTGGCAACAACTTGAAAAAGTCCAGTCCAGTTTCAGTTCTTCCTTGGTAAAAAGGATCTGATTGCAAGTCACACAATTCCAGTTGAAGTTCTGCTCTGCTTACATTCTCAACTGAAATTGTAAGGGGCAGGGTGAAAACTATTTATTTAAAATCGCTAAATCGTTTATCAAATTCTTCTGCAACTGTGTCAGTGTATTTTATGTGAGGTAAATTTGAAACTTCCTCAAAATCCCTTATTTCTTCAGAATGTTCTTTACAACTTGGAAAAAATGAAAAATCTTTCTCTCAAATGAAGACTTGAAAAGCTTAATCTTATTCTAAAATCCATTTATGTGTCCAAATAAGTGGGCAATATTCTGCTGTTTTCCTTGTAGCTTCAAATTCAATTCGTTAAGGTGAAATGTCAGGTCTGTTAAAAATGCAAGGTCTGCTAAAAATTGTGCATCTACCATTTGATTTTCCAGTTCTGTAGTGTTGGACTTGACTTCATCTTTAAAGAAAATAGGAATCTCCTTGCGTAAAGCGAATAATCGTTGCAAACCATTTCCGCCGCTTAACCAACGAATATCGGTGTGAAGTAACAAGTCCCCATATGTAGCATCTACTTCGGCTAAAAAATCACGAAACTTTCTGTGGGTCAAAGCACGATTGCCCCCTCTAATAATATTAGTTATTTTAACAATCACTATCATGACATTCATTTGACGTAAGGATTTTCCACATAGGGCCTCTTGGTGAAAAGCTTAAGTGTATCACAGGACAGTGGATGTTATTTTGTTTCAAGAGTCCTGCAAATCCAATTTCAGTTCCTATCATAGCTCTGGCTCCATGAGTAACAATACAGGAACATTTATCGAATCCCCCGTAGTCTGATGCCACCTTATTTACAGCTTCAAAAATATCTGTACCTTTGGTTGTACCATGGAGAGGAATAAGATCAAGCACTCTGCTACACTGAAGTCATTTTGAATAGTTCGGATAAAAATTACAAGCTGGCTAATATCGGACAGATCAGTGCTTTCATCCAGGCACAGCGAAAAATATTTACATCCTTCAACCATGTTATGCAGTTTTTTGTATACATATTGATTGATATGGTCCACCCGTCTTGCAATTGTTTGATGCGACACTGAGACTGTTTCGAATTTTTCGGCAATTTTTGTTTCATTGAATTGTTTTGCCATTTTGATTGCACAATTTTTAATTACAACTCCATCACTAAAAGGTTTCTTCGCTCTGACAATTTCCAACGCTACTTCGTAAGAAGCGGCAATACTGCGCTTGTTATCAGTGTCAGATTTTTTAAAAAATGTTATTTGCTGTTTGAGTGTTTTTTCTTATAATCCGTAATGATAGCCTTTCTTGACTCCCCTGTATATTGATGAAATGTTTTCTCATGTAACGTAGTGTAATGTCTTTTCATATTATATTCTTTGGGAACCGATAGTACTTGCATATAAATAATGCACTGAAATTTATTATTGTTGTTTGTGATTAAATAGTCTGATTCCCAACGGTCATTATAAACTCGGTGTTCGTTCGTTATTTTTCCTTTCTCCGAAAACATATTTCACCGAGTATTTCACTTAAAAAGGCTTTAGAATTGGTACGTACTACACAGTAGAACAATTATTAGCTAACTCTGCCCGTCCCGCTCGACTCAACCTCTTTATATATAGCGCGTGGCTTCCCGAATATTCGAGAGTGACCGAGTAAGATCGGTCCGATTTCCAGTAACTTCGCTGCGACCTTCTATCCGTCGCCAGTGGCGTCACACGTTATTTTATTTGTATTTTATGATTAATGTAACAATTGTGCATATTTCGTATTTGAAGGTAATTTATACATTGAGAAGCCCGCTCCTCAGGCCGCATGCGGCCCGCGGGCCTCATATTGGACAGCACTGGCCTAAATAGTGAGTTTTTTTTTAAGAATTTTCCTGGGAGTTTTGCACTCTACTAAGATGTTCTCCCATCACAGGATCAAATGAGGAAATCATCTCGACAGCCTTAAGAAAATTTTCGTTATCATGTTGAAAAAGTATTTTAGAAGAACTCTGAAATGCTAGACATTGTTGGGACAAACATTTTACGACTGCAACAATTCTTTCCTGAACATCATGCCATTATTTTTTTTCGGTTTTTAAAACCCGTAAATGATGATCGTTTACAGCAGTAGATAATTTTAACATTTTTTTCAAACCTATCTATGTATTCATATGAACATTATGTACAATTGATGTTTCATGTCTTTTTATAGCCAACGATAAGTGTTTCCAATCAGAAAAACCATTTGAATCAGAAAAAGTATTGATAGTTTTACCGAAAACCTTACAACAAAAGCAAAATATAGAGTTTTTTGAAACTGGATAAATAAGCCAAATTCTCTCTGTTGTTTCACCATTCTCCAGTTTTCTGACAAAGTACGTATTTGAAAATTTTCTTTTGTCTTGATTTGCAGGAAATTGACAATTGCGTCCTATCATAGGAGGTCCTCGCTCAACCAACCTTCTGACTTCCTCGTTGTTAATGGTTCTAGGCCGCTGACCAGGATCATCTGATAGAAGAATGATACTTGTCATTTCAGGGCCCATTTCAGTCAAGACTTCGGTTTCAGCTTCACTTGTAGCCTCTATTGTTGAGCCGGTAGGTTCGACCGATTCTACGTTTTCACTGAGAGTTGATGTACTCGTAGATGGTTCAAGTGCAGGAACAGGTAAAGCAGCGACCGCTTCAGAACATTGACTTTCTAAAGTTTCTGTTTCTGCATTGGAAACTAGAGTTTTCGCCAAGAAATCTTTCATTTTGCCAGCCATCTTCTACCTTTCATAGGCTCTAACTTTTTGCTCCGGAATTTTTGCGCCAGAAGGTCGTTTTCTCTTCTGTGGTTCCTAGAATTAAGCAAGTGAAGCTAATATAAGCTAATATGCTAGATCAATATAAAACGTATTAAGATGTACTAGGCTCAGAAGACATTTAAAAAAGAAACGTGGTGAGATCGTGGATGATAGACGAATAAAATATTTTGACAGTTTTGGCACTACCGGCTATACCGGAAAGAGATGTCAACTTCGGTAATTTGAATAAAACACCCTGTATATTATTACCTATCAAGATAACACGTAAAAGTCTAATTACCTAGATTTTTGTATATTTAATATCCTATACCTATTTTAAATGGTTTTTAAGAAATTTTTATTTCAGAAATTACATTTGAATTTTTTTCCTATAAACAAGACATTTATTGTTTAATTTGAATTTTTATAGGCAATGACTTGGCATAACAAAATTTGTATAATATTTGATTTAAATTTTAATAGTTGATGCCTCAAATTACAGACCAATTGCCATCACCTCCATTTTGTCTAAAATCATGGAAAAAGCCATCAATCAGCAACTGCTCACTTTCCTTGAAACTAACAAACTCCTTAGTGACCACCAATATGGGTTTAGGCAAAGTCGTTCAACAGGCGATCTTCTTTCATATGTGACCCAAGTTTGGAACAATACAGTAGAGCAGTCCGGTGAAACAATTGTAATCGCTTTAGATATCTCAAAGGCATTTGACCAAGTTTGGCATAAGTGTTTACTTGCTAAACTAACCTCGTTTGGGTTAAATGATACGCTCATCAACTGGGTTTCTAGTTTCCTTGATAAAAGACGAATACGTGTCGTAGTTGATGGCTTTTTTTCAAAAGAAGTTAGCATTAACGCGGGCGTATCACAGGGATCTGTTATAGCGCCTACACTTTTTCTGCTGTACATAAATGACCTTATTTCTTCAACAACTAACCCCATCCATTGCTTTGCTGACGATAGCACTCTTCACTGCAGTTCATCTCAGTCTACTCATAGTGATAATCCACCTTCTATGTCAAATCAAGAAATTAAAGCTGAAATGGCAAATTCAATCAACAAAGACATTCAACGTATTCTCGAATGGGGAAGCAATAATCTAGTTAAATTTAATGCTAACAAAACTCAGTGTTGCCTGATGTCCGCCAAAAAAGATCGATCATTTCCTGTTGTAAGTATGAATGGCTCAGTTTTTAAGTTTTCAGACTCTATTACTGTGTTGGGTATGACTGTATCTTCAAATCTCTCATGGGTTGACCATCTTCTGTCAGCTACCAAAACAGCTGCTCGTAAAATAGGCTTTTTGTACAGATCTAAGCAGTACTTTACCTCTCGAAAACTCCTTCTGCTGTATAAGGCCCAAATTCGGCCTCATCTGGAATATAATTCTCACCTTTGGGTTAGTGCTCCCCAATACGCTCTCGATATCGTTGATCGTATTCAAAAGAGCGATTAGGCTTATAAATGGCCGTCCTTAACTTCTCACATACAGTCCCTTGAGCATAGAAGGATGGTTTCAGTTCTTTCTTTGTATTATCGTTATTACAACGGCTATTGTGCTGGTGAATTACATTCTTTGATACATCTCCGGCTATCTTTGCGAGAAACACTCGGTTCGCTCATTCACATCATCAGTATGCAGTACAAATCTCCACTTGTACCAAACGGGCGCAATCCACATTTTTCTACACGGCTTCTAAACTCAGGAATGATCTCCCTAGTTCCTGTTTTCCTCTCACTTATGATATGAGAAAATTTAAGGTAGCTGTTTATAGGCATCTATTGGCAATTCATTATCCCTCTATCCATCCTCCTAAGTGTTCCTGAGTGCTTTAGCACGATAGGCCTTATTTAGCCTGTTCAGGTCCACAATCATAAAAAAAAAAGTTAAAAGCTATATTATTTGAAATAATGAAAATTAAAATATCCCAAAAGTCATTAAATCTTAAGAGATTATCCTCGAGTTTTACGTAAAATCTAACTATGTAACTATTGTATAATAATATAAAGGGTGACTATTTACATTGACAAAATTTTTAAAATAAACTTTGATATGCCTTAAAAAAACTAATTTTGGATTTTATTACATGTTTACACATGTTTGCGAATTTTTCGTGTTTGCGAATTTTCGTTTTCGTTTTTCGTGTTTGCGATTTTTCGTTTTTCGTATTTGCCAATTTTTCGTTTTCACTTTTCGTGTTTGCGAAATTTTCGTTTTTCATTTTTCCTGTTTGCGATTTTCATGTTTTGCGAATTTTTCGTGTTTGCGAGTTGTTCGTTTTTCGTTTTTCGTGTTTGCTATTTTTCGTGTTTGCGAATTTTTCGTTTTTCCGTGTTTGTGTGCTTGTATGTTTTCGCGTGTTTGTGTGTTTGTATGTACTTGTGCTTGCGCTTGTGCTTGTACTTGTGATTGTGCTTGTGTTGATTCTTGTGTTTGTGCTTGTGGTTGTGTTTGTGTTTTTGTAAAGCTAACTTTCACAGGAGACAATTTAGAATACAATCTCCGATGCAGGACCAACCCCTAGTCTAACCCAGACCAAATCCGATCTCCCAAGGCTAAAATACCCATACATGGACATTAAACTATGCGAAAAAATGGCATTATAAAAAATATTTTGTTATACATTATTGATATTGTTTCTTGTTGTACATGAGATTAATTTGGTAGTGATTACCTTGAGCGACAACTAGATTTAATTATGACCCATAATTAAAGCAAAAAGGATTGCGATACATTGTGACTCATATTTAAAACCAAAATATATTGCATGTAAATGATACGTATTAAAAGGTAAATAAATAAAAGCGACATTCCTTAATTTTCGATGATTACTATTGCTGTAAGCAGGTTAATCAATTAGTTAATTACACGTTTTATTTTTAAAGCAATTTCATTTTAAAATATATTCAAATGAATTTTCAAACAGGTAGAGGACCACAATCTGTAGATGGGGATTAAAAGAAATCTAATAATAATTTAATAACAACAATTATGCAATCTCCTTTGATAAAATTCAATACGGAATCCTACTAAATTTTAATAATAAAACACATATTAAATAGTCGCTAAACCGTACATTCACATTGTATGACAACAACAGGGTAATTAATTGATTATGCAATACCATTATCTGTTTATTATCATTATAAAATTTAACAGTGTATTTAAATCAAACGTATATGTTACCTTTACCTTGATTAGCTTCTTTTAATACCAAAAAATATCCTACCGTTTATTAACCCTTAAAAATAGGTAAAAAATACGATCCTACGTGCGCATCCATTTGCCTATCCTTTAGGGACTCCCCACCGAAAGGGCTCTTAATACAAACAAAAAGGTTGAAAATACCGTCAGGGTTGAAATGTACGTCACTCACGTAAGTGAACACAAAAATTGCTGTCAAAAAGGCCTTAATACAAACAAAAGAGTTAAAAATTCCATCAAGAGTTCAAAAATACATCCCCCACACGAGTCTGATAAAAAAACCAAAAGGCCTTAATTAGGGATAAAAAAGTTCCATCAAGGGTTGAAAAATATATCCCCCACACGGATCTGATAAAAAACAACAAGGCGTTAATTAAGGTTGAAAATTCCATCAAGGGTTTGAAAAATACATCCCCCACACGGGTCTGATAAAAACAAAAAAAGACCTTAATTAGGGATGAAAAAGACCATCCAAAAGAAACCATAAAAAATAAGGGTTGAAAAACGCGTCCTACACGTGGGCGAATAAAAACAAAAGTAATTAGGGATGAAAAGGGGATGAAAAAGGCCTCCGAAAAGAAACCGTTAAAATAAGGGTGAAAAACACGGTCCCCCACGTGGGCAGTCTTGTGACGTCAAAATCCAAGCAGTGTTGCCAGATGTATTAAGGTGCCTCCCTTCTACTACTGTTCACAACTGGATCCGTTCTGGATGGAAAGAGGACAGGTCGACCATCAACACGACAACAAACTTGTGCAGCAGTGGCGGATTCTGTGACCAGATCTCCCAAGAAATCATTGGAATTCCAAAATCGATTATGCTGACACACATGAAAAAAGATCTGGAATTAAAATGTTTTAAGCCAACATTCGTAAACGAGGTGAGTGATGAGGACATTCGGCGAAGACATGAAGCTTGCTCAAGATTACTCGATGTGTTTGTGACACTCCCGCAGCGAGGCAAAGTTTTCTTCTCAGAGGAATGTGCAATGTACCGATCTTCTCGGAATAGGGGTATTTTCTTCTGGAGCAAGGAAAATCCATATTATGAAGAGTTAGAGAATAATCCACCACATGTTATGATCTGGGCAGCAGTGTCCAGTAGGCATCTGATAGGGCGGTATTTTTTTGACGGTATTGTCAATCAACATTCTTACTTGGAAATGTTGCAGGAATGGTTCATTCCACAGATTCAAAGACTGAACATTCTTGATGACAGTTGGCTTCAACAAGATGGAGCTCCTGCTCACTACGCTCTCCGTGTCCGAGAATTCTTGGATGAAGTGCTACCCCAGAGGTGGATAGGGAGAGGATCGCAGCGTCTGTCAGCGCCGATCAAGTGGCCTCCCAGGAGTCCAGATCTGCCATCATGCGACAATTCTCTGTGGGGAATAATTAAGCAGAAGGCCTTGAAACAATGATATCAGTCTGTTGAAGAATTGAAGGAAGCTGTTAGGGAGGCATTCAGAGATATCACCCTGCCTATTCTTCTGAAAATCTCACACAGGATCTGGCGCCGCATCATTTTGTGCCGTGACCATGACGGTGTCCATACTGATATTCTGGACCACTAAACAACCTAAAACTGTAACTATCAACATATGCTGTGGCATGTTCGCAAATACACATACAATCATCACACAAATAGGGGGCGGTGATAGGACTTTCGGACCTTACTGTACAACATATCAAAATTTCAGAAAAATTGTCCGAAAGCCATTTTCCATAAGGAATGTGCAGGGTCCTTTACCACAAAACGAAAAGTCAAAAGTGACGTTTTAAATAGAAATGTCCAAATTTTTTGTTCTTATTGTTGTGAAATATAGTATACCTATATAATTTTACGTTGGTAAGTAAAATACTTACCGACGAGTTGGGCCTTGCAACCAGTAAACATATTCTACTGTCTTGGAAACAGATATGGTAAATAAACGAAAAAGCTCAATCGTGCTAAAAAATTATTTCATTTCTTTTAATTTCCACTTTGTAGGTTGTGAGATCGTGTGATGTTCAACACCAGACACTTAAAAATACTCATTTTTTGATTCACTTAACCCCAAGTGACGGTACCAAGTTTGCCAATTAATTAAAATAATTGAAATTATCAAATTTATAATTTCGGCTTTTACGATATCTAGAACGTTCCTGTTTACTATGTTTTTGTGTTATTAATTTGTTATTATTGTGTAATTACACGCGACAGAAATTGGTACAAAAACAATCTATCATTACAAAAACACATAATCGTAACAAATTAGTCCAGGGTCATTCAAGAGTGTTAAGGTTACTGTCCAACTATTCCTGAAAATTATAAAAGCTGTTATTTCTCAAAACCAAAACCGTTATTTATTTGCATTTTGATAACATATAATAATAATCATTAAAATGAATATTTCGTAGATGTGTAATAAGAAAAAAATATATAACTTAGTAATCAAAAATTGGTTACAAAATTTTATTACACTGTAAAAATAAATGAAGACTAAAAAAAGATTAAAGATCAATTTGATTAACACGCGATTTGAATAATTTTTTGTAAAATAATGTAATAGTTCAAGGTTAAGGGTAAAATTAATTTTGCGGAAAATAAATAGATATTATGCAAATCAATCATTAAACATTACGTTGTAATGCACGAGCGTGTGATGAAAAATGGAGCTTTATGCAACATTTTTTATGTAGTATAGATAAGGGCAATTTCTTTCTGTATCAATAATAAATCGTTTAATTTTAAAGGAGGCGCAATTAAAATTTTGTATAACCATATGTAATTATACAATAAATCTTTTATTATGAAATACATTCTTAATTAACAGTTCATAATACACAACCAGTGCTCTCATTTTGAGTCCATTCATCAAACAGTTTCTTTAACTCTTCTGTATACTCCGACTTATAACTTGCAACAGTTCCTGATCTGATAAAAGCACCTTCATAATCTGTGAAATTGTGATTTTTGTGCAATGAAACTACAGAATTATACGAAACCGCTTGGTTACTTTTCATGCTCTCAAAACTTAAATGATCGAGAAGTTTGCCCATTTCCTCATCAGTTACGTCTTTACAGACAAATTCAGCAACCTCCCTTATTACACTTGCCAAATCCTTTTTTAAATCTTCAAATTTAAGAAATAGTACATTTGGCTCAGATCTCTTCTTCCAATACTGTAATACATTCGTCCAATATGGAGCATAAGACACTACAAAAAATAATTAAGATTTCCTCACATTCAACCATACTCACAATTCCCAGAAAGAAATAAGTCCGCGAAGTTTGAAAAATCGCTTGCATAACCCTCAATTAATCTACAGTGATGATAATACGAGAGACAAACATCTTGAGGATTTCTTGCTACGTATATCATCTTTGGATGTTTCTCACCATTTTGGATTTGCTTCGGCAATAAGTCCCACGGTAAATGAGTTTTAATCAAACGTGGACGTTGAAGATTTTTTACAAAATCGATCGACTTCTCGAAATGAACGGGAGGGTTAAAGTTTCTAATTTTTTTATGTACATTCCGATAGTCGAAGAGAAACTCATAACTACAAAAATGAGTTATACTATTCTCGTGTAATACACTATCTTACTCTAAGAATGGAAATCGTTCGCCTAAGCACTTCTTTCCATTTTCAAAATCAAGATTGTTGAGAATCATCCAAACCATTTCTTGAGTCCATGTGGTACCTGAAAACCTCTTAATAAATCCCTACAATTAGTATCGTCTTATACCTGATTTTGGAAAACTGCAAATCCATAAGTCATCATCGTAAACAGTGAAATTTTCAATACTGTCGTGAAAATCTAGAAAACGTTTTGGTAATGTTGTGCCTTTAACCCGCACATAACCCGGTCGGAATAAGTTGGTAAAGTACTCATTTAATATTGGATTATCTATCACTTCAAATATCAAACCCATTGTTTGAAATTATACAATTTTAATCACATTTAAAGGTTTATTAATAGGAAATATCCTTGATTAATGTGGTTTTATGTGAAGCGTGACATAGAAATTGACGAAAATAAATTAGAAATGGGTAACCTTTATACACAATATAATATAGTTTGTCTATTCTATTACAATTCTGAAAACTACACAAAAACAAAAAGTATTGTAAAAAAATAGGGAAGTAATCTAGCTCGCAAGACCAATTACAATTGAATTAAAAATTA
Organism: Vesta saturnalis; assembly: GCA_036346205.1. Lineage (NCBI taxonomy): Eukaryota > Metazoa > Arthropoda > Insecta > Coleoptera > Lampyridae > Vesta > Vesta saturnalis. The sequence continues at coordinate 1,032,943 of JARFJB010000003.1, forward strand.
AATTTCTTGTTATTAATAAACTTTAGTTCAAAACAACTAAAAAACCTGTAATAATTTTATTTTGACAACGATGTAACTCAAAATCAATAATTTAGATATTTTATATATATATATATATATATATATATATATATATATATATATATATACATTGATCATTTATTATAATTTTAAGTGTTTGTATTTCAGTTAATATGTTTTTTTAGTTTCTTGTGTATTCATAGCTTGCTTTGACCGACCAATTTTACTCTTCTTCAGTGTTATCAACGAAAAAAATTGAGCAAACTTAAATATCTCCGAAACTATTAGAGATAGGTATAGAACATATTCAACAAAAATGAAAGCGCCGACTTATAGACGAAGACAAGGCATTAAAAAAATATAGGGTGTGCCATTTAAAAAAATTAAGATATAGCATTTTCAAATTTATGTTATTGAATTAATTTTTGTGATCACCGTGTAAGCTCATGTATGAATAAATTCTATACCAAAGATTATTTTTTTATCTTTAAAAATAACTGAGATACGCCTACTTGAATTGCCACATAAATATGTCAGTTTTTAGTTAACTTTGCAAATATCTCAAAAACTGTGAGATTTAGCTTGTAATTAATTCTTATAAAAAAGATGTAAAATTATAAGGAGAATCGAAAAATAAAATAATATATAGAGTGTTCTATTTAAAAAACGAAAGTTCTATATTGTACCGCTTTTATATTACACCCTGTAGAAACCAAACTATTTTTAGATTATGCAGCTTATAAAAATAGACAACTTTCGTATTTAAACTTATCTTCTAAGTTTAATGGCTAAAGAGTTATCGACCGAATACGCACTATTGGGACACCATATATACACAGGGTGTCCGGAAAAATGTGGGAAATCTCTCGGATTCAGATAGAAAACGAAAAAATAACATGACAAGTTCCTTTTTTCTCTAGACCCTCCCTACGGAGATGTGAGCCCCTAAAGGACGCCGCTGGAAATAAGTTTTTCTTGAAGTACTTGATAGTTTGCCAGAGATGGACTAAGTTGTGCACCTTAACGCCTAAATTTTTAACACCCTGTATGATAAAGATCTAAAAAAAATATTTTTAGGTAGCTTGAACCTTTACCTAAGGTATACTTGTTTAATATCGATAAAATGAACTATTTTCGAGAAAAAAAAATAAACGAACTAATGTTTCATAATTAATAAATTATAAAAAAAATTAAGCCGGTGTTTTTTCGAATTTTTACGAGAAAACACTCTTTTAATAATAAATTAGGAAAACCAAATTAAACATATTACTTATTTAAAAAATGTTTATTAGCCCACGAGGTATAATTTTATTTCTTGTTCATTTTATTTATCTTCACTCAAAAAAACATATGTTAAACATTCCTATGATACGAAATAAACCTGCATTTTAGAACTTGATATTTGCACATCGCTGATACATTGATCGACATTAATTTACTTTAAATTTACTGATTTTTGGATTGCACGGAGATCATGTTGAACCCACTTATGAAGTTTTTAATTAATTATAAATCAAACATAAATTCGTTTATTTTTTTTTCTCGAAAATAGTCATTATCATACAGGGTGTTAAAAATTTAGGCGTTAAGGTCTACAACTTAGTCCATCTCTAGTAAACTAAACAAGCTAAATATGTTTCAAGAACACTATTTTAAGAGTCCCCTACTAGTGACCATCATACTGAATTTTTATTAAATTCTGCCAAGCAATTTAAAAGTTATTCAAGAAAAACTTATTTCCAGCGGCGTCCTTTATGGGCTCACATATCCGTAGGGAGGGTTTGGAGGAAAAAAAATTGTAAGAACTTATGTTATTTTTTCGTCTTATATCTAAATCCGAGAGATTTCCTACATTTTTCCAGACACCCCCTGTATGTATATATACATATATATATATATATATATATATATATATATTGTAATGGCTAATACGTGGAATAAATAATTATTAATGTTTATTATAAATCTTTGGGGATAGGGTTCAAATGATTTTTAATTATTGTTAGTAAATTATAATGTAATCGTGAAATCATAAATTTTTTTTATTTTACACACGGAAATATTCATGTTAATAATTAAATTATAATTTGTAATTAATAGTTTCAATGTGAAACAGACTTCGTTGGAATTTGCGCAAATTACGCATGCACTGCGTCCTTACTAACTTAATTAAATGTAGCCTGTCAAAAATTTCACCAAAGGATCTAAATTAGTGAGTATAATTTTGATTTTCTACAAAGTAAACTTATTATTTATATAATTACACCTGTTCATTGACTTTTCAGATATTGATACATGTCGCACAAATATTTGTACACAATCAAACAAAAAACATAAATACAGGACATCAAAAGAATAATCAATGCAATAGTTGGGTTATGATAAAAAAAATTTAACTCACATATGTTGTTGCAATTTCCAAATAATGGTCACATTAAGCTTGTTCCATATTAACATTGGACGTAGATTTCTTTCCATGTATCGATGATAATGCCTTGCTGTTGAAAATGGTGCTGCTTACTTTTCATAACTTGTGACAAATCTTCCTCCTGGTAAATACAATGTACTTATGTAATATGTTCATATACTTTCAGACAAGCACTTTTATTTGATTTGTATATTTAAATGTTGATTTAAATATTTAATAATTTTTCGGATTTAACTTGTATTTTATTCTTATATAGAATTTTATATTTACTTGCCTTTATTTTAAATACCGATATGAAGCAAAATTTATTTTATAACCTCCATCACTTTCAAAAAAATAAACATCACATCCAAAATAACTGAAGGATTTTATTGACGTAAAAAATGCACATCACCCTATGTTTAAACACGATTTCGAAATGAAACAAATACAATATTATCGACAATTATAATTGGTAACCTTAGTTTTAAATTTTGTTATTGGTTAAAACAATTGTTTCTGAAATCTCAACTCTACGTTGATCGCGGTTCAAATCCGATAATGTCAACAAAAATTTTAACTTACATGTTAACAAAAGCACTACTAGCACTATGTCTTGTTAGTCACAAAAAATTTCAAAAGCAAGAGAAAGCAAGACAGCGAGAAATCAGGAGCAATTCCTTTTATACATGGATACCAAATTTTCAATTTTTTTCTACATTACATACAAAAGATCCGATTGGTCTAAACAAAAATGTTAAATTAACTAAAACATAAATTATGCCATAACTTTTTCAAATCAATTCGGATTTGCTTTTAAAATACATTTTTGAAATCAGGGCAACTTTCTGCATAAAAAGACACCTCACGTGCCACACTTCGCTTCAAGAATTTACATTTTGACAAACTAATACCTAAATTTACTAATACCTAACAAATTTTATATTTTACAACTAAACTAATTACATATTCAACTTCTACATAAAAAACTGTATAAAAATACACCTAATTCAACCCATTTTTCATAGTTTCAACAAAATTTCAACTTTCATACCTTAATTTTAGGTAGTTAACCCAACTTCTCCAATTTTATGTTTAGATTACATATTTACTGTTTTCTTTGTGAAAATGAGAGAAACCTACTATTATATGCTTTTATAATTTATTCTGAACTTATCTTATCCTATAAAAACTATAAATTTGTAAAATTCTTAAATATAGTACTTAACCTAACTTTATATAATTTACTTTTAACTTGCGTTTTAAACGTCTATATCACTTGAAATGTTTATCTAATATATTCTTATATATGTCTCTAACACAATCACCGTTTATTTGTACTCCATAGTTCATACTTTTGTCTTTTCACATTTCCATATTGTTAACACATTTTGTAAATTTTTGTATACAAATTGTAATTATATATTAAATATCACATGGCACAAATGTTGTTCATGTTCTTACTGTACCTATTACTATACATGTTCTACACATTAGAATTATCGTACTTCTTGTAATCAATATCTGCCACGTATTTAAATTGCTTAACTAAATTGATTTAAATGTGAAATTACTTATATATCTTAAACGAAACTGAACGTACACACTAATATGAATCGTGTTGACCTTTCTAACATGCTACTGGTATACCTCATTGCTTTTATGAATATAACAACCTTGTCCATACCCCACAAAGCCTGTTTTGTTGCATCAAAGCCATATTTTTATACTCGTATACTGCTTTTTTTCTCATAACGAACTATATACTTCTTCAATTTTATTTAAACTTGCATACTATATAGAATTTAAGCTCGATAAACTCTAGCTCCTTTATTATGCTTATTTCTAACCATCGCAATATATATATATATATATATATATATATATATATATAAGAGAGAGAGAGAGAGAGAGAGAGAGAGATGATATGTTTGAGTGTTAAATATGATGGGTATAAAGAAATAAAGTTCATAATAAAGATTACAATAAGATTAGAGTTAGTGTGATGAAATTAGATAAACGTATATGTAAGATCGCAAGTTACATATGCTCATAATAACATATAACTGATCACATATGTAGTTGTACAACACATTGTGAGCTAAATGATTCAAGTTTTACAATTATTGCATTTTAATTAAGGTTGTACAAGAGAAATTTCACATTAATAGTTTCCGATCACCTTCGGAAAATATAAATTATTTGTTCATCATATCCATTTGGAAAAGGTAAAGCCTGTTCTGGTAGCATAATTTTCTTCAGTTCTAAAATAAAAGAAAATAGTACGTATTAGATAATATGTCGAACTAAATTGTATGATTAAAGTAACGATAAAGACAATGTTAGAAAGATTCATATAATTTATGAAATCATGAAGAATAATACTGAACAATTAATGTAAAAGTAACTTACAGTTGTGTTAAAAGGAAGTGTGGCCACATAAATTAACATTATTGGTACAAATTAAATAAATGTGTTGAGAAGATAGGTTATGAACATTTTGAACTCTGATTGTGAGATAGTATTTTACATTGTTGACTGTGTTGAAGTTAAAGTTAGTGTAACTTTATGTTTTCGGGCCAGAGAATCCAAATATGACCATGGTTTTCCTGTGGAGATTAGAATAAGTAAGATATAAGTAAATTTCTGTGTGTGAAAATGCATAAATAGTATAGTTATCATAGAAAAGTAGATTAAAAGCGAAATAGGGCAAATTAGGTATCATTTTAAAGGAAATTTGTAGAATTTAATGCTTAAGATGTATCCTGGTAGAACAAAGATATTTGTAAAATTAATAAATCGTAAATTTCAGAAATATGATCAAGCAATCAGAATTAAGTTCAGGTTTGTTTGTATGGTGTATAAGGTCCAATCAAAATCGGTGTTTTGGAAAACAATGATACTACATTTGAAAATTTTCTAGAGAGTCTCTTATTAATCTTAAAGGTGTAAGCATGTTAGTTTTGTTTAAAACATGTAATAAAATTTAAGATCGGTAAGTTTTTCATAACCTAATTCATATAAAAACAAAACATATGCGCAAAGTTAAATTACTTGAAACAAAAGTGAGGTTAGAGCAATTAATAATAAGTGAATTGGTAAATTGATATTTCTAATGAATTATGAAATATTGTTCTTATTTTTTTTAATATAAACAAAATTAATTAAAGACAAAAATCGAGTTTATTAATTTCATAGAAATTAGAAAAGTTTTAATAAATTAAAATTGAATGCAGATAATTATTGTATTTAAAATAAGTAACGTACCTGAACAAGCTCATGGTCGATAGCAATCACTATTGTGCCAGCATACTTCGTGGGATCCATAATGCAGCTGATTTGGAGAACGGGACTTCAACGATTGGAGATTGCCGCAGCAGGAGGAAGATTAATAACGCTGTAAGCTACATGAATCTCATATTAGCAATCTAGGTTATGTTTATGAATTATGCGTATCATCGATGTTTACATATGTACAGAATTTAAACAAATTAGATACCAGTCAGCGAATACGAACGCGATTCATTAAGTATATAATAATATTATTTCAGATTAAAAAAAAATCAAATTATACTTACAGTAGCCGTAATTCATTTTGTTGTTGAGCCATGGAACACACAATGCACATATTTAACATCATTATTTACAAACAGATATCCGCATGCATGCAATGTGGTATAATTGCTTATAATACAACGTGTTTGCATGCAACAATTTAATTTGAATTAAAACTTTATTGCAAGACAGTAATTGAGTTATCTCTTAAAAATTTTAATATTAATGTTTTATTTAATATCATCACAAAACTAATTCCTTGAACCCTATCCCGTGAGTTGTGCTAGTCGAGGCTATATTTATTTCTTAATCGCAATTCCATTACACAGGGTGGTCTAGACCTAGCATTAAACATATTTTTGGGTGATAGAACAACATAAATGTCACTCAAACACACAATTAAAAAAATTCCACTTCACACACCCACTTAAAGAAAAATTATTTTGATTTTTTCCAAAAAAACTGTACATTTACCCAAAAATTCAGAAATTCGGGGATATTTTGATACATTCCTCGAACTTTAACACTACTGTTGTATTCTACATTGAATTTCAAGAATATAATGGATAGCTTATGATGAGCCTGAATCTACACAACCACTAATTAAATTGATTAGAACTGTAAAGTTAACATTTTATTAAAAAAAAAGAACAAGCTTATACACACGCATTTCTTTAAAAAAATTGCTAGACACTTGCAAACGCTATAAAAACTGCTTCAGAATCTAAGCTTTCGGAAGACAGAATACAACATTTCATTCGTCACCATTTAAGTACCAGTAGGTTTGAATAGTGTAAAACGTGGTTTAAGAAAAATAATAATTCAACTCTATCAAACTAAAAAGACACACATGAACATTTTTATTAATATAGCTATAACATAAGGTTACACAGTTAATTCTTATAGCCCACCTTATGATGAGATAAGGTATCACGCACAGATGTTATGCATTTCCACACATTTCCGATTTGAAAACGATATCTTGAGAGCACTGCAAATGAGTAGATGATCCAAACCCACTAAAAAAACTGTATCCAAACAAAACATAACGTCTGTGCGTGATACCTTATCTCATCATAAGGTGGGCTATAAAAATTAACTGTAGCCTTATGTTATAGCTATAATAATAAAAATGTTCATGTGTGCCTTTGTAGTTTGATAGAGTTGAATAATTATTTTTTTCAAACCACGTTTTACACCATTCAAACTGGCATATCTGTACTTAAAAGGTGATGAATAAAATACTATATCCTGTCTTCTGAAATCTTAGATTTTGAAGCAGTTTTTATAACATTTGCTACTGTCTAGCAACTTTTTTTAGAGAATTGTATGTGTATAAGCTTTTTCTTTTTTTTTAAGAAAATGATAACCTCATAGTTCTAATCAATTTAATTAGTGGTTGTGTAGATTCAGGCTGATCATAAGCTATCCATCCTTACTTGAAATTTAATGTAGAATACAATAGTAGTATTAAAGTTCGAGGAATGTATCAAAATATCCAAGAATTTCTAAATTTTTGGGTGAATGTAGTTTTTTTGGAAAAAAATCAAAATAATTTTTCTTTAAGTGGGTATGTGAAATGCAATTTTTTTAATTGTGTATTTGAATCACATTCATGTTATTCTATCACCCTAAAAAATTTTTAACGCTAGGCCTAGACCACCCTGTATATAATACGATTCTAAAATTGTATATCAAACAAGGCATCCCAAAATTATGGCGACCAACGTGGGGCCATAATTTTGGCATGTCCAATATTCTGAGGATTGTGTGTTAAAAAAAATTGCTATGCTTAATTAATGTAGGGGATGTAACAATCTCACATTGTCCACGTCTCATGTACAGGAGACGAGAGCTTATTATTATTAAATATTATATACTCCATCATGGGATTATCATTATGACTAGGAAAAAAGTTATATCACTAGCAGATGTAATTGTTTATCATACATTGAATTGAAGCATACAATATTTACATCTTCATCAACATTATGATCAGGCTGAAGTAGTCTTTGATATTATTGGTGTTAAATAATTTTCAGATACAAGCATTTCTTTAACATACAGGGTGGCCAAACGATGAGGGGTTGGAAAATTGTATAAAGACGAAATAAATTAGAAAAATAATGTTTAGACCAGGGATAGATATCAGTAGGCGCTACATTTTAAAAATATTTTTGATTCTACAGGGTGTTTCATGTTATTGGAGCAAACTAAGCCTATACTTTTTCAGTCGAACACCCTATATATTATTACAGTGTTGGAAAGCTCAAAATACGCGCTTTCATTTGATACCAAATTGTATGGGTCTATCACCTTTGGTTTTAGAGATATTCGTTTGTGTTTCGAAAAAAATTATCCCTCCTGCGGTTGTCGCCACTGATTTGTTGGGCGACTTTTGTTTATTCTAAAATGACAAAAAATGTTTGGTGGTCCTGTAGTAGTTTGAAATATCTTAATTTTCAGTTTTTTTAATAATGTACAGGGCGTGTCACTGTTTGTAAAAACAACTTTTTAAATTTTTTTTAAATATTATGTTCGTGTCATTCGATGCTTTGTTTGATATTCTTTTTTATCAAGGATGTCTTGTACCTAATATTATTAATAATTTTCAAAACATTTTCAGTTTATTTATTTCTGAAATTTCGATTGTAATGCAAAAAGGTATTAAGTTGGACATGGGATTGTAGTTTCTTACTAAAAAAATGTTTCAAGTAAAAACAAGAGTTAATATAACAATTACAAACTGATTGAATGAATTATTTTAAATTTAACAGACTTTTTTGAACAAAGTTAATGCATAAACACTCTTGCTTATAGGCAAATTTAAATCAGTCCTTAGTAAAATTTCTGAAGTACTCAATTTCATTATGTCTTCTTGTAAATGTAAACGTATAAAGATGGTCATGGAATTGTAGTTTCATGCTAAAGAGTTTTTTAATTAACTTGTATTAATTTATAAAAGAAACTTTGGCGTTCTTTTTCATGCTAAAAAGTTTTTCCAAGTAAAAGTAAGAGTTAATATAACAACTACACATTGACTGAATTAAATTATTCTAAATTTAACAACATTTTTTGAACAAAATTTGTCCATACTCTTACACCCAGTCACTCTTTCGTTCAAGGCAAATTTAAATCAATCCTTAATGAAATTTCTAAATTTAAATCAGTCCTTAGTAAAATTTCTGAAGTGCTCAATTTGATTATGTTTAAATCAAATTTTCCATTTTCTACGTCTTTTTGTAAATTTAAATTGGTTGCTGATCAAATAACAAAGATTATTTGGAATTAATGATTTTTATTCTTGGAGAATGTTAAAAAAATTGCTTACTAGCAAGTAGAATTTATGCAGCAAGATATCTCGATGCTGCAAAAAAGCCGCGCCCTAAGGCGTTTCAAGACCTTTTACAAATATTTGAAGAAACAGGTAGTGTTAAATTAAAAAAACGGAAAGTAGTTAATAAAATAGTGACAAATGATGAAAACCAACATACAGTTTTATGTACGTACTTCACAAATATCACATATGACAAATATAAAAAATCAAGCGTGAAAAATATATTAAATGCCCATAAATACCATGGATATCATCAACAACTATATGGTCAAGATTTGAACGAAGAATTAATTTCTGCAACTGGTTCTTGCAAAAAATTGCAGAAGTTCTTCATATTCTCAATTCTATAACATGCATTATTATATAACTGAAAATCCTCATTGAATCAGGTATGTTGAAAATCGGTGGTCACCAAATGTGTGTATGTGGCAGTGGGGGGATTTTTGGGTCCAATGTTACAAGTCCTTATTTTTTTGAAGATACTCTAACCGGCGACGTGTATTTAAATCTTTTAAGAGACGTGCTACCTAACCTTCATCAAAATATTAATGAAGCAGTTTATGGAAATATGTGGTTCCGGCATGATGGTGCACCCGCCCACTACCATCGAGATGTACGAAAATTTTTAAACCACTGGAAAGAAAATCAGTGCATAGGTCGAGGAGGGCCCATTTCTTGGCCACCGAGGTTACCTGATCTGTCCCCGCGCGCGCGCGCGCCCACACACACACACACGCATACACGCACGCACGCGCGCACGCACGCACGCACGCATGCACGCATGAGCGCGCGCGCACGCACGCATGCACGCACGCACGCACGCACGCACACACACACACACACACACACACACACACACACACACATATATATATATATATATATATATATATATATATATATATATATATATATATACAGGGTGACATAGAAAAAAGTGCCATGCATAGTGCCACGCGATAGAGGACACTAAAATAAGAAAAAAAGTTCGTATTAACTTAGGTCCGCAACCCCTTCGTTTTGAAAGATATAGGGTGTTGAAGTTTAATTATTTTTTGGTGTTTTTTTTATGTCTTTTTACAATGATATGTATACAGGGGCTTTTTATCACGCAGAATTCAAATATGACCTCAGTTCTTTTGTTACTGATAGAGTGCGCCACATACAGGTTTCTATCTTGTTTGAATCAGTCCTAACTTTTTTGCGTTACACTGTGTGTCATTTTCGACTTGAAAAATTTGTTTTCCCATCTTTTCTGCTTCAGAAAGGTATACCTTATTGAAGTCGCTAGGACCAACGGTTTACGAGAAAAATGCATCCGATGCATGCAAATTATCCAAAAGCGCTAAAGTAACTTATTTGCAAAAACAATGACATAACACTTCAACAATTAAATTTTAATAGCAACAATGAAGGGCAGTGATTAGAAAAAACATTAAACTGTTAGAAGATGTTCAAATTGTTGTCCTTGTACTTGACTACATTTTTAAATTCTTCTTCCTAAGGATTGACGGCATCTTTGAAATATTCCTGGGTTATTACGGAATCTATCTGCGGATTCCATAATTCTTATCCATAGTTGCTCTTCATTATGTACTTCTATAGAATAAACATCATTTTTCATGAATCCCCAAAATGAAAAATCGAGGGGATTAAGGTCGGGACTACGAGCTGGCTAGGGTACAGGCCCCCCTCGACCAATCCACGTATTTCCAAATCTCCTATCAAAAAATTCCCTTGCCAATCGAGAAAAGTGAGCTGGCGCGCCATCATGCGTGTAACGCATTCTACTAATAATATCCAATGGAACATCCTCTAATAACGTATTTAGTTCATTCCCCAAGAAATTTTGATACAGTTCAATCGATTCGGCAATTGAAATGGGTCAATGAAGTAATTGGTGACTTCTAATTACGGTTTGATGAGGATTTTCATCACTCCAATGGTGCATATTATGTAGGTTCAGAACACCATCACGGCTAAAACCAGCTTCATCAGTAAACAAAATTGATGATGATGATATTAAGAAAAAAAAATTAAACTTCAACATCCTATATCTTTTAAACGAAGGCGTTGCGTACCTAAGTTCATAGAAACTTTTTTTCTTATTTTAGTGTCCTCTATCGCGTGGTACTATTCATGGCACTTTTTCTGTCACTCCGTATATATAGTGTCCCTTAGGTCAAATGGGATCGATTAAACTAAACATACTTTAATATAAATGTGCTTCCTGAAGAAGTTACAGCTGTTTAAAGTGATAAAAAATGCTTTTAGCACTGGGTATATTTCAGAGACCACATGACGTATCAAGCTGAAATTGGAACATATCCACTTGGGTGGAAGCTGAATATTTTCAGTTTATGAGCCATACTGCATATTGTAGAGGGCGCTGTCGACAGATTTTTTCGTATGTTTTTGTCATATTTTTCTTATGATCAACAGTTTCGTGTCTGCGGGTAAAGTTTATGATGGAGAAACTAATTTTACATAAAAAAGGTGTACTTGTTTCATATCCACAAAATGTACCGTTTTCAAGAAAAACGCTGAGAAATTAAATAAACTCTTCAAATAAGTGAGATTCCCATGCTGAACATTTTATTCAGGACACACTGTATATATATATATATATATATATATATATATATATATATATATATATATATATATATATTGTTTGTGTGTGTGTGTGTGTGTGTGTGTGTGTGCGTGCGCGCGTGCGTGCGTGCGTGGGTGCGTGTGCGTGGTGTGTGTGTGCGTGTGTCGTGTGCGTGCGTGTGTGCGTGTGTGCGTGTGTGTGTGTATGGAAAAACATTATTGCGGGTCTGACTTGTAATACGCTAGAAAGAAACCCAATAAGCATTATATGAGTGTGAGAAACATAACTTTACCGATGTTGCCACTTGTACATAGTTACATGCAGGTACAAAATATGAACTACTTCAATCTAGCTTCAACATTTCTCACGAAACCAGAGCAACTAAGATGATGTTGAAAAGTCGCGTGTTCTTTGAAACTATTAAGTAAATACTTTACACGTAAACATTAAATGATAATACCTCAAACATTGAAGTTTATTGTAATTGCGAATTTATGACATGGTTCGATTACTACTCGTAAGAAGAACCAAGAAGAAACTTACGAGAGCTATAAACAAGAAGATTAACATTTACATTGATAGTATAACTTAAGTTTAATGTTTAACTTTAGCATTGTAACTCTTATTGAAAAACCAACTATTTTTAAAAATGAACAGAGTGCACTCTTTTCAAAACTCGACTTTATAAGATTTTCGAAAAGACCTCCACCTTGCGCAAGGCAGTAACCCAATCATTTCTTGGGTGATGCTGTTTAAAGAGTCTGTAATTTTGACACGAAGTTCGTCAAAATTGTTAGCATGTTCATTCCTTTGCCCAAAAATTTGCTGGGATACGTATCCCCAAACAAGAAAGTCGTTCGGCGCGATATCAGGTGAGCGAGGAGGATATTTAATAGTACCTTTTCCACTAATAATAGGTACGGTTAGAGAACGTAGTTTCCAAAAACTGTTGAACTCTTATTGCAGTTTTAGTAGGACACCCATCTTCTTGGTACCAAATGTCATCAAAATTTATATTGAGGCGTTGAACAGTTGGAACTCTCTGGTTTCTCAATAGTTCTAAATTTTTGTCAGCATTCAAGTTTCCGTTGATAAAAATGGACCAATTATGGAATTATCTAAAATTCCTGCACACATTAACTTTTTGGGGGTATCGTGTCTGGTAAGGAATACTAATGTGTCTGTTTTCCCGAGAGCGACACACGGATTGTGATGGCCATGTACGTTAAAAGAACACTCGTCGGTAAACAAAATATTTTCAATAAATCTTTCGTTTTCATTAGCCGATTCATCATATCTTCACAAAATTCCATACGCTTTTGATGATCTTCTGGAAAAATTTCTTGTGTAGTTTGCAACTTATAGCAACGGTGCTTATTCCTTTTCAAGATATTGCGAACTGTTCTTGGTTCAATATTCATTTCTTCAGCAATTTTTGTACTATTGCACGGGAAATTACTTTCTGCTAAACTACACGCTGCAATTTCTTGGAGTTCGCGCTCTTCGTTTAAGTTACGACCAGGATGCTCACCATCATTAGCATCAATGCTTCCAGTGCTTCCTGAATAATACCACTTAATTTTTCTTCAGTGAAATACATGAGTATTGTGTCAGAATTGAAAAAACACTGATTTTCAATTCTCGTTGACAGCAGCAATTAAATGTGTCATTGATACTAGCGTATGGCATCAGCGCTTTTAGTTTGTTGTGTATTCTATCTCACTTAGTAAGTGAACTGATTGTACCCGCGATAATATTTTTCCATACCTGTATATATGCTTTTAATAATCGAGCACCACGAGTGTATCTATCTTTTATACTAATAGGTCCAGGATAGTCCAACCCAACGTAGTAAAATGGATATACTTATTTTAAACGAGTTTCAGATTACCCAAATTACCCATGAGCGGATGTTTGATAATAGGATTGACCTTAAAACGGGGTACACACTTTCGCAGAAGAAAGTCCTCCGATGGGCCAAAAACGTTCTCGGATATGAGTGAGAAGAAGTTGTGCGCCACCGTGCAATAATTCGTTATGACAATTTAAAATAACCAGTTCAGTGAACTAGTGATCCTTTGGGAGAATTAAAGGATATTTCTTGTCAAAGGAAATTATGAATTGGTTAGTCTACCGCCAACACGTAGACAACCCGTATCATCCAAGGAGGGATTTAGGGCTGGAATTCGGGAATTCTTAATGAGTCGGTTATTCTTGAGAGACTTAATCTCATTAACGAAGGAGTTAGCTTGACAAAGATTGGTAAAAGCTGTCAAGGAACTCTGGAGTTCGGTAACGTTTAAATTGCCGATTCGCCTTTTTTCGTTTCGGCAATTATAATTGAATCGTAAAACCAAACCAAACACGGTTACTATTCAAGGTTGAAATGTTCGAACCGCGTGAAACTAAGTCAGTGGGTTATTAGAAGTTGAAAAATGATGCCAATGTTGAATGTTAGTGCATTCCTGTATAACAGCATCTGATATATTGGGTATGTGACCCAGAGATTCGTATTCTAACATGAATTGTGAGTATTGCCTTAGAAGATCGGGATCTCTGTGTAGACTTTTCTCTAAATGGAGAAACCGTGATTCAGCGATGTGTTTAGTCACCTAAAAGTAGTAATTTTTAATTGAAAGGTGTCGAAACGGTAAGGCGACCGGTTTCGTCCGAGCGAATAGTACTGAGAAAGTGCTGCTCACAAAATCTCTCCTGAGGTGAAAGTAAAGACAACTTCGAAATAGGTCTGGGTTTATACAAGTCCCAAAACTTAGTCAAAGATTGATGAAGATCAGTATTGAGTTCATTAACCTGAAATGTAGTATGGTAGCAAGCTGTCGAAATTTCACAACATAAAGAATTCGAAGGCGTAAGAAAATCGTTAGGTAAATCACCTGCGACGACCCAACCAAGAAAAGTATTTTGTAAAGTAGGCATCGAGGGTTCTAAAGAAATTTTTCGAGGCAAAGTTAGTTTATGATACATGGATGAACCAATCAAAATATCAATGTCGCCTGGCTGATTGTAAGACGTATCAGCAAGGCGTCAATTAGGGGGGATATCCAAAAGGTCCTTACTGGACACAACTCGAGGAAGCGGATCAGTAATTTTAGGAACGACTAAACAGTTGATATCAGACTTGAAACGTCCGGTGCTGGAATGTAATTCCACAGAGGTGTACTTTGAGCAGGTTAATACTGACTCGCTAATGCCCTTGAGGGTAAAGTTGGTTTATTTACAAGAAGAATTCAACCTTTTGTGTAGATTTTCAGGTATGCTTGTTTTGGGACCCACAATCGAGGAGACCCTTAACAGTAAAAGACTACTTGACACTGACGACGATAACTTGAGCAGTAGACAATAAAACCTCAGAGGAACTTGAAAAACCACATACAGAAGAAATAATGGGAGCCTCAGAGGACTCATCAATGGGAGTACCTGACTGAGCAGGAGAAACAACAGAATTAGAAGCAGAAAAACTAGTAAACTCATTCTGACAAAGTGAACCAGGCCGAGTAGTTTCGTGCTTTAAATGATTTGAATTAGCAGACTTGAAGCAAAGTAAACTATTGTGACGTTGATTACAATTTTTGCAATTCGTAATAGAAGTACAATTGGACTTAATGTCATGACGAAGACATACAAGACAAAGCCGCAAATCTTTTGATTTGTGGAAACGATTCTTGATAGATCAGGCCAAGAAAGATGGGCAATGATTTAAGAAATGCTGTTCCTTACACAAGACACAAGAGTGCATAGATTGGGCTAAAGTGTAGGAACCCTTTTGATTGGATTTTTTCAATAAATTGTAAATAGAAGTCTTTGTGACATTGGAAGTATCATCGATAATATCACATTTGTTAGACAAGAATTTAGATTATTAGTGGAGTTGATCGGTCTATTTCCACAGTTTTTGCTTTTGGAGCGCGACGTTTCGGAAGCGGACTCTGCTTCCGTCATCAGGCTTAGTCCTGAGAAGGACTGTTTTCGCACTTGAGTCGAATTCATATGTTATATATAATTTTTTCCCAAGCACTTGATTACTCTCAGATTCGAACTTCGTACCTTTCACTTACTAGTCTAACACCTTTATCGCTGAGCCATTGAGTAATCCAAATATATATTTTTAGAACTTATATATATATATATATATATATATATATATATATATATATATATTAAACTTTTTCGTGGTTGCGCAGATATATTGCGCTTAAGCTCTTCGCGCATTATTGGAATCCATATGGGTTTTATTTCTACACTAGCTTGGCTTATTGGATTTTCTGCTAGTGCGATGTATGTGGCTTCTTTGAGTTTTCGACGAGTTGTGTTCTCGTATTTTGCCACTATCTGTATGTTATCCCATTGGACGCGGTGGTCTTCGTTCCAGAAATGTTCGGCGATTTTTGGTCTTTCTGTTTCGCCCTTGCGGACGTTGTTCTTATGTTCCTGCGTTCTCACTTAGAGTGGTCTACTGCTCTCTCCTATGTATGCTCTGCCGCATTCGCATGGTAGGTTGTATACACAATTTTTGGAATTCTGATCTTCATTGCATGGTTTGGTTTTGGTGAGTATTCCACTGAGCGTTCTGGTCGATTTAAGGACAGTGTGTATCTTGTATTTCTTACCTATCCTTCGTATTTTGTCTGAGGTACCTTGTATATATGGTATTATCGCTGTATATTTCGGTTCTTCTTTTTCGGTTACCCTTTCCCTGTTTAGGTTAGGTGTTAGATCAGGGTAGCCATTTTCTTAGAGTGTTCTAGCGATATTTTCTTTTTCTTTGTTCAGGTCCTCTTGTTTTGTGCATATTGTTTTTGCTCTATCGTACAAGCATTTTGCCACGCCTAACTTCACGTTTTTGTGGTGATTGGAGTTGTAGTGTAAGTACCTCCCCGTGTGGGTAGGCGATTCTTGTCATGAAAAAGACGGATTTGTCAAATTATGACAGCCACGATAAAAAATTTAAGTTAAGTTTATTGTAAAAATGAAATGATTTCGTAAAACCGTTGATACCAATATTGAAAAGAGTGTTCCGAGGAATGCAGTGAAAAATCTGGCATTTATTTGGACGCAAGTATTGTTAGTTTTCTAAATTTTGTTACATGCTTGGCAATTAAAAACTTTTGTCCTTTTCTAAATGTAAATTTTTAAGTAATGAAATAAAGGTTTTGTTCATTTGCTTATATATATATATATATATATATATATATATATATATATATATATATATATATATATATATATTATATATATTTCTGGAAACATACTACCGAATACCAAGCGTGCATCGAAATTAATCAGATAGTCTTGGGAAAAGCATTGTTTCCTTAAGGAAACCGCATTCGTTAGTTTTCTCTGTTGGTTAAAAGAAGAGCTCTCCTCTTTCGGAGTCGGTCTCTTTTAACTTTTAACAGAGAAAACCAACTCATGCAGTTTCCAGGCAACACCACTTTTTCCCGGATTACCGATAATTTTGGACGCACTATATTATATATGAAAACATACTAGTAACATCAAAACTTACAAGTATATTATGTTGTGGTGATTTTGTGTTCTGTAGTTTAGTAATTAGTTCTAAAGAATTCTTAATAGAACGTTTTAATTTGTACTTTAAACTGTTTGTCATTATGTAGTTTAGTTTATATGTTAAAACTGTCAGTTATGTCAAAACAGCATATTTTTACTCTTGCGGTGACATACCCTCATTGTTTATAGTGCGCAAATGTTTGATGAAATTATTGTAAAATTCCCGCAATTGCGTATCTTTAACAATTCTTGGAGTTTCATATAAAGAATCAAAATTGCTGAAGACAAGCAACTTTTGATTATCGTATCTTTCTTTTAAAAGATCGATAGCGATAGAATAATTTGTTTCAGAAGGTTTAATTTCGCTTAACGTGTACAAAGCAAGACCTTTCAAACAGTTTTTTAAACATAAAAATTTTTCAATTTGGGATAAGTTTTCATTAGAGTCAACTAAAGCCTGAAAAGATTCAAAAAATGCTCTAAAATCCTGATACTCTCAAGAGAAAATAGGAAGGTTTATGGTAGGAAGCTTAACATTTTCCTTAGATTTATTGGCAGTAGAACGAGTGCTATTTAAACTTTCGTTTGAAAATGATTTAAGTTTTTGATCGTATTTGTCAAGTAAAGACTGAACTGTCACTGAAATAGACACGAAACCTTTGTAAAATTGCGAAAACGTTGGAAAATTGTGCGCCTCATTTCCAAAAATTGATATCTGAACTGAAACCAATTTGTATTCATTTAAGGTTGGCTTAAATGATTCGAATTCAAGTTTTAATTGCTGTAACTCAATTAGTAATATTTTATCGTCGAATGAATTCACAAATTCGACTCTCCCTCTCCCCCCTCTTTCTGTTCCTCTCCCTCCCCATCCCCCCTCTCTCCCCTCCCCCTTCTCTCCCTCTTTCCCGGCCCCCCTCTCCCTCTCCTCTCACCCCCTCTCCCTCTCTCTCAGCTCTTTCTCAAACATACAAATCAATTAATTAAATCAAACAATCACATCAATCTGATTCAATCAGCCAAATCAATCTCAATCAATCAAATCATAACTTACAGCTTGCTAAAACTAGCTTACAGTTCAAAAATACTGGTTTCATTTAACTTGCGCTTTTTAAACCAACCACAATTCTAAAATGCCAAATTGATTTCACTTACATCTTGCAAAGCCAGCTCTCGATTAAAAAAAATAACAGTCTGATTTAACTTACAGCGTGCAAAAAAAGCAGCCTTCAGAACTTCAAGTTAGCGTATAACACTATTGCCACGTTTTGCATACAATGATAAAAATCTGTTTTACATTTAAATTAGTAAAATGCCTATAAAATAACAAATATAATCAAACTCGAGGTCAGACCACTATATTATTATTTTACATGCAGAGATTGTCTTAACTCAAATACCTCTCGAATAAACGGCTCTAGATTTATAAACAAGAAAAAGCCCAATCACCTAAATTCTTATACAATACAATGCAAAATTAAACTTTAAATTAGACCCGAATAGCAAAAACCTAATTATTCCTCTCATACTTATTATAATTTCCTATCTAATTGTGCTTTCTCATTAACTGTAGTATCGTTAGTGCGACCTTGTCTGCTTATATCAATTTTTATTTACACACACTTTAAAATGATTTTCACCTTGAGAATGTAAAGTCAACGTGGTTAAACACGAGCTGGTGGGTTTTAATAGATATTTAAAAAAGAAAACAGTAGGGTCATTTTGATATTAAAAAGTTAAATATAGCGACATTCATTGTCAATTTGCGATGTTTACATTCTAGAAAACAAATCTCGGTTTTGACATTAATAGGTAAGCACGACAACAAGTAGAATATACCAGTGATTGCAGATTTTTTCATCTGGAATTTAAGCTGGGATGATGACAGTGCCACTACTAAACATTAAACTCTCTCTTTTAATGGAAAAACCTCTGTCAAAATGGATTTATAAAACATATAAAATATATTTTACCCTCTTATTGTGTTCGGGTCAAAATGACCCAATCGCGTTCTTCTAATGTGCACAATTCGTTAATTTATTTAAATATTTCTTTGCCACTGCATGATGACAATTATTAACTTGTTCTAAAATATGACGAGCTCTAAACGCCAATAACTTGAAATCTTTTGATTTATTTGGAGCCATCGTGAATTGTTTTAAACATAAATAAAACTATAAAATAATGATTTAAACTCGATAACTCTCTTAAACGCAAAAAAAATTTACACAAGGAATCCTCAAACGGACGTCGTTAAATACAGCAAGCGTATTTAAAATTAATCAATAAGTAGTTTTAGATATTTTCAACTCAAGTTCAATTAAATGTAATACAAAACGTTACAACGCACCTCAAAACTGCAATAGGCAAAACCCGGTAGAACTATCTAGTTTACTTGTAAGGGTACCATTGTAAGCATTAATAAGATTTCCATCCAAATGACTTGTAGGGAAAGACTGCCTCTTCCAGTGGTTCGATTGTATAACTGGTGTATCGGTGAATTCTTGTGTACTTCCTAATGTCCATTTCAATGGCCAGAAAACAAAAAATATCCGAAAATAAACAAATCCGGCTCGAAGGACCAAAAAGTGAAGTGATTGATTTACATATGTTGAACACACTTCATCTTAATACTTCGTAATCCATATTCTGCTGATTTTTATTGGCTTTATTCAAAGGTTATTATGAATGCAGCAATAACTTGTCAAAAATGATTATTCATAAAAAATAGACACAAAAAATGAATGACTTGTATTAATATTTTTTACATTAATTCATTGCTAAGCGACTAAAAAACTACAAAACAAGATACAATTATAAATCCATACAAACAGTAGACCCAAATTTTTTCAACTTCGCAAATATTTCCTTTTTTTCTACTTTAAAGATAATCAAATTATGTGGATACGTTACCCTTAACAACTGTTAGAAATCAATGCACCTGTGACGGGACAAATCTGGCCTTGCTCCAACGTTTCCTTATGATACATGTTGGAAGTGTTCTTATGGGAACATTCCGCTGAATTCTCAAAACGCCTACTCTACATTTTAATGGCCCAATTTTAATTGACCAAACGCCAAGACCATTTCGCAGAATACGCCCATTTTGCCGAATTTTCGAGCTGAGCCATTACGCCAACAAACACCAAGTATATTCCACCGAATGCCCATAACGCCGACACAAAATTTAGAAATTCAAACCGGCAAACGTGACCAAAAGGTCGATAACTATTTCTTCAACTGTGTCCATTTCGCCGAAATTCAGTACTGGACCATTATGCTGCATATGACCAAAACGCCACCGACCATTCCGCCAAATGGTCCTTTATGCCGAATTTCAATGCTGGACCATTACGCCAATAAACGAAATTTAGCATATTCCACCGAATGCCCAAAACGCCGACACTATATTTTAGAAGTTCAAAACGTCGAACGGGACCAAAACGCCAAAAACTATTTCGCCAACTGCGTCCAGTTTGCCGAATTTCAGTGTTGGACCACTACGCTGAATATGACCCAAACGACCATTCCACCGAATTATGCCGGATTTTAATGTTGGACCTTACGCCAAAAATGACCAAAGCGCCTAATTCCCAAAACGCCAAATGCTCAAAACGCCGATATGATAATTTCATTTAATTTGACATAATAGCACACCAACAAAAAACAGGTCGATATAGTGGGAAAACTTTCGTATAAGTAAAGGCCAAATGCGTCTGCAGCGACAGACACATTTCCAGATTAAAAATATAACACGACTGCACAACAGTGCATAATCAGAATCAGGTGCATGGTCAAATTCGGAGGAATGTTCGTCGGCGTTTTGGACTTTTTAAATATAATGTTGCTTTTTGGGCATGCGGCAAAATATCCTAAAACTCGTTCGGCGCTTTGGTGAAACTGGTGTAATGGCACAACTCAAAAATTCGGTTTTGGTCGACTTTTGGCGTTTTGGACGATTAAAATACAGTGTCGGTGTTTTATAAATTAAGCGGAATGTGCTGGACCCTTCTGGGGCATATATGCTGTTGAGAGGAACATTTTGCATTTTTTAGAAGTGTAGCTCAATACTGTAGTGCCCCAAGGTACCCTATCTTTAAAAGGGCAATTTGAAGTTACTTTCAAGAATTCAAAGATTACAAAATCCTTAAAAGCATAATTCTGAACTTATGCGCAATAATACAAATTATTAGGGAGATTATCTAATAGCCTTATCTTCACTTTAGCATTAAGCTTATTACGTATTATGTCACACTTTTCGTAGTTGACAGCATGTAGAATAAGTCGTTTGAATTGTGTAAATGAGTATTTGCACGTAATTTTTTGTTGTTGTGTATCTTGGGAATGTTTGTACGAAGCCGTTGAGGGGCTAGGCATTGCGCCCTAAACTTTGAAACTTCGACATAAAATCGGAAATTTCGGTTTAATCTCGCAAATTTCGTTTTAATCTCGAAAATTCCGACATAAACTCGGAAATTCTGGCACTCGAAATTCCGACTTACCCTCAGAAATTCCGGACTAAACTCGAAAATTCCGACGTAAAGTCGGAATTTACAAGGTTATGTCGAAATTTCCGAGTTTATATCGAACTCTCCGAATTTATGACGGAATTTCAGAGGTTAAGCAGAAATTCACGAAATTAAACCGAAATTTCCTACTTTATATCAAAATTTTGCAGCGACAGACACATCTCCAGATTAAAAATATAACACGACTGCACAACAGTGTATAATCAGAATAAGGTGCATGGTCAAATTCGGAGGAATGTTCGTCGGAGTTTTGGTCACGTTCGGCGTTTTGAACTTTTTAAATATGTTGCCTTTTGGGCATTCGGCAAAATATCCTAAAACTCGTTTGGCGCTTTGGTGAAACTGGTGTAATAGCACAACTCAAAAATTTGGTTTTGGTCGACTTTGGATTTTTGGACGATTAAAATACAGTGTCGGTATTTTATAAATTAAGCGGAATGTGCTAGACCCTTCTGGGGCATATATGCTGTCGAGAGGAACATTTTGCATTTTTTAGAAGTGTAACTCATTACTGTAGTGTACCCAAGGTACCCTATCTTTAAAAGAGCAATTTGAAGTTGCTTTCAAGAATTCAAAGATTACAAAATCCTTAAAAGCATAATTCTGAACTTATGCTCAATAATACAAATTATTAGGGAGATTATCTAATAGCCATTGTGCCCTAAACTTTGAAACTTCGACATAAAATCGGATATTTCGGTTTAATCTCGCAAATTTCGACATAATCTCGAAAATTCCGACATAAACTCGGAAATTCTGGTACTCGAAATTCCGGCTTACCCTTAGATATTCTGACGTAAAGTCGGAATTTATAAGATTATGTCGAAATTTCCGAGTTTATATCGAACTTTCCGAATTTATGACGGAATTTCCGAGATTAAGCAGAAATTCACGAGATTAAACCGAAATTTCCTACTTTATATCAAAATTTCAAAGGTTGATGAGTAATTTCTAAGTTTAAGTCGGAATTTTCAAGTTAAGTCAGAAGATTAAACGAGATCAAACCGAAATTTCCGACTTTATGTCGAAATGTCAGAGTTTAAGTCGGACTTATAAAAAAAATTATGTGTGACCCCTCAACGGCTCATTTACACTATACAAACGACTTATTCGACATACTCTCAACTACAAAATGGTGCGACATTATACGTAATAAGCTTAATGCTTCCAAATACTCTCACAATTCATAAAATCAATTTCTTGGATTTCGAGCAGTAATTATTTTATTAGATTTGAGTTACTGCGAGTAAATTCAATATTAGGATCTAAAGTCGGATATTTCGGTTTAATCTCGCAAATTCCTACTTAATATCGAAAAATGAGACATAAACTCCAAAATTTCGACGTAAAGTTGAAATTTCCGAGTTTAACTCGGTATTTCCGAGTTTATGTCGGAATTTACTAGATTAAGTCGGAATTTACGAGATTAAACCAAAAATATCCGATTTTATGTCGGAATTTGCGATCTTAAGCCGGAACTGCTTAGTGTAAGTCGAATTTTCGAGTTTAAGTAGGAATTTTCTAGTTTTCGTCGGAATTTCACTTGCGGCGAATTCTCGATATGTGCGGACTAATAGGAAATAGCTTTGAATGTATAGTTTTCAAATGGTTTAAATAAGTTTCAACGTCAAAATGGAAAAGCACGGTTGGCCTAGTGATACTATTGCTCGCCTAAGACGCGATTGAAGCAGGTTCGATTCCCGGCTCATGCAATTTTTTTTACTGTTAGGTTGCAGTAGTTTTGTTTATGTTTTTTTCCTATTATACAGTAGATTTTAATACCTAACTACGAAGTTGTCAAACAAGGAAACGCGTGATTGGTCCGCATATATCGAGATTTAGCCGCAAGTGGAATTTCCGGGTTTGAGCAGGAATTTCCGAGTTAGTCGAAATTTCCGGGTTTGCCGGAATTTTCAAGTTTATGTCGAAATTTCTGATATTTTACCGGAGTTTCTGAGATTTAGTCGGAATTTGCGAGATTAAACTGCAATTTACGACTTTATGTTGAAATTTCCGCGCTTAAGTCGGAATTCTAAAAAAATTTTTTGAGTGGCCTTTCTACGGCTTGGTATGTTTAGCTCCTGGAATATGTTAAAATGTAAAAGTATTAGATGTACATTAATGCCCGCAAGAACTGGAGAATCTGTTCACTAATCGAAATGGCTACCAAAGAACTTGTATTTAAAATTAACGCAAAAGAGCGTAATCATGGTTTGGAACTCAGAATAAAATATAGTTTAACTATTTAACGCATGGTTTATACATGTAAATAGGCTTTAATGTAAAATCAAACATTTTACGTATCATTCAAAGACAAATAACATTAAAACTGCACGCAAAAAGAAATCGCCAACGGGTAGGGGTGGGATTACCAGAAAGTTATCTTCGGACATTCTATGGAGTGAATTTAAATATCTAATCTGGAGATTTGATTGTTTTGGTGCGCTTTCAGATTTTCTTCTCGGCACAGTCATGCGGTTGATTTTTAATAAGCGCCATAAAATTAATGACGTTTTCAAAATGATGAGAGGATTTGCTACATTCTACATTTTGATAGTCTGCAGTGAGGGTGAAATGTTGACTAAGCGCGCAGTTTAAAATTTTTCGCAAACGTGAATCTAGCACAAACTTATGTATGGTAGTTAGATTAAAAATCCTTCGAACTGTTGGTCAGTGTGTAACACGTAGCTAATTTATGTAAGGTCAGGTGGGGTAAGTGCACCCCCAAAATTAATTAGTAGCACTTCATAAATCTATAAATGTTTTGTTCATTATTCTTAATCAACGCCTATTTTTTATCACACTTCTGGGGATATATTAAGGTAGTTTTGCTGATAGGGAAACATAAATCTCTTAAATTGAATTTCTGAAAATTTTGAAAGGTTCACCGTTCCCAAAAACGCACTTGCCCCTTGACAAGGGGCAAGTGCGTCTTTGGATTGTTGAGGCTATTCAATGCAACGGTTGAACTTGTCGGGGTGAGATCGACTTACTAAAACTTTTCTTTAACAGCTGCTCTTTAATTCCCATTAATATCACCGATGGTTTTGGCTGGATGTACTTTTTTGTCAATAAAGTTCTAAAGTCTATTTGACAAACATCTTTATTTAACTCAAACAGACTTTTAATACCGCAAAGAAACGTAACAAAATGCCATTACTAAATGCAAGAACATAATATTTATTGTATATTGTAATTATCAAATGATATATTGAAACTTATTTCACCTCTACGCCCTATGTTTGGCTTGGGTAACAAAGAAATTATGTCACTTTCGAAAATAACGGACTAGTCATCAACAGGTGGAAATACAAAAACAGATTTCTTCTTGAGAAAGGAGCTTTTTCTGGTGAATTTGACTGCGAAGGCATTGTTTGCAATAGAGGAAACCTGTCCCACAAAATGTTTTACACTCTTCTTAACAGAAAATTTCACCAAAACCCAGTCATTCACAGTCGCATCTTTCACTTGCTTAGTGAGTCTCTATATCTTCTTCAATTTCAAATTCCTCTAACAAATTTCTTCTTCGGTTTCAACTACCACTTGATTATCTTCTTGTTCACTAGATGTTGATTGTAATTCTACAGAGTGTTTTTTCTTCGGTACTATTTTTTTTTCATCTTTTTCCTTCAGACGCCGTAAAACCTCTGCACTGGTTATAACTTCTGCACCATCACAGACTTTTCTTTTTGATTTTTTAGTGATCTGATGTTCAATGCTACTTCTTTTAATACTCTTTAAAAGAATGAACTCAAATAATTTTTTTTCCGTTTCCTTACTTGTGGATGGTTTTGGACTGAGACTGGGGACATTCCCAGCTTCAGATATATTTTCAATGACACTAAGGAACATTTCATCAGAGAGCTCCAATAGGGATTCTTGTTCTAAATTTTCCTTAAGTAGACCATTACCAGAATTAACCTTCTCTTCCTTTTTCCACTTTTCAAGCGAATTGTGGTGGTATTTCTCTTCAGGAATTACCTTATTATCAAAAGGCATTATGCCAGCCTTTTTGAAGCCACTTTTAATTATCTCTGCAGTTGTTTCCATCCACACTTGACCTATTAATTCGGAAAACATCTTGGGAATTTTCATTCCTACATGCTCTCTCTGCCACTTTACTAATTTGGCATCCCAAGAAATTTTAAGAGATCGAAACACGGATATATCTAGAGGTTGCAACAAATGAGATGAGTGCGGTGGCAACTTCAAAATTGTAATTTGCTCTTGGATGGCCATCTGGACGACTTCTATTGTTAAATGGGTCGAATGCCCGTCATAAATTAGGAGTGCTGGTCTTTTGTCGCCAATATTGGAAATGAATGTTTTTTGAAGTAATTAGCGAACACTTCGGTTTCCATCCACCCCTTTTTCGTCGCTGCGTATGCAATATCCGGATAACCAGTTCCTTCGTTTGCAACCCATTCGGTCCATACACTTTTTTCTTTAAAGATAATTAAAGGAGGAAGTTTTTTGCCAAAAGCGCTACAAGCCATCAAAACCGTTGTGTTTTCACGTCCTGGTCCACTTACTGTCCTAGTCGATGGTTTTCCAATCTTTCCTACCACTTTAGTTTTCGATGGATCTGAGCAAAAACTAGATTCGTCTAAATTAAATATTTGGTCTGGTTTATCAAATAGATCTAAATCGGTTTTTAGTTGATTGAAGTAATCTTGAATAATGAAGGGGTCTAAAACTTTCATTCTTGCCATCTCTACACTCTGGCTTTTTAATAAAAAGCTTCCTAAAATTTATAAACCAGTCTTTTCCAGGACGACCATTTTTGAATCTAGTTTTAATTCCACTCGCAACAATGAACTCTCCCATAAGATCTAGAACCTCCTTGCGTGAAAATCCGAAACCCCATTGTTCCATAGCACAGAGGGCATCGGCAATTTCTTTTTCGATTTCTGCAGGTATATCAGGTTTTCGACCAAAACTAGAACTTTTCTGGCCTCTTCTTCGTTTCAAGTGATCTTTGAGGGTTGTTAAAGGAATTTTGTGCATTTCACTCGCTGCTTTTATTGTTAAGGTTCCTGCTTGTATTTCGTCAATACTTCTTTGTAGCACATCTTGTGTGTAGGATTTGGCTCGATTGCTCTTCCTTACATAATTTCGCACCATGTTGAGAAACTTATCTGAAATAGGTAGATATTAATGAGTTTTTGATGCATCGGAAAAACCTGATTTCAACAAATTAGTTAAGCAGTGTTGGGTATACAAAGAAGCATGAAGACTTATTGTGGGGCCATTGCGCTCAGCTGGGACAAGTGCGTTTAGTGAACGCACTTGCCCCTTATCATAAAGACGCACTTGCCCCTTGACGCCTTTTTCGTGGGGTAAGTGCAACCTCCCTAGTAAACAGGCCGCATTCGAAAATACTTAAACAATCGTGCATATTCATAGTGTAATAATGTCTTACACTTACCTTGAACATATGTTTATGTAAAGAACTTAAAAAAGACCTTGGATCAACGAGCCGTGAAGAAAATGTTGCGCACTTATTACGGAAGTATAAACAGCTGTTCCGACTAATAACCGTCAGCATTTGAAATTGACGTGAACTAGTCGGCCGCGCATTGGTGCGCGGTGTTGCCACGTGCACAAAGCAATAGTATGTGTATGGATTTTCCGATATAAGTAAATACAAAAATTTTGTGGGTGTAAGACGCACTTACCCCAAAGTCTCACTTACCCCACCTGACCTTACTTATGAACCTAGCAAGAGCCATGGTAAGGGGTAAAAAAGGAAAATTAAATAATGCTAAAGTAGCCATCAGCCTTTAGATAAGAGTAATTGGCTTGTTCCAAGTGTAATGGCTTATTAATTATTTTAGTTATCCATTGTATGGGACTGTTACAATATTTTATGGAAATTTTCAACAAGTAATGCTTGTTGCTTATCATTAACCCATAAGTACACGTAATTGAAATAAAGGTAAAATATTTGGATTTGATGGTAAATTATTTAGAATGTTCAAAGCAAAGCGTGTTACATAGTAATACCTTCGGACCTACTTAAGATGAAAGCCAAACTAACTTAACTACCGAGTTGCATTTGTAATTGTAATCAATAGTTAAATTATGTATTGCACTATATTTATTACATCTACTTTTATCCTTTGTTGCATAAATACATTAATTACATTCCCGTTTAACAGTTGTTTGCTTTACTTGCATTATGCCTCCTTCCATTGTGATCCCTTAGACATTGTTTTTGTTGAATAACCACATTTATCGCATTTATAATCAGTATTTGAATTATTCTTTGCAACATGATACCTTAAATTTTGTTTCTCTTTTGTTAAATAATTGCATTGATCACAGGCATAATAAACATTTGTATTATGCAATTCAGTATGTGTAGGAAGAACACGTTTATATTATGATACAAAAACACGTTGGTCACATTTGTGTTTAATATTTTAATTGTGCTTTGCAAGGTGACTTATTACATTTTGTTTCACTTTTGCTGAATAATCACACTGATCACAATTGTAATAAACATTTGTATTATGCAATTCACTATGTGTAAGAAGAATATTTCTATATTTTGTTACAAAAACACACTTGTCACATTTGTATTTAGTATGTGAACTGTGTTTTACAACATGACACCTTAAATTTTGTTTCACTTTTGTCGAATACTCGCATTGTATTCAATACTTGAATTATACTTTGTAAGATGATATCTTAAATTTCGTTTTACTCTTGTTGAATAATCACATTGAACACAGTTGTAATAAACATTTGTATTATGCAATGCAGCATGAGTAAGAAGAACAGTTTTATATTTTGTTACAAAAACACATTTGCTACATTTGTAGTCAATACTTAAATTATGCCTTGAAACATGATTTCTTAAATTTTGTTTCACTTTTGTTGAATAATGGCATTTATCACATTTGTAATAAACACTTGCATTATGCAATTTACTATGTTTAAAAAGAGCACTTCTATATTTTGTTACAAAAATACATTTGTTACATTTGAATTTAGTATTTGAATTGTGTTTTACAACGTGGGACTTTAAGTTTTGTTTCACTTTTGTTGAATAATCACATCGATCACATTTGTATTGAATACTTGAATTGTGCTTTACAACGTGTTTCTGTAAATATTGTTTCAGTTTTGTCGAATAATCGCATTGATCACATTTGAATGCTATACTTGGATTGTGCTTTACAATGTGATACCTAAAATTTTGTTCCACTTGGGTTGAATAATCGCATTGATTACATTTGTAATATACAGTGTTATGCAATTTACTGTGTCTAAGAAGAGCGTTTCTATATTTCGTTACAAAACACATTTGTTACATTTGTATTTGGTAGCATTGGAATTATGCTTTATAAGGTGAACCGTAAAAGTTTGTTTCACTTTTGTTGAATAACCGCATTCATCACATTTGTATATAGTACTTAAATTGTGTTTTGCAACATTATGCCTTAAATTTCGTTTTGCTTTTGCTGTGTCACAAATGTAATTATTCTTTAAATAACTTATTTCTGTTGAACCAGTTCCAATATTGTTTGCTAAACACTCTTTTTCCTCTTTCTTATTTTCAGTCTCTTCAAATTTGTTCGTAATTTTAATACTATTAGAAACGTTCCCAACTTCTTCTTTGATTAGATCTCTATTCAACATAACATGCTTCTGACTAAGAAATAAATTGATTTGTGCTTCCACTTCAGGTTCTAGTTTAATAATTTTTATCAACCCATCTTGACATTTTGCATTTGTTTCTTCTTTTATAGACTTTAGAAAATAAGTAAAATGTATACTACCATTGACTATAAACAGTTAAAAGTCAATGATACTACTCAAGTAGCCCTTCCTAATTCCCACGTATTTCTCATACGTAACTATAATCATTGACAATAGATAAAAGACATACACTGCATCACAGATTAAACAAGAATTTAATCTGTGACTAGATAAGCTGGCAGGGGGTTCAGTGTTTTGGTTTGATGTTCTTATTTATGCTCCACTTGCATTCTCTCGCGCACAATTGTAGCTCGATACCCGGTCGTTGTTGGCGCTATCAAACATAGATGGCGCGTTTTTTAAACGTGACAAATATTCTATTCAATTTTTAAAACAAGTTATACTTTTTTATTAATTTTGTTAAATACGTAAATAAAAAAAAAGTTTACCTCGATTAAGATTTGAACCTACGATATGTACTTTGCTACAGTACCGCTCTAACCAACTGAGCTATCGAGATACAAGCCTCAATCAATGCAAATTTGGTCTTTATGTTTGTAGAACTGATGTAAATTCTAAATATAACGTATTCGTTCATAACAAAACTTACAATAATTTAAAACAAGTTGTTCCAAATGGGAAATATCTGGTGTGCAACTACACACGACCTTACAACCTACAAAGTGGAAATTTAAAAAAATGAAATAATTTAAATAATCATTTTTTAGGATAATTATGCAATCTAATTTTTAATACGTGCATAATGAAAATAGGCAACGTTGCAAAAACAAAAACAATAACGTATGCCAGACAGATGTTTAAAACTCCATGTCAGATAAACGTTAAGAGACATATAGGTGATAACTTAAAAAAATTCTAAAGCCGCCTTCTTCTATTGTACGGCAGAGTAGGGTAAGTGGGTCTCTGGGACCATCCCTGAACAAAATGTGATTAAACCATTTGTTTAAAGGTTTTTATTAAAACCCATAGCAGTAAGCACCATCTGTCTGACGCAACATAAATGTTTGCGCTAGGTGATTTCTATTTGTGGCAGTCTTGATTGAAACGCACGTGCCAACAAATGTTTAAACGTTACATTTTTGGTTACGATGTTTTGATAATTTTTTTATCGATTTTCGATGTAGTAATATAATTTTTGTACTTGGAAGGTAAGTTAAAGTAATATCTTTCTTGGGTATTTTTGTTGTTTTTGTGAAATATAAAATTTGTAGGTTACACAAGTGAGAACCCAGTTGCCCCGAAAATTTCGCTATTTGTTGTAAGTGGAAATGGTCCCCTTGGGGTCCATTTACCCGGTTCAAAAAAAGTAGGTAAACAAAAGTACTTTTTTCTTTCTTTTTTTTTTAGAATGCTTAGAAAATATATTTGAAAAACTACTCGTAATGCTGATGGAATCAACTAGAGCTGCAAGGCGCCATTTTATCTGTTCAAAACGGCCGCAAATCGTTAAAGGGAGCCACTAAAGAATACAACATTCCAAGAACTACCCTTAAGCATCATGTAGGGGTACAAGAGGAAAGAAATGTAGCGTTGCTGGGCCTGGGAAAAGTGGAGGTGGAAAATTTACTTTGTCACTCGATGAAAAAAGTTAGTTGAAGGGATTTTGACAATGGAAAAATGGGGCGTTGGCTTGCTGATAGATGAGATGTTGCATGTTGTGCAAACTTTTGTTAAAAACAACAACATTAAAATTAGATATTCTGATGGGAGGTCCGGAGAGGATTGTCATTTAGATTTTGTTGAAAGAAACAGATAGTCATTAAAAAAGCTGCAGGGAGTAGAATAATTTAATATTAGTCAAGTTGCTTTGGTATGTGTGCATCCTTGCGATATTACAGGCTCATATTCCATTAATATTGATTAAAATAATAAAATGGAAAACGAAATTTAAAATCATTTTAACGTTTCGGTATTTACTTATACCATTTTCAAATAGTACATCATGCTATAAAGCTAATTACATTTTATAATGTACT
Source organism: Vesta saturnalis (assembly GCA_036346205.1). Lineage (NCBI taxonomy): Eukaryota > Metazoa > Arthropoda > Insecta > Coleoptera > Lampyridae > Vesta > Vesta saturnalis. Next base: position 1,064,621 of record JARFJB010000003.1, read on the forward strand.
TATATTAATAACATGACATTACAAATTTAAAGTTTACTTCAACGTCAAAGTTGTCAAAGCAACCTTAAATTTGGCATGTCATGTTGTACATTTAAGGGTGGTTTGTATTTATATATATACAGAGACTCCTTTATGTCCAGATCTGATAAATTACTGGCTCTGTCCAAGATTGTAAAGTCATCATGTGTGATGTTGTGGTTTTCATCAATTTTATGTTTAAAGATAGCGGAATCAGGTATTGTTAGAGAACGCTTACCAAGTCGAGGAGTAACACCCAAGTGTTCACATCTACGAACAGCAAAGTGACGACGGTTTTACCGCGTAAGTAGCATTACAGCTACTACATTGAAATTTATAAATGATGTTCGAAGATATGTCATTTGGGAGTGCGTCCCTGACTCGAAAAAGAGAACCGATGCGTTCAATGGTTGTAAAGGCAATACGTAATTCAACTTTCGGAAGATATTTTTAATGTGTTGTTTGCGGACACGTCGTATTTGTAGGCTATGAAGACCTGTATAAGGGAGCTTTGTATATATAATATGTTTTTCTTCTCGGGCTTAGTTGATGGATTAAGTTGTTTATTAAGAAATCGTCCAATGTATCTATCTATGAACCCTAGAGGAAAACCATTCTTCATGAAAATCGACTTGATCTTGTAAAATTCTTCATGGAGAAGATGGTAATTGGAACATAACATGTATGCACGGTGTAGTAATATATTTAAGAGACTAATTTTGTATTTATTAGGGACGAAACTGTCTATGTTTTGATACAGTCCTGTAAATGTAGGTTTTCTGTAGATGGACGTAGAAAAGCCAGAATTGTAATTATGTTTATTCCCAAAAATGGTAAGACGTGATCTTTTTCAATTTCATTTGTAAATTTGATGTTGGGGTGTTGTTGATTTAAATAATTCAGAAAATCCGTAATATGTTCTTGATGTTTAAATAATAAAAATGTGTCATCAATGTATCTTCTGTATAGAAGGGGCTTGAATCTAGGAGAACAATTGGATAACCATTGTTTTTCATGGAAATTTAGAAAATTAAAAAATATCTTCCGAAAGTTGAATTACGTATTGCCTTTACAACCATTGAACGCATCGGTTCTCTTTTTCGAGTCAGGGACGCACTCCCAAATGACATATCTTCGAACATCATTTATAAATTTAAATGTAGTAGCTGTAATGCTACTTACGTCGGTAAAACCCGTCGTCACTTTGCTGTTCGTAGATGTGAACACTTGGGTGTTACTCCTCGACTTGGTAAGCGTTCTCTAACAATACCTGATTCCGCTATCTTTAAACATAAAATTGATGAAAACCACAACATCACACATGATGACTTTACAATCTTGGACAGAGCCAGTAATTTATCAGATCTGGACATAAAGGAGTCTCTGTATATATATAAATACAAACCACCCTTAAATGTACAACATGACATGCCAAATTTAAGGTTGCTTTGACAACTTTGACGTTGAAGTAAACTTTAAATTTGTAATGTCATGTTATTAATATAAGTACATTATAAAATGTAATTAGCTTTATAGCATGATGTACTATTTGAAAATGGTATAAGTAAATACCGAAACGTTAAAATGATTTTAAATTTCGTTTTCCATTTTATTATTTTAATCAAGTTTAAAGGCAAGTTCTTTTCCATTAATATAAGTAATTTGACTGTAATCTCATTGTATTTAGAATTTACTGGATTGGGGCTTATGTTTCGATAGGTCAGTTGGTTAGAGTGGTACTCTAGCAAAGTACAGGTTGTAGGTTCAAGTCCTAATCGGGGTAAGCTTCTTTATGTATTTAATAAAACTAATACAATTTTTAAATCATTTTGTAATCTACGGTTTATTTCACTTTGTTATGTTTAATTTTCAATTCTCTGCAAATTTGTTATACATAATTATGTCGAAGTTTGTACTTTGGTGTATTGTGGGTTGCCTATCCAAAAAAAAAAAAGTGTAGTCTACATAAATAAATGTTTGATCATTTTTATTATTGTGATTAACAATACAATAATGCACTTCTGATGAAAAATTCTCCCCTCAACGCAGTCTGCTTACAATTGACATTGATGGATTGAAGTTTGGTTGATGCCATTTTTCTTTTAATCGATTATTATTATTGTCTCACCTTAATTATTTTTTTGACTGAGGATTTAAAACAACCAATTGCACCAAGTTCTTTATTGGGTTAGCATTCCACCGTTGAGCCTACTACTACCTTACTGTTACTGTTATTTACCACTCACAGCGAAATTTTGATTGTTCCGATACCTTCTCCAAAGGCTCGCACTACACCTTAGAGGTACGTTGCCCGCTTAGTTCTGGATATCTGTAACTAGATTAATTTATTGTAGCTTGTAATTATCATGTTACTGTTGCTGGATCAATTATAGTACCACGATACACCACCGTTACAATAATCGCTCTCTGACAACCTACCAATTACTAGCTGCAGTTCAACAACTTGTGTAATGAGTATTCGTTTAAGGCCAGATCTGTGTATAAGAAAATTTACTTTAATGTATTAAATTATTATGTAACTACTTACTTTCCCAAATTAGTTCATTATATGTATCGCTTTACTTCCTCCCCTTTTTTTTGCAAATACGTATTTATTATGTCTAACTATCTACCCTTTCTTGTCGAACTCACTTTTCAAATCAACTGATGACGTAAAGTATAGTTCTCGTATAAAGCATAATTTACACATTTAAATATTAAAATACTGACATTTTTTTATGTTATTCAGATTAGTAAGTTTTCATTTATCTGTTATTTTTTTGGCATATGTGGTTACCTTTCCTTTTTTTAATTTAATCTCGCTCTGAAGTTTAATTAATAATTTCATTGATAATTCTTTTTTTAAGATTACAGTTATAAATTGTCTGTTATTTTATTTGTGTGTGAGGCTAGAACAATTTATTTTTTTGCGCATTATACAGATATATTTAATCATTTTTTTTTGTTATTACCATTCGTGTTCTGCGAGGCCTACCTGAGCACTGGGTTTTATTATTTTATATTATGATTATGTTGTTAATTTTTGTAGACGCTTAATTTAGTTACTGTGTCGATTGTGCGCGCCACTAGTTATATATTTTTTGTTATTTTGCTTATAGTCACGTTAATTTTTATTTATCATTTTTTTATACGAACCTTTAAAATTTGTTTTCGCCTTTAAATTTTGTTCTAAAAACCCACACTAGATATTTAATTTACTTTTTGTTATAAATTTAATTTAATATATACTTATACATATTATTGTTATCCACTTTAATTTTAGTTACACAGTTAACCGTTTTTTGTTATTTTGTCTCTGTCTACGTTTACGCTCCTTCCTTTCGTGTACGCTTACCGGTCAAAGATGACTATTAAAACCGGAGTAGTGTTACGCAGTTTTGTTGGTTCGTTGTGGTACGGAAAAACACAATTAAGCTTCTGGCGCCCTTAATTCTTTTGTTCCTTGACAACTAACGTTGGCCCACGATCCATTTCGACTCGAGGAGCTAGCCACGAACCGTTTGTTCTACCCACCACTAAGCTACAAGTCTATATCCTTCTTTCTTCCTTAGTACTTCTTTTTCTTTCTGGGGTAACAACTTATTAAGAGAAACTGTTGACGACTTAGAGCTTAATGCAAGCCTAGACAAATGTTTAATTTGGACCATTTAAGACTTCCTAGGTTTAACAGCTCGTGAAGTGGCAAAGACTGAACTCTAGAAAGAGAATTCCCAATAAAGACTTTGTTGAAATTCTCGACACATTTTATTTATGAGATGCCTAAATTAAATATTGTAAGGGGGTTTAGAAACACTGGGATTTGTGAATGTAAGTTACATACTGCAAATCCAAACCAAATCAAAAAATTCATCTTTAAACCTGAAGATCTCATGCTCTATGAAGAGATAAAAAAATGATCGAAAATATATCAATTGCAAACAGAATGATGTCCTTTGAAAGTCTATTTGCTAATTCAACATCAATAATTGAACAACTCCCAACAAGCGGGTTCAGCCATTCTAAACATTCGGGGTGTAAAGACAACTCCGATATAGAAGCTGAAATAAGTGAATCTTTAAGTCAGACAAATGAAGATGTAGAACCACCAAATGACTTTAAGAGGTCAAATTTGAAAGAAGTGGAACATTTGGAGAAAAGGACGAGACAAACATATCAACCGCAAGAATTACCTAACACATAAAATGAAGAGAATCTGCCTACCCAACTTTTGAAAATATATTATTAAGTCTGGTTAAGATGGAATGAAAAAAAATTAGAGAAGAAAAAGAGAAATCTAAAAAGCCTGCCAAAAAAAATCTCGTTCATAAAGTAAGAAAAAACAGCAGTAGCAGTGAGACCTGCTTTCCTGAGCTATCTTCAAAAGAAGCAGAATCCATGGATTGGAAGTTGAGCAAGTTGATAACATCATAGTAAACTAGAATGGAAGATATTTTCCAGGCCAAGTATTAGATGTAAAAAACAAAAAAATGTAGAGTTACACATATGACAAAATGTGGTAAGCGTAACAGATGGCGTTGGCCACAACGGGAGGGTGTGTTAGAATATGATTTTGATGATATTTTTAAGATTATTAATAAATCTATCTTAATAAATAAACGCAATATGTATAGTGTGCCAGAAATGAATAGTTTACTGTAATAAATGCTTATTATATTATTAAAAAAATTCATATAATATAATTTTACAAATTCGCTTAAAAGAAAACTAACAGAGATTTTTTTAAACAAAAACGAAAAAGAAAGGAGAAGGACTAAATAAGAGCCCAGTTATCCCGTTTGATTTTATATGGCATCTAAAGCGAAAATAACATGGGGTGATCCACTTATCCTGAAAACCGGGGCAATTGGGTCCCAGGTACAATAAAAAAGAAACTATAAAAAGATGTAAAAATTAAATTTTTCTTACAAAATTTGTTTTAAAATAAATCGATATTCAGACATTGAAAAAAAATTGAATTAACACCAAGGAGTATATAATTATATACTCCTTGTTAACACTTAAATTTTGCCTTAGAAAATATTTGCCGCTAAATAGCACGTCGTTTCAAAAAAACTGCATAGAACACAATTAATCGATATGTTGGTATTTTTATATCTTTGAAATATACAATTGTTTCAGAAATATTGGATAAAAACCAGAAACTGCTTCTAATAACCCCCTCTCCACCGCGGAATTTCTCCCAAATTTTAATCAGCTCTAAGAGAAATGAAAACTTAAATATGAAATTTGAAGTACGTACGTGTTGTCGATCTGAAGTTATCGTGGATACTAATATACACGCACGAACACACACGCACGCACGCACGCGCATATATATATATATATATATATATATATATATATATATATTGTGATGATGGCGACTTACTTTAATTAACGAGGGGAAAATAATAATTATATATTTAGTTTGAGAATAATATTTAAATTTTTAAAATGGTTGAAATATGATTGAAGTAATTATTTTAACTTTTTTATGTTTATTGTATGCACCGGACTAGCTCAGATCTCAAATGGGGATAGAGTTCAGGGAATTTAGTTTGAAGTTAAAATTTTGAATCTGGAAATGTGTATATGAAATACCCTTTATATAATTGAATTGAAAGTATAAAAATAATTCTGAATGTAATTTGCTATCAACGCATGCGTTGTAATGAACTTAAGTGAAATTAGAAACTGTCAAAGATGTCAAATAAATAATTTAGAAAATTAATGTTCATATCCAAAATGAAAATTTAGAAAAAGAAAATAAATTAATACCTTTACAGGTGTTTACACAAGTAGATATTTAAAATTCTTGACCAAAAACATATATGTAACAAATATAAATTGCAGGAAATTTATCAATGAATGTTCACAATAAGTAGGGTTATTAACATTTGTGACTCACATATACTGTCCTCACTGTTGATTGATGTCTTCGGATAACTCCAACTGGATGTAGGCAATGTCCACTCGATTACAGTTGTTACCATTACCCAATACTGCTAACTCGGTTCTCGGTTGTCGAAGACACCAACTTCCAAACTTAAAGATGTTTTCTCCAAAATCGGCAAACTTCAACCACTTATTTTATTTCGGTAACTTTTTATTTAAATAATTTTAAAGCTTAATGAGTGATATCGTTTTAAAAATATATTTCAATATCCAAAATTTTTGTTGATAACACTTTTATTTTTAGCTACCGATTAAAATTTTTGTTTAAAAGAAATTGTCCAAAGAAATAAAACAGCATTAACCAAATAAAAATGGATTTTAATTTGGTAAGAAGGAATTAATTTAAGTTGGATAACACAAAAGCAAATCTTTACAAAATCATAACACAAATTAATACGAACAAAAATATTTTTCGAAAAACGACAGGTATCTGAGACCGAACTATTTATTTTAAACCGTCGATATAAAAACAAGTGCTCTCGAAAATATTCTTCGTAACGTAAAACTTCTTGACGAATTTAAATTAGGTTATGAACTTACTTTTTAACACAAATTTCACAACACTGTTTTAACCTTTTACACTTTTGAACAAATTCTAGAGAGAGATTGATTTCCTGAGCGCTTGCTTTTATATGTTTCTGGTTGTTACCAAAAATTCATTTTTTTTACAGCCATATTGCAAAAGTAACTAGGGCTATGATTGGTGGATCTAAATTACAAATTGGACTCAAATGGAAATTTGGCCGTAACTTTCTTATACATGATCGGAATTGAAAATTAAAAACGGAAATGAAAACTACGTAAAATTTTGAACAAAAAGACACCTAACAAGCTATAATTCCTAACATTAATATACGAAGTAACCTAATCTAACTTAAATAAGCTTATAACTATTTACACTTACAAGCTATACTAAAACTAATTGCAAAAATGGAATTCTGAGAACATTTTACACAAGAATACATATCTTTTGTGTTGGAAATATTTAATTTAAAAAAAATTTTAAGCTTTTGTAATTTTATCTAAAATTCACCTCAGAATTAACATAATTTTGCGGTGAAAAGCGCTGTATCCTTATAAAAACTGTGGCATATTAAGAAAGAACATCTATTATTTGCTTTAAGAGCAAAATCTAAGTCTAATAATGTGGAAAAAGTATAAAATTATGTAAAAAACCTAAAAAATTACAACCTAACCAAACTTAAATCTAAAAATGAAAATAATTTATATTTAAAAATGTTTTTAACACTCAAAATGTTATGTTTAAGGTTTGTACTTCTTGTCTTTATTATTCTCACTAACTATTTGCAATGCATAAAGTCATATAGTGTTGCATTGAAAAAGTCTCATCGTCTAACACTCTTATTAAATGTTTCACTATATAAATGTACGGCACTATAAATGTCTGTATGCCATAATGTTCTAAATGTTGTTCTTATTGTTAAACTTGTAACATAATTTTTGTCACTAATTCGCTTCCAAAAATATGTGCGAAAAATGTCTAAACTGTCCATATTATAACCCTTTTACTAAATTTTTGTATTTCCTGCATTCAAAAACTAATCATACATTATCCCTAACATAATCCTAACTATATAGTTCATGTTTAAACACCTGTAAAGTGTTCACTTGCCAAATTACCCTTGAAAAATTGACTTTTATTGCAATAATTGCAATACTAAAATGACTTTACGAAAATGGTTATATTTAACATTCTTGACAATTTTGTGAGCAGCAAATTGCTTTTTATGATAAAACCAAACTAAGTAAATGATATTCAGACTAATTTATACCAAACAACTTTATTTTAATCACATCGTGAACCAGATTTATATAAAATAGTGTCTTGCACTTATATCGAGCTAGAAATCACCCCTTTTTATTACCCAAATGTCATGTAAGCTGTCCGATACTTCTATTACCTCTTTCTGAACATCTCAATATATATATATATATATATATATATATATATATATATAATTTATTTCCAAACAATTATACACAGATATATGTTTTTTTTTTACAGAAATGTTAAATTAGTTGTCTTTCCTACAGTTCCGGCGCTGGTGATGTACACGTCTTTCTCAGCCAGATAATGCATACACTTTTCAATGCGGTCTTCTTTTTTGAAGTATTCATAAAATCGTAAGGGAAGTATGCACGTAAAGTTCTCGGTTTCAATGATAATATGTTTGCCATACTTCGTGTCCATAGTATTCATATCAATCACTTTATATTTTGCACCCACCTCCAAGTCTTTTACGTTCGTGAAGAATTTACAGGAAGTGCTATTGTTGAACGCAGATACATCCATCTTTACTGATTCGAGAACGCTTTTGAATTTTGAGTGTACACCGGAACTGTCCTATATATTACTGCATCACGATGTTTTATGGTAGAGGGGAGAATATGCTTTGAGAATTGCATCAGTAAGCTAATCTGAGCACTCTACTTTTAGATTTCTAAGAATTGTAATATACCATTTGACCTTTGTTTACTTTTTAGCATAGACAACAACAACCTGTCATTCTTCTTGTTTTTATACACTGCTTCTATTTTTATATTTCTAAGAAATGTAATATGATACACCTGCAGGTCATTACTCTTTGACCTTGAAAACTCTATATTTAGATTTCTAAGAATTGTAATATGATGGCCTAGCAATTTCTATTTTTAGCTTTAAATTTTGATTCAAATGTGTCCTTGATTTGAGTTTAAACTTAAATACCCACCATACTTTTAGTTTAGAAAACTATTTCACATTCACACAGTTTAGTCAACCTAAGTACCATTTGACCTTGATCTACATTTTAGCATGCATACATACATAATAACCTGTCATTCTTCATGTTTCCATGAACTGATTCTATTTTTAGATTTCTAAGAAATGTAATATGATACCCCTGCAGGTCATTACTCTTCGACCTTGAAAACTCAATTTCTAGATTTCTAAGAATTGTAATATGATCATGAAGATGATGACCTTGCAATTTCTATTTTTAGCTTTAAATTTAGATTTTTTTGTTTGAAAAGGCTGAACTTAGAAAAATTTCTTGAAAAATATTTCTATCACCTACTAGGGGTATTTGATATATGTGTTAGATACGTTGAAAAGTCGAAAGGGGGTGTTGGGTTTTAAAATTTATTTTTGGCAAATTCTGGCCCGTTTTCCAGAAAAATTGATTTTTTTGTTTGAAAAGGCTGGAGACTTAGAAAAATCTGCATCCACTCGCAAAGAAAGCCTTTTATTATAAACTAAGACATGTCATACAATACTCCTACAGGTTAATAATCTTTAACTTTGACCACTCTATTTTTAGACTTCTAACAATTATAAAATGATGATGACATTGCAATTTCTATTTTTAGCTTTCGACCTCGACATACAAATTTCCCGCCAAAACGTTTAAACCCAGAGTGACCTTGTAATATGATGATGATGGTGTCAATGCAATTTCTATTTTTAGCGAGCTCCAAAAATTTAAATTTCCCAAATGTCCTTGACTGGAGTACCTATCACAACATATTTAAACTTTTTAAATACCCACCTACTTTTAGTTTAGAAAATTATTTCACCTTGACTCAATTTAGTCAATATAAGCACCATTTGACCTTTGTCTATTTTTTTAGCATAGACAACTCGCATTCTTCTTATTTCCATGAATTGATTCTATTTTTATATTTCTAAGAAATGTCATACGATACCCCTACAGGTCAATAACCTTTGACCTTGACCACTCTATTTTTAGACTTCTAAGGATTGTAATATGATGATGACATTGCAATTTCTATTTTTAGCTTTTAACCTTGACATACAATTTCCTGCCAAAATGCTTGACCGCAGAGTGACCTTGTAATATGATGAGGATGGTGACATTGCAATTTCTATTTTTAGCGAGCTCCAAAAATTTAAATTTCCCGCCAAAAGTTTGACCTTGAAGAAATTCAAAAGCTTACATTTCTCACCACCAGACAGCGAGTGACCTTGAATTGGTCTAGGACCGGCCCCTAATCACTAATAAAGTACTTATATATAATACGACGCACCATTTGTAACTAATTGTCAAAATTTTCAAGTAAAACATTGTGGGCAAGGTTCAGTGTTTTCTAAGAATACCTCTGATTATTACTAGATTTATAGTTACAAATATGAAGTCCAATCGAGTACTATAAGATTATGTAAACACTCAATCGTAGTCTGAACTTTCTTGTGTTGGGCACTGCCTTCTGCAGCGTCGATACGAATTCTATAAACTAAAAAGGGCGTGTCAAGTAATGAAAGCGATAAAGTGTTAATATAATAATTACCTTTTACTGAAAGCCGTCGTCTGCAGTTTTCGTTGCTTTGTTCAAACGATCATATTCTATAAATCACTATTACGCCACTCACTATCTTGAAACATATACGTAAATTAGGGGTAACGTTAACAATTGGAGTTGTAATTATATATCTTGGATTTACTGGCCACTTCACTCCACTAACTAAACAAGCGGTTACGTTAACATTACGCGTCCATTATCTTTGTTCGGTTAATCTTAATTACTTACTGGGTGCGCTGACGTTTTTTTTTTTGTTATGAAGTAGCATTATATGGTATACCGGTTGTGTTTTGCATAGTTGAATATATAGGGTATTTCGAAATATTCGAGCGGGATGTTATAATTGTTTTTTTTTTATTCATACTTTAGCTTTAAGAATATATTTTTTTGTAGATGTAATTGTCGGGGGTTAATATTGTGAAACAACGGCAAGTTTCGGATTTTTATAGACCTTTAGCCTGTTTGGCTGTGAAAAAAATGTTCCTTTTCAGGTAATCTTGAAAGATCTTTAACAACCCGATAGATTACATTCAATATTCAATAAAGTTTACTTGGTTGTCGTGAACATTATTTATGTGTGTTAACTTGCCTTCGTCCGACTTTATTCGCAATTTGTGAATATATATATATATATATATATATATATATATATATATATATTACGGCCATATATCAATGTGAGGTCTTGACGTCCCTCGTAGAAGGAAGGGTGCTAGAAACTTCAAAGTAATACAAGTCCACACCAGCATCTGCATGTGCCTCGTTTATGGTCTCACCCTCTGATGGGGAAGAGAGAATGGTATCTATTCCGGACCTTCCTGAGGAAGAAGACGAGGTGGGGTGTGTAGTCGATTCTCTTTCAAGATTTTTTATCTTGGAGGTTGATGTATGTGTTCTGTAAAAATATACCACATAGGTAAACTGTCATACAATTTAACAAAGTTTACTTTCTTGGTCGAATACATTTATTATAAAACATCATCCTGTCATAATATACCCAATTAATATTATCAGCTTCTGAACCTGAGGGCTTTAACCGTTTTTCTCTTGTAAACCGATCCCTCAGGTTCTTCCATAGTCTCATACAATCGTCCACTAAAACACAATGAAAATATAAGTACTTTACAAATTTATATACCACTTAAGTTTGTAATTTCTGAAATTCCAAGCCATGCTTGCTCTTTCTTCTTAGAATTTTTATAATCTCTGTGGCCGAGGTCATACAAAAACTCGTATTGTTGTATCACGTCAATAAGCAGACTAGCACGTCAACGTTTTCTGTGTAAAAAGTACAAATTAAATGTGAATTGTGAACCACACATTACCTAAAACTTACTCCGATTCTTGCTGCATAATTTAATAATTTATAACCTTCAAGAATAAAAATGCCGCACGAGTTCGTAAATTACCTAAACGTAAACCACGAAAAGACGAAATGCACGAACCATAGTTCTTTTTAATTATGTAGGAGTAGGTAGTAGAAGTAAGCCCTGCTATTGGTTGAATGTCTAACGGCACGGCAGCGACGAAAGTTAAAAGTTGATTATGTTTGAACTGCACGAACGGCTGTAGAAAAGTACACCAAACAGCAACGGCAACGTCAACGTGGTTTATAAATAGAGCTATATAATTCGCTTGTTTTTAACCAAGAACATCGAACGGTAACGGCACCGGCAACGTCAAGTTTATAAATCCAACTTTACTTACTCTCCTCATCGCTTTTACTACCAATCTTTCTGTGATTTTCTCTAGCTAACCTAACCATATTCTACGTTTAATCAACACTCCTAAACCACCCATGTGCTCTACGGTTCTTTGACCGTTAGGCTGAGTCCTTAGCCGCTATCACTAACCTCATCCTTTTTTTTTGTGTAACGTGGATTATGGTAGTAGGTTAGACATGTGCCAACAAATACACGCCACTGTAAATTTCTGCCACTTAATAAAAGGGTCGCATTTTCGAAAAGTTATCACTTATATCTAGTTAACTGTTATCACTTAAGTGTAAATATTGTTTAATTGTTTGGTACCAATTACGACTCATGCAATTTTTAATAATAGCTACACCTCCATCTTCTTGGTTGGACCAATACATTGGCATTTGAGGCAGGGTGTGATATCCAGAAAATATAATTCCTAAAAGTTTGGTAGTTCCACTCGGTCAAACACAAAATTATGACAAGTACTGTCTTTGGTGTATTTCAAAGAAAATTCAATTATCATATATGTTAGTGATTCGTCAAGAAATAGTTCTAATAAGGTTTTACCAACTAGTAGTGCACTCAAAGTTTGATGGTCATAAAACTCTTTTGGTACAGGTCTATGGGTATACTCAATCTCGTTTTTACTGCTAGGGATTCCTTGTCTTACAGATAATATTCATCATCATCGCCCACAACATTGTTGGAATTTGGCAAGTGTAACTCAAATGTGCCAGCAATATCCATCTGACAAAAACGGTCATATTAAGCTGTTTCAGCATCATCATCGATTTCTTCATTATCTGTGAGCTCATTTACTTCCTGAGGTACATACACTGCATCAATAGTATCTAAAATTTAAAGTCACAATAATTACTTGTATTTCAATTAATTGTTTCCACAGTGTAGGTAATTACCTACAATTGAAATGGCTACCAACCTCCATCTCGATCTAGTTCAATTTCTGTAACTATTTCTTCTAATGCAGATTGCAACTCTTTTTGAGCCTACAAGTTCATTTCAGGCACCATTATTGATACACCAGTAGTTTTTTCTACCACAGCACTTACAAAATTATTGAATCATATCTGCATACTAACTTCATATAGTGAATTTCTAACACGTACAAAAACCTACAGAAACTTGCACCTATTCAGGCAATTGTATATGATATAATAACAATAAAAATAATGTGGTGATGTAATTTGTACATTGATTAAACGCCAAATGTAATCTCTAATTATAATTTATTTAACAAATTGAATTACTAACCTTTCACCACTAATTATATGCCGTCTCGTCCCAATCGGTTGATTAAATATAGGGAGGGTTCTACTATATTGACTTATCAACACACATGAAATGCGGCTTGTTTCTCTCCTGCTTAATTGTTTTCCTTTCTCTAATGTAAAAAAATATATAATTAAATGAATTCTCGAGCGCCATGTTATCTTTGTCAAGGAATAACAAAACCTAAATAATGAACAATAAAAACTTTCTATAAATATCAAAAATTAACAATGTGCAATTAAGTTTATTTACCCAATATATGGATGGTTAAGGAGAGGAAAGAAAAGGTTTTAAAGCTAAGCTTAAAAAATAAAAAATCACCAGATAAATACCTCAGTATAATGATTTTCTTATAGACAGCTTCCAGTGTTTAATTATGGATGCGGAACGGTCAACCAGTATGAAAGCGTTTCTACATCTTCCTTGCGTATTCTTGTAACAACGCGATCAACTAGGTATTTGAAGGAATTTTCAATCCACTAAACTTATTGTATTCTTGATGTGTTATTTTATTAAAATTGCATTTTAAGATGATATTATTTGAATGAAGAGAAACTTGCGTAAATAAGTAACTTAAGAGCCATTTGAGATTAAAATATAGTGACTTATAAAAGTACCATATCACAGTAATTAAAATATAAGTATGAGTAAGTAAGTAAGTAAATAAGTGCCTTAAGTGAGTATAAGGGAATAATATAAGTACTATGAGTGTACGTGAGTGCCTGGAAAGAGCAAATGCTTAAGCTTAAAATATAATGAATTAAAAATAACTTACCACCAAAATCTGATGGCACCAAATATAAAAATTAAGTAAAAACCATTATAACAATGTCTTCTGCTTTAACATTCAGCAGCAAGTGAAGAAAAAAATAGAGGCTTTCAGAATTGCTTCTGTAAGTGCCCCCCCCTCAAGAAGTGGTCACGCATTGCGCGAAATACAATGATCGGAGTCCAATCTTTAAAAGAAAGGGAACTATAACTATTTATATAATATTACACCCAAAATATATGTTCTATGAAATGCAATTTAAGTTGCCTTTCTCACTTTTCCATGAAAATAATTAAAAACTCGTCTAATTTTACGCCAAATAAATTAATGATCTTAGATTAACGTATTTTTTAATACAACCACAAAAAAAGGTTGTTACAATGATAATTGCTAATGGTGCGTTTACGAACCGCATCACTTTCAAATGTTGTAGCACTTGTATTGGTTATTATAATATGAAATATACACCGAGGGAAACTAAATATACTGCTAACATAAATATATAAAAATAACAATAACTATAATATGCATATATTTTAATTGCAAGTTCCATAGTGGAAATGTATAAAAAATAGTGAAACTGCAGTGAACTTTCATGTATTCTAACAGCACTCTGGTACAGTTTCAACTTTAGGAAAATTCTCACACATAATTTGAAAAAATATTTAACAACGTGGTGCGAAAACGCACCGCCATAAGGAAATGGGTTAATCCTAACCTTCTCAATTCATGTAATATAGGTTTTAAATGCATGATTTTACATAAACCAGTACAAGTAAATATCCTCATTTCATACTAATGACAAGTTTCACAAAAATCACTTAATGAACAACCACCAAACCTACAATTGCCAAGGTCATTTACTGCTCTTTCCTCATCTTCTTCACGCCTGAACTGCAAAGTGTATCTAAAAACTGTTGCAATGGTTTAAAGTTAAGCACTTACCTTAATATAAACATAACCAACAAGATGATCACCTCAGTTATCATAAAAACATTCATTTCCTTAATTTAACCATAATTTTATTGAAAAGGTTATTTATAATACATAGTAATTGTTAAAAAAACAAATAAACTTTTTTATAAATATATGCCAGCATTAGCTTTTAGTTCTCTTCGCAGAAGCCGACCACACCTTATTTATGCTTATATACTACGAGTAGGCTCGTACCTTCACAAAAAGGTCAGCAAACCAAGTACGTAGCTGGCTTCTACAGTAAAATTGTTTAATAATTAAAACTCGTAGTTGGCAGTCAACGTGTGATAAATCAAACATAAAATAATAGTTTGTTTAACCCAAAATTTAAGTTTTGGTTCTATTTCTTTTAATCCCCTCTTGATCTGATGTTTTAAAAA
Organism: Vesta saturnalis; assembly: GCA_036346205.1. NCBI lineage: Eukaryota > Metazoa > Arthropoda > Insecta > Coleoptera > Lampyridae > Vesta > Vesta saturnalis. The sequence continues at coordinate 1,080,028 of JARFJB010000003.1, forward strand.
TAGATTTAAAAAAAACAAAATGATTGTGGGCCCACAGAAAAGCTTATAGTCTACTATCAAAAAGTTGATAGATCAGAATCCAAATGTATTCATTATAAGGTAGAAAAACTCAAAAATTAATCCAAAAAAATTTATTGACGATAAGCATATATTGTAAAAGCAAAAAATTAGATTTCACAGTAACTACTAGATGAAAAAATTCAGAGCAATAATTAATTCTTACATTAAAGTCATATATATGTATATTTCGAAAATAGTCTGTATTATTAATACCGTCCACTTCGTCTGTGACGTGGAGACCGACTACGACCTTTAGAACGAGACCGCCTGCGTGGCGAATGAGATCGTGAACGTCGTCCTGGAGGAGGAGCACCACCACCGATTCCACTATTACCACCTCTCTTACGTCGAGAATACAAATACCTAGAAAAATAATTCTAACACATTTAAAATTATGTTAACACTAACCTTCTCAATTCACGTGATATAGGTTTTAAGTGCATGAAATTACAAAAACCAGAACGTGTACATTCCCCCATTTCATACTGACGACAACAAGCTTCACGAAAATCAGTAACTGGACTTAATTCTGCATAAACAGGACGTCCACCAAACCAACGATTGTTAAGATCATTTACTGCTCTTTCTGCATCTTCTTCACGTCTGAACTACAATTTGGATATAAAAACTGTTGGGTCACGTTAAAGCTAAACACTTACCTTAATATAAACATTACCAACAAGGTGATCACCTAAGTTATCGCAAACATTCATTTCCTCAATTTCACCATATTTATCTTCACACTCGACAAATACATCTTCAAAAAAATTATCATAATGCTCCTGCATTTCTTCATCGGATACATTAGCAACCACTAAAACACAGTTACTACACATAAGCACAATTTACGATTCAAGATCGATTGCTTACAGTGACTTCCATCAGCCGATTTTGCGGAATTCTGAGGATTTACATAGAGATTTTGTAAGAGACAGGTTTGTGAAAATGTAGGTTTATTGTGAATACGAGAACAACGATCTCCGTGTCGGCATGCTCCAATTTTGAAGTAAAATGAACAATTTACTCTGTAAATCAAATAGTGGTATAGATGTAGATGTGGTTTAAATAGACTTACTTATCCTTCTCTGTACCGAATATAGAGGCCAAATACTCGGCCATTTCTGATTATTATTATATTTAATTAATGTACAATGATATTTTAAGAGGAAATATTGTGATACATCAAACTTAAAATAGTGGTTTGTTAACCCCAAAATTTAAGAGTTTACTTAATTGCACCAACTTAAATATTTCTAAGTTGGTTAACCTGGTTACATAATGTAGCCAAGCTTAACACAAAATTTTAATAGGTACGTAGTTGTAGAGGTGATTGAAATTGGAGTACACTTACGTGTTCAAATGGTTGCCAACAATTATAGAAAGATTTCTTATTGAAAATATTTTTTTGTATATAAATATTGACTATAATAATTGATCATCAAGCTGAATTTGAAAAGTCAAAAAATGTGTAAGTCCAAGACTCCGAAGACTATTTCGGTGATTCTAAACCTTTTTTTGTATTATCTAAAGCCTGCAATACATGGTCTCAGAATTTAATTGGTATATAGACGACACTTAAGGTTTAATACAACTTCCTTCATCCTTTCTGTTAAGTGGGGATTTGAATGCGAATTCTACAGCATGGGGTTCAATTTCCGCAGACAGGCGAGGTCTCATATTAGAAGAGATTATGGAACGTAACCCATTTGCATTACTAAATACCGGGGCCTATACTTACTTTAATGGGAAATTAAATAGTTTCACTGCCATAGATTTAGTATTTGCTTCTCTGACGTTAGCACTACGGTTAAGGTGGAATGCTCACAGTGATCAGTGCCCTGTCACTATGTCTCTACCAACTAACTAAACGTCTCAATAAAAATCACACCAATAAATGGATAGTCCAGATTACAAATTGAGATTTATACTCTACAATAACAGGTAGTTCTCATATTAAACCAAGTAACAAAAATGAGTTAGTCTATCAACACAAATAACACCGTAAGAGCAGCAGAAAGATAAGAACTACAAACAATTAAGCGTTTCCTACAGAAGTCAAAGAAGCAATTTTGTTTTAGAAAAAGCTTTAAACAAATTTAAAAGATGTCCCACTGAGGAAAATCCCATCACATTTAAAAAATCACGTAGAACATGAAGCAAAACCATCGTCGTGAGAAAGATATGTAAGTTCAATAAATTCGAGTATCCCAATCGCTGAAGTTTAAAAATTAAAAGAACACCGAGAAAAATCCATGGAGCGTCTTCAAGGCTCCCAAATATTAAAGACAAAGTAGTTGGAAACACTGAAGAAACGTGTGTGTGTGTGTGTGTGTGTGTGTGTGTGTGTGTGTGTGTGCGTGTGTGCGTGTGTGCGTGTGCGCGTGCGCGCGTGTGCCTGTGTGCCTGTGTGTCAGTGTGTCAGTGGGTCTGTGGGTCTGTGTGCCTGTGTGTCTGTGTGTCTGTGTGTGCGTGTGCGTGTGTGTGTATGTGTGTGGGTGTGTGCGTGCGTGCGCGCGTACGTGTGTGTGTGCGTATGCGTGTGTTTATTATTATTATTTTTGTTATTTTATTATTATTATTATTATTATTATTATTATTATTATTATTATTATTATATTTATTAAAACTGTACAAGTATTATTATAAGTTTATTACTTAATATAATTCATTTATTTTGAAATGTGCAACAACGAAATCATTAATTGGTAATTAAAAAGGAATTGATATGCATAAACCAGTTTTTATTGTTTACTAATAGTGACATTAATTGTACATGCAGAACATAACGTACATTCTTGTAAATAAAACAAAACAAAATTAGAACTAGGAAGCACACATTACATTAACTTCGTACAAGATATACGGTATTTATGCTACAAATGGTAATCATGATCAAGTAAATTATAATCTAAACGTTTCGATAGCACTTACAGTTTATAACCTTAACTTAAGCCAAAGTATAACAACAATTATTAAAAGGCGTCAAATTGTAACATTAATAGCGGCTCCAAGTGTATAAACACTAAAACTGGGCCAACTTATAATGTTAAATAAAAAAGCGATGATGTAATATACCATTCGTAATTGATCAAATAATTTAATTAATATAAAAAATTACCTTTTAATAATCGTTACTGCCGTCGGCTCATCGGTAGATGAATATAAGGGTGGGTTCTAATTTAGAGTTTAATTAACGTACCTGAAATGCTAGTTGCTTCTTTTCTGCTTGATTATTTTCACTTAATTCCAAAAATGTTGTCAAAAAAATTATGAAAAAAATAATAAATTCTCGAGCGCCATGTTGTCTTTCTTTTTTTTTATATATCTATCTAGGAACAACAAAACCTAGTTATTGAATACTATAAACAATTAACACAAATGAAAATAAAATAACAAGTTATACATAAGTTTATTTAATATATGTTTGAAAACGAAAAAAAATTCAGAAGTCATAAACTAAATTATAAAAAAAACTTTTCCTTTTAACGGTTCTGTACATACACTGTTACAGGTACTATGAAGCAGAATGGTTCATATGGTGAGGTCAATGTCTTGCTTAGTTATCCTTAAAATATGGAATTTCCTTGAAGTTTAATTCGCCAAATTTATTTGTAAAAGAATGTAGAACTTGCGTTGTAAAGGTAACTCAAGTAAAACTTGCCATTTAAAATAATAGTACAGTTAAATATTGACTTATACGTGCCATTAAAGATTATTAAGTATACAAATTAAGTGATTAAAAAGGTGCGTACTTAAAAAAATAAGTACGTAAAAAAAGTACTTAATAAAAAAATAAAAGTGCATACTTGAAAAGTAAGTACTTAAAAAGTAAGTACTTAAAAAGTAATTAAAAGATGCCTAAAAAAAGCAAAGGCTTTAGTTTTAAATATAATGAGAAAAAAAATAACTTACCACCAAAATTCTGATGGCACCAAAATATAAAAAATGAAGTAAAAATCATGCTTATTGCTGTTAACATTCAGCATTAAGTGAATTACAAAAAAGCTTTCAGAATAACTCAAGTGTATTCCCCTAAAAATCTTCACGCTTGCGCGAATACAATAATATAAATCCAATTTTTTTAAGAAAGGGAACTAAAACTATTTAAGTAATATTACACCCAAAAGATTTGTTCTAGTAAATGCCAATTAAATTGCGATTCTCAATTCTACATATTAATAATTAAAAACTTTTCTAATATTATGCCAAATAGATGAACGATTCTTAAATTAATGTACTTTTTAATACAACCACAAAAAAAGGTTGTTACAAGTTATCTTCGTCAGTAGTAATATCTGTTAAAATTGTTAAGGATGACATTTTTCATTTTTAGCTTTCGCCGTAGAGAGTGTTCTGATTTGTCATCTTTAAGACAGTCTACCAATATTTAATTTTTAATGACCTAGTTATTATTTACTAGAATTTAATTTTATAGTTGGCTTTATACGTTTCTCAAACTGTTATGTTGATACCAGGCTGATGTTTATGTTTTAATCTTTCAACTTTGACAAAATTGTTTACAACATCTTTAACAATTTTAACAGATATTACTACTGACGAAGATAACTGTAAGTATTATCGAAACGTTTAGATTGTATAATTTAAAATACACCATTAAAAAATCCAAAAAAGATAAGTATTTTATTAAGTAATTGTCATATTATAGAGGCATAGATTATGCTTACATTAAGTCGTCAATAAGTACGATTAAACACCAATGACTCAGTGTCATCGACAACGCACAACACATTGTTTAAGCACCATCTTTCTTTAACATTTTCAGTGGTTCCTTTTCCTAGATCCCAGTAGAAGTCCATCAAAATTCTGTTTCGGGGTCGTGTGGTGAAGGATAATTTGAATGTTTGCAGAGTGACTGTCATTTTTCATGCTGTTTATCGTAATATTGTATATAGTTGTTTTTTCTAGATTTGTCAAGTATTTAGCAACTGTGTGACCGTCTGAGTTGTCTCTAAAACCGCATACGTACGACATTTTGCATATTTGAGTTATGTTTAAACATTGCTTTACCATGTCAGATACGAGTGTCCAAATTTCTTGTATTTTAGGAGAGTCCAATATGTGCCGAATCGCATTTCGCTGATGTGCAGTGCTGGTATGTATCAACGTTTCTTAAATTGGCGTGTTTTAAAAAGATTGGATCCGCCAATCTATTTTTTGGGAATTTCAAAGCAATTTCGAATACGTTGCCGGAAATATTATTAAAAATATTATCGAGTTCTTCGATAGGCAGAAAGCCGCAGGTGTGTGGTCATTTCCTTTGAAAAAAGCAACGGAATTAGCAGCTGCCGCAACAGGGAAATCGGCTGCTTTTATAAAAAAAATCAGGTTATTTTTTATATTGCCCAACTAAATCTGTAAATAACGATAATTATTATTAGAAATGAAGTTAAGTCAATCGACGAGGGCATTCTGAATTATCCATCGAAAAAAAGAAGTAGCCGTTCTAAAAAAATCGTGTTGGATGATTGCGACTTGGGAATATTGAAGATAACAGTACATGAAACCTACATCGTCGATAACAAAGGTCCCACGTTAAACATTTTGGTCAATAAGATGGAATAGAAAATTGGCTATTCTGGTAAGTTTTAGACAAAATAACTTATTTTAATGTTCAAATTAATCAAAGCGGAGAAAATTAAATTATAATTGAAGATCAAAAGTGAGGGGCCAGCCACTGGGTGCTAAGTTTTGTCAAAATTAGCTTTATTATAAACGTATGCGATCACGGCAAATAACGCTAAAGCGTAATCTACATTTCCGGGTATGTGTTTTTTATATTCAAATATGACAGAAACTGAACTCTCGAGAGAAGGATGTAAAGATCCAGCGTCCTTTACGTATGTTTTTTAGAATAAATTATTCGCGGACCACTTAGACCACAAATAATTCATTAATCACCTTAAGTGTATTTCTAAAAACCAGTAAGTTTTTGCACGTCAGAGCAATTTAAACCAATCCAATAACGGCATCCCCCGCACGGTAGCCACGAAGCCGCCCACAGATGCACCTTTCTAAACCCGCGACGCGCTGCAGAATAGGGAGACCAGAAGAAGACGAGCCCGAGACCAGACCAGACCGGAAGATAGAGAGACAGCAGAAGAAGACGAGCCCGAAGCCAGACCAGACCAGAAGATAGAGAAGATATTGAATGCACTTCGCTTCGTTCATTCATCCGTACCGTACGTGAAATACCTGCTCGATCGTGACCGAGACCGCTACGCCGTTCCTGATATCCAGTAGCCGCCAGTACCGATTGCTTCTTGTAATCACCGACCTGTTAATCGCCGCCGCGGAGTCCATCGTGATCGTGGTACCACGCGCACCACCTCGCGCCGGGCGACCTAACGTTTGTTACCGAACTGCCATTAAAAGACACGTAAGTTGTAGAGTCATATAATCTAACAATTTACAACAAATCACTACAGAACGTAAATAACGACGGGCTTAGTCTCCAGGAGTTATAACGTTAACATTACACCACCACATACACAAAGAGTGTAACGCAGGGTAGATCCCGACGTTACTCGTAAACACCCGAGGGTGAAGGTTTGATACAGGGCTGTAAAGACCTACGACCTTTTCTTAGTCAAACAGGTTAGACAGGCAGCTGCCTACAGTCTACTGTTGGAGCTAAGGCCCCTGCTTACTACACATACATACACTACCTATAGACAAACACAATAAAAACACACAGTGTCTTTGATCGCAGAAAGTACACAAGAAACCTGCTGCATAAATTTGTATTAAGAATATACGCCGGAAATTAAAACATTAGATAATCCGTAAACTATCGAATATTAACCTATAGTAAATAATAAAAATACGACCGCGTGTATATTACGATATTTACCTTAATAAAAGTAAATTCATTTTAGTGTAGCATTTTCCATAGCAAGTATTTCGTTTACTTTATAATTTGTGTATAATTGAATTTAGTTGCGCCATTAGGACTTAATCCAGTTGTTTAAATAGTCTAAACGCTTTTTGAGAACAAAACGCGTTCTCAAACCGGTTCTAAACATATAATTATAGTCCAGAGATCTCGCCTTTATTTTACGCGAATCTTCCGCGTGTATTTCTTCATTGGAGTACGACATTCAAGCTTCAGCGCTCCATAGAGACTGAAGAGTTTAAACATCCAGTGCGCATAAGCGGGGACAAGTATTGATTTTCCCCCGTGGCCTAGAAACAACTCGAGTTCATTGCGCTGGCGCATCCGACCCATATCTGCTAAGGCTACCGTATACGCTTCTGTAAGACAGGACCGTAATTTAAATATTAAGAATACATTCCATTTCAAACGCGAGTGGAAAAACTAGGTAGGGAATAGATTAATATTATATATATATATATATATATATATATATATATATATATATGTTCACAGAAACGACTTCGCACCCAATAACCAGGCGAGAGCAGAAGGAGCCCCGCTGATATCCATTATATTTAGTTTGAGTTTGTTTTTAATATTATTGTAACATTATAAAATAATATACATCTTAAACCGCTTTAGTATAATTATTTAAAGTGACAGTGTTCAGCCCACTAAATAGTACGAATCCACACCCCGTTTAGTAAGAAATATATAAACACGACTGAGCTTAGCCGAGGCAGAATAAAACCGCGCTGGAGTAAGTTCGGTCGTGTCATAGTTTGACGAACTAGAATGAATACAAAGGGTGTGAACATGAACAAACGAGAAGAATGTTACCTACGTCTTTCTAGTACTGTTACAAATCAACTGCACATCTCCCGTTTAATTTCCGGGGTAGCTTTATTTCACTTAGTTTAGTTTATCTCAAGTTAGTTTAGCTTAACTTCCCTTCGCTTCACTCTCAGTGGCCTCTCAGTTTTAGGCTCGGCCAAACCGAGCGCTAGTTATGTACGCTACGTTCGCTGCTTATTTTATGCTCACTATCTGTGCTACACCATGTGGCCAAACCGATAACCATATTATGCGAAAATTTGTAGACGAATTTCAACATTTGACACAACAATTAAGAAAAAATAAATAAATATTTAAAAAATATTTTCTATTAGTGCAATCAATTTTAGACTAACTATTATTCATTATTAAAGGTCATAACACAACAGTTGGGATAAATTTTTAGTTAATACAGCGAACATAGCGCTCTTTTTGACTCTGCCTTTAAACAATTACTTTAAACTCTCGCAGTAAAAATTAATCATTTTGTATTTTAAAGAAAAACCATGTTTTTAACAATTTTTTAACTGTTATAGGTGGTCGGTTTAAATTTAAGAATTGTCATCATAAGAAAAAATGCTTAATGGAAAGAAATGACATTGTTGCATGGCGCTCTCGTTACCTGCGGAAATTACAGGGGAATAATTTTTTAGGGGATAACAAGAAACCAGTTACTTATTTAGATGAAACTTTCAGTCATCCATCCTATGGAGTCAGCAAATGCTGGCAATCAGAAGAAGAAGCAGGAGTTTATCAAACTAATCGAGCAGGTCAAAGGCACATTATAGTTCATGCTGGTGGATCGTATGGATTTGTAAATAATGGATTGTTGATCTTGACTTGAACCATACGAACTTCATGACTCGGTTACAAAGACAACTAATTCCAAATCTACCACCGAATGGTATGGTCGTCATGGACAACGCTGCTTACCACAGCGTTCAAATTAATAAACGGCCAACACAATCTGCCCGGAAGGCAACTATTCGTGAGTGGCTGGAAAATAATAGGGTTTCCACAACATGCGAAATGCGAAAAGCAGAATTGGTAGAATTAGTGAAGAAATTTAATTATAACAAAACTTTCTATGTTGACGAGTTATTGAAGCAGCACGGTTACACTGCACTTCGCTTGCCACCGTGCCATTGTGAACTTAATCCGATATAATTAATTTGATGTTTAGCGAAACACAAGGTTGCGATGAACAATGTTGGTCAACGTGGTAGTGTAATTTAGTTCGAAACGCTTTTGCGATATCAGCGTATTGGACTGGCAAAAGAATTGTACTCAGGTTGACAATGTAGCACAAGAAATGTTGGAACGTGATGCATTGCTGAATGAAGCAGTGAAAAATTAGTCTTTCAACGTAAACACAGATTCTTCCGATGGCGAGGAAACAAGTAGTGATGACGAAGATGAAGAGAAATGAGGTTCAATTTAATCCTTTTCATAAAATTAATTATGAACTTGCCTGTTATTAATTTTTGTTAGCTTTCATAAAATTTCTAAGTATATTTTATTAATAACTTTTAAATAACTTAGTTTCGATGTTTATTTGTAAATTCTCTTGAATGTTTTGAATTATGAGCTAAGCGGTTTGCTAATTATTTGCCGGTTATTAATTTTTGTTATGTTTGCATACAATTTCTAAGTTTATTTTATTAATAACTTTTTTAAATAACTTAATTTTGATGTTTATTTGTAAATGTCTGTACGTTTTTCATAAAATTAATTATATGCTAAACAGTTTTATAGCTATTTCATTGTTTTTAATTATTGTTAGCTTTCTATCTCCAATTAATAACTTTTAAACAATTTAATTTCGTTGTTTATTTGTAAATCTATCAATATTTTTCATAAAATTAAATGAGCTAAGTGGTTTATAATTATTTCCGTTAATAGTAATTTGAATACTGAGTATACAACTGACCTTACTGTTCGAATTATTTAATATTTTGAACTTAATAAAATCCTAGTTCATGAAATACAAGAAACTCGAAAGTCTCCTCAAAAAGTAATTTTTCTAAAATTCACGCTAAAATTATTTCAATCTAAGCGTGACCTTAAGAAAAATTGTTTTTTAAGGAGACTTGAGTTTTGTATTTCATGTAATTACCCCAAATGTGAGAAAATTAACGAATATAGTCAATTAAATCCTAGTTAATGCAAATATCATCAGCACGTCACATTTAAATTTACCGCCTTGATACTTTTTAACCCGAATGTATCTTTCAAACAAGGGCTACAGTCACTATATTTAGTGACTGTAACAAGGGCGACATCAAAGCGCCACCTTCAGGGACTTTGTTTTCTTGCAGGACTTAAAATCATAAACGTGTATAAACGTGGCAACTCTGTTTTGATAAACCAAACTATATAACCTAAAAGTTCCAAATAAAACAGAACAATCCTTATATACTTTTTTTAGAAATTATAATGGCAGCGTCTCTATCCAAAATTACTAACTCAGAAGTATTGTATCAGGTAAATTTACATTATTAAAATTTGTTGTATTAACAATACATAAATTTCAGTTTATTCATTACTGTGTTGATGAATTAGTTACAAAAACAAACTCAAACTTTACTGTATCAAGTGATGATTTAGAATGGACAAAAGATGAACAATTAGCTGCCATGGACTTTATTCAAAATGTATTCCGGGTAAATGTTCTAAACAAAAACCAAGAGTTTAATGTACCAGATAGTGTTAACCCAAAACTGGTATCGATTATTAAGGAATGTTATAACATACGAAAAGAGCAAATATTTCAAGCTATTTTACGTGAAGAATTATATAAGACTGAAAACAACATAGTTGAAAATATAGATTGGAAATTAAAATGGATCATGGGTAGTTCAAAATTAGCGACAATTAGAGAACCTTTACTTCAGGTTGATCTGCACTGTTTCTTAAAGGAGAATGAGAGTATTAGAAAAACTATTAATTGTGAGATGAATCTGAACCAACTTGATGAACTAATTGAAGATCTGGAAAGAGTAACAAAGTTATTAGCTGTAATTAATTAATAAGATAATTTACTGTTATTTGTATCTCTAAGCATAATAAATACTGATAGAGTAGTTTCAAAATGTTGTGGCACTCGCCTCTCCATGTGCATATGATTCAAAGTATTTGACAAATATGCTACTATTCAACTTATTAATGTAGTCATTCGCTTTATTTACTTTTATTTTATTAGGTGGTAGGCATGTATAGTCCATGCCAGCCGGGGAGGTACCACCACCCTTACCATGGGCTCCTTAATATTGGGTCTCCGATTTTCTGAGCTCGGTAAGGGCTGCCAGTTACCTTTTCCATCATCCTCAATCTATTCTCATCCTTATTCTTCCTTCTCGCCCTCACTGTCTTCCTATCGGATTAAAAGTCCCAAATTAAAAAATAAGATGGCTGTGGTTTCTAGGGTTATAAATTCCGGACGTAAAATCCTGCCCCATTCGGATGTCCGGGAGGGCAGGGCCCAAGCGACCTCGGTCATCGAAGGTATCAACTTTCTGATTCACTACTGCAACATCCGCGGTATCAGGTCTAATCTTAGTGCTATTCACCAACATCTTGAACAATTACAACCTGATATATTGTTTCTATCTGAAACACAAGTCTCCTCGGAAAGCTCCGAGTCACCCGACTTGCAATTTCCTCAATACCATCTTCACTCTAACTTTCGATATAAAGGAGGCATATGTGCGTACATCAAGGACAGAATTGCTTGCAAGAGGGTTTCTTCCTTAGAAAATAAAAATTTTGACGTGATTTGGTTTAAACATTCTGGTCCTAATTTTGTGAAATTCTACTGTTGCATTTATAGGTCTCCTAATGACAGCAACTTTCAAGACTTCTTCGATTACCTTAGTACGAAAGTTGACTATCTCCTGTCTCAGTCTCCATCTTGCGATATCTCATTTGTAGGCGATTTCAATGTTCATAACTCTAATTTGCTTTAATTTTCTTCTACTACAAATCCCGCTGGTCATAGTGCAGAAACATTTGCTATTTCATGTGATCTCACACAAATGATTTCTGAACCCACAAGAATCCCTGATAACCCTAACCATACTCCATATCTTCTAGATCTCTTTCTTACATCAAACCCTCTTGTTTATAAAACTTGCGTTCTTTCGCCTTTAGGTCTTTCCGACCATTGTCTAATAAAAATCATTTCTACTGTACCTAATTCCACTGTTGTTTGCAAAACCGATAGAACCTTGTGGTGTTTTAAGTCAGCTCGATGGAGTGATTTACGGGATTTCTTTGCAACCTTTCCATGGCGTGAATATTGTTTTAAGTCGTCCTCTTCTTCGGACATCGCTCTTTCAGTATCTGAAGTCATCCTCATGGGAATGGAGTTATACATTCCGAAAAAACAGTACCGTGTAGGTCATTCACGTTCCCAACCCTGGTTCAATAAGGCTTGTTCTGATGCAATATCTTTAAAAAATAAATGTTACATTAAATGGAAATCTAATAAATCGGTTGACAGTCATGTAGAATATGTTGGTGCTAGAAATATCTGCAAAAGTGTCATCACTAAAACTAAAAAGTTGTTCGAACAACGAAAATGCAATGAACTAGCTACATCTCCTTTAGGCAGTCGTAAATTTTGGTCTTTAGCAAAAGCCATTAGTAAAACTTTCGAACATCTTCATTTCCCCCCCTGACATCTATTGACGGATCGGTAGTTGCTGATTCTGTAGACAAAGCCAACGTTTTTGTGGATTTGTTTGCATCAAACTCGTGTCTCAATGATTCTGGAAAAGATGTGCCCCTAGTCAACTCTTCTTCATACGTTATGAAACCAATTCATTTTCGGTACAAGCTCTTGGAATCGATCATCAGTAGGCTTGATCTCAATAAGGCGACTGGCCCAGACGGTATCCCAGCTATTGTCTTAAAGAAAGGTTCCCCCGAACTAGTACCAGTCCTATCTAAGCTCTATACGATCTCTATATCTTCTGGGGAATTCCCTTCATCATGGAAGTTAGCAAATATTCAACCTATTCCCAAAAAAGGTGATAAGACCGATCCCTCAAATTACAGACCAATTGCCATCACTTCCATTTTGTCTAAAATCATGGAAAAAACCATCAATCAGCAACTGCTCACGTTTCTTGAAACTAACAAACTCCTTAGTGACCATCAATATGGGTTTAGGCAAAGTCGTTCAACAGGCGATCTTCTTTCATATGTGACCCAAGTTTGGAACAATACAGTAGAGCAGTCCGGTGAAACAGTTGTAGTCGCTTTAGATATCTCAAAGGCATTTGACCAAGTTTGGCATAAGTGTTTACTTGCCAAACTCACCTCGTTTGGGTTAAATGATGCGCTCATCAACTGGGTTTCTAGTTTCCTTGATGAAAGACGAATACGTGTCGTAGTTGATGGCTTTTTTTTCAAAAGAAGTTAGCATTAACGCGGGCGTACCACAGGGATCCGTTATAGCGCCTACACTTTTTCTGCTGTACATAAACGACCTTATTTCTTCAACAACTAACCCCATCCATTGCTTTGCTGACATTCAACGTATTCTCGAATGGGGAAGCAATAATCTAGTTAAATTTAATGCTAACAAAACTCAGTGTTGCCTTATGTCCGCCAAAAAAGATCGATCATTTCCTGTTGTAAGTATGAATGGCTCAGTTCTTAAGTTTTCAGACTCTATTACTCTTTTGGGTATGACTGTATCTTCAAATCTCTCATGGGTTGACCATCTTCTGTCAGCTACCAAAACAGCTGCTCGTAAAATAGGCTTTTTGTATAGATATAAGCAGTACTTTACCTCTCGACAACTCCTTCTGCTGTATAAGGCCCAAATTCGGCCTCATCTGGAATATAATTCTCACCTTTGGGTTAGTGCTCCCCAATACGCTCTCGATATCGTTGATCGTATTCAAAAGAGAGCGATTAGGCTTATAAATGACCCGTCCTTAACTTCTCACATACAGTCCCTTGAGCATAGAAGGATGGTTTCAGTTCTTTCTTTGTATTATCGTTATTACAACGGCTATTGTGCTGGTGAATTACATTCTTTGATACCATCTCCGGCTATCTTTGAGAGAAACACTCGGTTCGCTCAATCACATCATCGGTATGCAGTACAAATCTCCACTTGTCGTACCAAACGGGCGCAATCTACATTTTTCTACACGGCTTCTAAACTCTGGAATGATCTCCCTAGTTCCTGTTTTCCTCTCACTTATGATATGAGAAAATTTAAGGTAGCTGTTCATAGGCATCTATTGGCAATTCATTATCCCTCTATCCATCCTCCTAAGTGTTCCTGAGTGCTTTAGCACGATAGGCCTTATTTAGCCTGTTCAGGTCCACAATCATAAAAAAAAAAAACATTGTATTCGTACATTGCCGCTTGAGTTTATTCCTTCTGTTTTATACAAAATCTGTCTTTTTCAAGATACTTTATTATTTCATCGTTATTTGTTGTCCGAACTGCCAAATAAACGTTTTGAACATGAGTGGCGATTTTATGTATATCGAAAAGCAAAAACCAACAATGCAAAATTTGTTCGCAGCTGTCTAAGAAGAAGGGATACATTTAAGAGGAAAATTAAGCAGCGTTCGATCGATTGTGAAAAAGGTGGGTTTCAAATAGCAGAAGACTAAAGACAACAGGAAGGTCTTGGTGGAAACATCCGCAATAAGGGCGAAAAAAACTACATTTTTAAGAAAAATGATTAATGTTACATTGTGGTGGTGCTAAAGGATTTGTTCCAAATGCATTGTTGATGTTTAAATCGGGATTAAAGTCAGGAGATTATCATGACGACATGAATTCTAAGAATTATATTAAGCGGTTGACCGAAAAACTTGAGCGTAATTTTGTGTTAGTGGTTGATAACGCATCTTACCACAACATATCTACCGAGTCTAATCCAACATGTGTCTGGAAAAAAGGTGAAATGCAGAAGCGGTCAAACGAATGCCGGATTACATTTGAACAAAGTGAGACAAAACCCGAACTCTACGAGAAAATTAAACTTTATCGACCAGTTCATAAAAATTATTTAATCGATAAGTTGATGGCTGAATACGGCCATTCTGTGGTAAGGTTGCCACCCTACAATCCAGAGCTAAATCCAATTGAAAAGATATGGGCTCAAGTTAAAAATTATGTAGGGAGTAATATTACGTTTAAAGTTGAAGATGTGTGGAAATTAGCAGAGAATAAATTTAAATCAATTGGTCGTGAAGAATGGGAAGCTGTGTGCAAACATACAGAAAAGATTGAACAAGAATATTTAGAACAAAGTTTTATTGATGAAGCCGAAGAGCTGACTTTTACTGTAAATACAGGTGAAAGTGATGAAGAAATTGATTACAGCAGTAGTGACAAAGACAGCGACAGTGAATTAGATTCCAACTAATTAAACTTCTGTAGTTATTTGTTTTTGTAGGTTAATAAAATTACATTTTAAAATAGTGTATCAATTTGCAATTTATTTTACATATTGGTATAGAATTTGAAATACTTCTACAAAAATGTTTTCCGTTCAAACAAGGAGGGTCTCATTAAGTAACACACTGCTGTGAAACATAGTAGTTATTTCAACGTTTGTGTTCTGTCCTCCTATTAGAAGTATTTCAAGTTATAATATTATAATCACATTGAGAAGCTTCATTCAAGTTTTTATAGTACACATTTACACCTACTATTACTTAATCTAAGAGTTATCGAACAAATAATTTTTCAGATTTTCTATTCGGCACAAACTACTAGTGTGAACTTAATAAATTCTTGTCCTATTTGTAATAACACTTTCTGGCACGTACTTTAATAATGACGCTAATTGATTGATTCCTGTTGTTGGTTCTTAAAAATATAAATATTTAGACCTGCGATCAACGATGAGTTTTAAGAATTTAGCTATTCGATGATTGCTAAGATTAACAACCAAAAATCTTATAAGAAGATATTCTTATTTTCTGTCTATCTGTTGGGTGTAATTAAAAGTTTATAAAACGTTGAACTTCGTTTTTGCAAATCCTTGATAAAAACAACTGATGTTGAACAGGTTAGGTTATGTTTACTAACTAAAAAAAATTGTTTTAATGCAAATATGAAATAGGTAATCCAATACATATTAAATTGAGATTGTTACAAATGATCATTCAATAAAATATAAATAAATACTAAATTTATTTATTTGCCGTATATTTTTAGGATGGCATTTTTGCAATCGAGGTTTCCCGATTTTAACATCGTTTAAGTTTTTCAAACTGTAGAAAATCGCACCGCGCATCTCGAATGCCACGACGTTTTATAACTACTCCATAAATCATTATTTCCAATAGCCTTTTTAACCTTTAACATATATATCAGTTTTCAGTTTGTAAAGTAGTTTTTATAATTTCCCTTCCTAACCTGCTTTAGTACCTAGTGGTCGTGTTTGAAAGTTATAGTGCTGGCCATACACTTAAACATAATCAGAGCATTTCTGTCGTTTTTACTTTTAAATGGAATATTGAATATATATGTAGTGTTAGTTGAGTTGATCGGCCTATTTCCGCAGTGTTTGCTTTTATAGCGTGACGTTTCGGAACCGGACTCTACTGCCATCATCAGGCTTAGTCCTGAGGACTGTTTTCGTACTCGAGTCGAATTCATAGTTATGATTTTTTCCCAAGCACTTTACTCTCAAGTTCGAGCTTTAATACCTTTCACTTACCAGTCTGACACCTTTACCGCTGAACAATCCAATATCTATTTTTTAGAACTTTTATTTTAAAAGATGCGAAAAGTCATGCTAAAATAGCTGCTGTACAAATAAACGAATTACTGTTAAATGGGATCTGGAAATCGCATACCTCCCTAGCTTCCGCAAGATTCATACATTGTCTCTGACATGCCCTTTTATTTTTAAAACTCCTTATCTTTCTTTCCTTTCTCATACATTCTACCACATTCAGCCAAGTTTTACGCGGCCTACCAGGTACGGTCTTACCTCTAACCTCACTCACATATATTTGCTTCGTTAATCTTGGGTTGTTCATTCTCTCAATGTGACCAAACCAACGTAATGTACTACTTTTATATCTATCCATCATTCCTCACCACTCTATCTGGTCCCTTCTCGTTTTACCACATGCGCCTCTCAGGAATCTCATACCCACGACATTTATTTTTCTTTCGTGCTTTTTTTGACATACCCATGTCTCACTTCCATACAGTACTGACGGGATAAACACGCCATTGTGGATTGCTCGTTTCGCAGCTAGGTTCATGTTTTCGTTTCTGATTATTGTCCACATACTTCCAATCACTTTCCTTCCAGCATTGACCCTTCGTCCAATCTCGCCCTCCATTGTACCATCTGCAGTAAATATTCTACCCAGATATACCAGCTTGTCCACTTGCTCCACAATTTCATCTTGCACAGTAAATACTCTACTCTCCTTTCCACCTTCCCGATTGAACACCACAATCTTAGTTTTGTTCACCTTTACCTTTAGGTCCATGGTCTCACAGACTGTATCAAACTTCCTCAAAGCAGTTTGTAGTTCATCCGGACTGCCGAAAATAAGACTGTCATCTGCATACACCAGAATTACATTTACGTCACCAACCGTTACACCATTTGTATCGGTACATGCTTGTCTAACACATTGATCCATGTACACATTGAACAACCACGACATCACACAGGTTTGTCGCACTCCTTGCTCAATATTAAAGTATTCACTCACACCTCCTCTCACCCTAACACATGCCCAACTACCGTTGTATACTGCCCTTATTCCGTTTATTAGACTTTTATTTGCCCCATATTCATTTAATATTTCCCACAGCTTCTCCCTATTCTCTGTCGTATGCTTTCTCCAGATCTACAAACACCCAGTACAGCTTCCTTTTTATACTTAAACACTTTTCGATCACCTGCTGGAGAGCAACCATCTGATCGACATCCTCTCTCTGGCATGAAGCCACCGTACACATCCCAACTTTGTGTAGTTTCTCGTACTCTATCAATCAGTATTCTTCCAGATACTTGACCAGGCACGCTGAGCAAACTTATTCCTCTGTAGTTCTTGCAATCACTCTTGTTCTCCTTACCCTTATTCAATGGTACAATGATCTCTCTCTTCCAATCCTTCGGCACTTTTCCACACATAAGGCATACATTGAATAATTCACACAATCTTCGTATAAGTTTTGCACCCCCCATACTTTAGTATTTCACCAGTGATTTCATCTACGCCTGCTCCCTTGCCGTTTTCAACCTTCCTACCGTTTTCTCTACCCAATATCCTTCTCAGTTTCATTTACCATTCCTTCTACATTCGTGTTATTTAACCCTTCAGTCTTACTTTCCTCACTACTGTACAGCAATGATTGCTGCAATCCGAAATATTCTTGCCAGTATTTCCTCACTTCACAATCGTCCCATACTATTTCGTTGCTCATATTCATCACTCCTGCAGCGTTCTGTTTTGTATTTGGACCCATTTCCAGAAGTTTTTTATTTCCCTCAAAATCATTCTGCATTTTCTCTCCTTCCACAGCTATCACTTCCTCTTTACTTATTCTCACTGCCTCCTTCGCTTTTTTGTTTCTTAATCTGTACTCCTCATACAATCGCTTTTTCTCAGTCTCATTTTTTGCAGCAATCATTGCCATGTAAGATTCTTTTAGCTTACATACTGCCTTTTTTACCGACTCATTCCACCAGGTACACCTCGACTGTGCCTTTGATTGCGAGGGACCTTCCTTCAGCCGGTTTCCTCAACTGCTTTGCAAGTATTCTGTACCACTCCAATTTCCCTGCAACGCTCGTTAGATATCTTTTTCCCCAATACTGAATGATGAGTCACCAACGCATGTCTTGATAAGTTTTAAATTAGCGTCCATAACATTGATGATTTTGGTGATTTTATTCACATTATGAGTATTCGGATGTTTGTAGAATTGCTCAATCACTTCTACTGAAGAGTTAATTTTTGCAATTAAACCCATTTCTAAAAATAAATTATTAATATATATTTAGTATAAATTGTAAACATTATACCTTTAACATCTAGCGAACGAACGAATTGTAGCAGGAAATGATGATTAAATCAATCAACCCTATAATTAATTTATTTGAAAAATTTTCAGTTTTACTAACCTAAGTTAACTCTTCGCGTGATACGCTACTGAGTTGGCAAATAATATTTTAAGACGTTTGATGGTCCTATTTGTTATTATATTTGTCTTTTGCTATTATAATGTTGTAGGAAAGGATGGAAAATGCGGTTCAGAGTAGCCAACTGAAATATCCCTTTCATTACAATGTTACACTTATAGCATTTTAGTTATTTTATAATTGGATGTTGTTTATAGTGGAATGGCAGCCATATTATAGAGGTTAAATTATTCGTGAAATGCACTTTACTAACAACATATTGTGAAAAATATACACTGATATTTAAATTATGTATAATTCAAACAAAGATATCAACGTATTCGCTAAAATTGAATTATTGAAAAAAAAACATGTTATTTTTCAATTTCTAATTGTAATTTGACATTTTCTAGACGTAAATGAACTTGGCAACAACGCTAAATATGATAAAACTGCAGAGTGAACCAAGATCCCCATAGCTATAGTACTACACATGCATGGTTAAAAGAAATATCTTAAGTCATGCAGAAATATAAGAATAAAATCTTTCTGGTTCAGTTGGACTCAGATCTCAAGCTTTTGACCATTGTAAGGTTGCAAATGAAGGTTTCTGACTAGCTAAACTCTTATGTTAGAAACGCTAAAAACTCTCACCATAAAAAATGATATCGACTAGTAGATTGATGAGGACTTAACTCTGCTGCCACAATTCTGAATTTTTGGACTCGAGTTATTCAAGATTCTCCTTGATTTTAAAATATTTGCAAGGTCATGCCTCTTCCGGTTATCCCAGAAGTTGCAATTAACTTCTTAATTTTAAACGGAACACCCGTAAATATTATTTCATTTTTGGATTCCTGGGAAAGTTTCATGTTCCATTAAGTTTCTCTATACCTATTTTCTACCGTTTCTTAGATATCTTAATTATTTTGAAAGATGCAGCCTTGTTTTCAACACTGCACCTTTTACCCATTTCGACAGGTGGTAAGCACTTGTGGGGTTGACGGATGCACAAGAATGACACTTTCGAAATGCGGTGTCTAAAACTTGATGACCAATTACATCATTTTCAAGGTTGAAACAGTTCTTTCAAATGTAACAGCCTGTATATGATTGGATGGTCGGATGCAGATTTGATTCTGTATCGACTCACTATAACTTTCCCTATACCATACCTATTTCCAACAGTTTTCTTGTTAATCCATATTTTCTATTTTAATGTGATTTTTTGGCAGAAACCGAAACATTGTTTGTTTTTCAAAACAAAATGACTATGACTGAAATTCACTTTAATTAGAACATGAAAACAGAACAGAAACAGAAAACTGAGAACATAACAAATGAAATATAACAAAATTGATACATAATAACAAGAAATAATGTACGAATGTTTTATGACCGTCATTTTGGTTTAAACACTGAAAAACTGTCATATAACAGAAATCTGACGTTTGTCTGGTCTTAGATTAGTAAACGCATTATGCACACGGTTCAATAATTCCTCTCTGGTTTGTACAGGCCCAAAGTACGCTAGAGGTGGAACTCCAAGCGCGTAAAATTGGGTAGCCAGTTCCAGAGTCCCTGTGGGCCAATCAAACTATCCTCGAAGATCAAGGTCAGCTGGAGGTGTACAGCTGTAGTGGAATGTGATTGAGCATCATTCAGCTGATACCAACTGTTTACTGTCACGTGGAGTTAGAGCATTTAGGAAATCACTAACAACCCCTTTGAGTATTTTCAGATATCTATCCCTATTCAAATTTTCGTCGTACACATAATATGCCACTCTCATAGTGTCCATAATTAAACAAAAAACATTAAAACAAGTGGTCCTGGTCATCATGTTCCTTTATGACATGTGGATTACCTTGTGCACAGGAGTGATTATTTCGGTGATTTATAATTCCTCACCTGCTGAATTTTGATTCACGAGTCCACATAATGTTATGAAGAAATCTTGGATCATCGGCCATTTTTATGCACATGAACTTACAAAAATTACCTCATCATCAAGACATAATCTGTTTACGGTTATCTAAGAAAAAGGATGTATTTTATGTTTTCTTAATATTCTGCAGATTGATGCTCCTGAATACCCAAATCCAGCATTGCTGCTGGAGTTGAATTCGTGGATAAGCGAAAATAAGCCAACATGTTTACCTTGTTATCTTCATTATATATTACAGGCTTTATGTGATTTCTAGTTGCCCTTACGACTCCCAGTTGCCATAAACCGAGCTTCGTTCATTAAATAATCAGGATGTTCGTCTGGCAATTCTTTCTCATTCACCATGCGTATAAAACAAATTATTGGAATATTTTTCAACATAAGAAAATGAACAAAATCTCTAAAATTGTAATTACAAACCTAATGAACCTGCGACGATACTGCTTTGGTATAAAATCATTGTATTTATTCCTGCGAAAATCAAGGCTTACTAGATAGAACTTTTGCAGTTTCATGGGCTTTTGATAACAAATATGGATTAACACGAAGGTATAGCACATTGATGCAAAATCAAATTCTGCATCTGACCATCCAATAATATACAGGGTGCCACATTTGAAAGAATGAACTTTTTCAATTTTGAAAATGATGCAATTGGTTATCAAATTTTGGACACCTTGTATGCGATAAATCAATTATCATCGAAAACTTCTAATGAACGGCTACCCGAGAAACCCTGTATATACAGCAAATGTATATATAATGTATTTATGTTTCTAATTTTGTATTAAATGCATAAAATACCATTTCAGTAATGTCAATTTTTGACAGTCCTAATTGGATGCATTTTTATTAATTCGGATTATTGAGGTTGTACTGAGCATAAAAAAACATAATGCTCTGTGTTTAATTGAAGCCACACCTAGAAAAATTTTGACTTCGCCCACTACTTCATCATAACTACAGATCTGAAAACAGATACAGAAATGTCTCGATTCCTAAAACAATTCAATTCAGCCAATCTTTTACACATATTCAGAAAATTTGTGCGTCCAATAGCAAATGCAGCTGCATCATACTAGGAAGCACAACTAATAATTATTATTTCATTTTATACTGAAGATGATTGCAATTGCTGCTGAAATATACTAATTTTGTTAATTATTTATTTAAATACATGATTTTGACCCACAAAAAAAAAAACCCAAGTATGCAAATTATGAAGAAAAATCGTGAAAGTGCGCATTTTTTATTAATATTTCCTAAATTGAAATTCATTAGTTTTGACCTCCAAATCTAACGATAAAATGAATTAGATAAAAAATTTAGTTCAGCTAAGAGATAAAATGTTCTATTTTTGTAACCTTCAAGGTCCTGTTGAAGAAAAAACAATTTGTGATACTGGAATTTTCAGCAAATTTAAATACAGGGAAAATGAGAGGACAATAAAAACAAAATTTAAGAAATATCCCGAATATATATTTATATAGACACATTCACACTTATATGAGGATAATCAAAAATGCACAGCCGTCTTGATAAATCGCAATATGCGAATAGCGACAAATCAAAAAAGCTACAGTACAATTTTGTTGCTAGAATGAACTAAATAATTTTTTTTTATATATAATTAAAAACTATACTAACATTTAAAATGAAGGAACACCGAAGCCCAAAATTTCGTTGTAATGTACAAATGAGTAATTTGGAAATATTTATACAAAATTTTCATTAACAACATTTTCATTTGTTATTTGATAACGACTAGGCAAACAACAAATGAAACTATGTTAGCTGCCTGCATTATAAAATACACTTAGCACTTTAATTATACCTCTATAAAATAATTAAATATTTTGACAGCCGTAGCTTAAAAATTAATTGTTATTAACGAATCTCTATACAATAATTATAATGAAATCACTTATTTAATGTGAAATGTATATTACAAAGTACAAATGCAAAACAAAAAAGTGTGCGGTACTTTGGCCAATAAACTTATTATAACGCCAATTTAAATAATATATAGATATCTAAGCTACAAAGCCACAAATAAATAAAATTTTTTTACGAGATAACGGTAAAAAAATTTTGTTTCAAATCCAACAACCTGAGAACAAATTGTAATGATTATATGAGATTACTTCGTGAAGCCCCCTAACACACTACTAAATACACTAACTTTATTATTTTACAAATGTATACTTTTAAAAAAGTCGTATCGACATGTATAAAAATTGTCCAAACTTCACTTAAGATGGTTTACATACAATATTTGATATAAGAGTATTAAAAATTTTCTCAACTATTCAATTTTTGCTGTTAATTAGTGCAGCTGAAATTG
This sequence comes from Vesta saturnalis, assembly GCA_036346205.1. Classification (NCBI taxonomy): domain Eukaryota; kingdom Metazoa; phylum Arthropoda; class Insecta; order Coleoptera; family Lampyridae; genus Vesta; species Vesta saturnalis. The sequence goes on from JARFJB010000003.1 coordinate 1,103,244, forward strand.
ATTTGGCAGTGTCAATGGTTGCTATGGTCAAAACGGCCACTGCCAGGAATGATCCTTAAATTTTTAACACATTAAAAATGTTCGTATTTATATTTAAAAAAAATATCTTCTAAACACAGAATTTTATTCTTCTACAGCTGTAGGTTCTGGTGCTTTCTATAAATAAAATTATTAATAATTTAATAATAAATATTAAGTTTACGTACTATATCATTTACACTACTGTCATGCCTCTCTTCTTCTTTCCCTTCTGACAATTCGGAAACAGTGCTGACCTGAAAACACACCAGTTGTGTACAAAATTATCTAAGTTACTAAATAATTCAACAAATCAAGGATGGAGAAGTTTTCATTTAGAATAATAAGTAACATGGGAAGGATGTTCAAACACAACACGAATATAAATTAACAGATTTAACATATGTAATGCACTATCTATTAACACAATTTGCTACGGTTAATTACTTATTAATTGGGTAAAACATGTTAGGAGAGACAAGCGGAAAACTCTGAAAAATGTTAGCACATAACACTACCCTATTGTAAAAATTAAAACATACAAGATTGTTAATAAAAAGATACTTTCCATTACGTTTGGGCTATTCACCTGTTTGATTGGCCCTTCAAGTGATGTCGTTATTGATGTATTGATGATGTTAGGCGAAGATGGACTGTGTGCATCTCCATTAGTAAGTATCACTTCTGAATTTGGAAGCGGAATATCTGCAACGGACTCTTGAATCTTTTCAGATTCGGAAGGAATATTTGGGATAGGTTCAGATTCTAAAAGCGAATTAGAGACCTCGGAAGCAATCGGTTCTGGTATACAATCTACAGGAGGAAGTGACATTGGCTCAGGAAGACTTTCAGATAATGGCTCAGGTAAGGATGGTAATGATTCCGTCGATATATCAGGTAATGAATCCGCGTTAATTACCTGCTCCGGTTCTTTAACTGGAGACAATGGTTCAATTTCTGGTACGGGGGGTGAACTTGTTAATATGGGAGAGGGTGTAGGTTCAACTAATGGTTCCTCAACCGGTAGTTGAGGTGAATCTATTACAGGTTCTGGAAGTGATTCTGCAACAGGTTCGGGAAGTGATTCTGCAACAGGTTCTGGAAGTGATTCTGCAACAGTTTCTGGCTGCAATTCTGTAATGGGTTCTGGTGGAGGTAATTCGGTAGCGGAAGGTTTAGCGATAGATTCTAAGCTAGGTACATCTGAAGCAATTGCTACAGATTCAATTGGTGGTTCGGGAGAATCACCTTTATTTAGTATATTTGTATCAATAATTGGGGACGTGGGAGATGAAATGCTCGTGAGAGTAGGTTCTACTTCCGGAGTTTTGGTTAAAGGAACTTGTTCTACCGGAGGAACGTCGGCCATTGTAGATTCTGCAAACACCGTCACCGGAGATGGGGGATTTGAGGAAGGTAAAGGTGGAGGAATTTCTTCATTACGCACCTCTTTGGATTCAGCAACTACTTGTTCATCTGGTTTAACTTCTACAATTTTTTGTTCTTCTACTTCTACTTTAGGTGGGTCTACTTCTACTTTAGCGTCATGTACTTCCTCTTTTGGCGTTTCTACTTTTATTTCTTCTTTAACTACACTTTCCTCACTTGTGACTTCAAGTTTTGTTTCTACATTTACAGGGGGTTGTTCTTCAGGTTTTGTTTCGACAACTTCAACAGGTTTTGGCACTTCTTCTGTTTTAGGTTCGACACTAATTGATGATGCTTCGCCATTTGTTAATGCAGGTGCAGATTCCGTAGTAGATGGTGGTAAAACGGAATCTTCAGATTTACTTGCTTCAGGTGATGTAGCAGTAATGGAGATTTCTTCAGCACCCTAAAAAGTAATTATTATTTTAACAAATTGTTTTATATTGCTTTAGTCATTTTATGTGAACATTAGCCATAATTACAAACCCCTCTTGTACTTATATTAATTAAACGTTATTATAAATAGTCGAGGTTACACCTTTTATTTCGTAAAAGGAATTTGTAAATAAAGTTAATAAATATAAATAAATTACTAAATATAAACTGAAAGTATTACTTTATAAAAATAAGTTCTAACAAGTTTACCCTCGATAAAAAAAAATTGATTGCTTTGGAAGAAATCCAAGATTATAAAATTATCATAATTTAAAGAAATTTAATAAAAGTTAGTGCGTTAATTTATAGAATGTGCGTGTGGTAAAATTTCTCTACGACGTTAAATTATTTTAATTACATTCATTGTTAGTAAGTGTGAAGATACTAGGTAACACAAATTTAGAGAAAAAAAATACCCTTTTAGTAAACATCTCCAATTTCGGTATGAATTTAAAGCACAAAAAAATAAAAGCGACAAAAGTGGTGCACATGTTCACAAAAAACGATTTAGCGGTACTTCGCAAATTTACCTGTGATTCCATGGTTTACTTTAATTTTTGAAAAAGCGACACAAAGCTAGAACCGTGCAAGTTTTGAAATTATACTGGGATAAATGTGTATTTGCGGTGGGTATTTATAGCTTTCCTTCTTAGACACCCTAACTTACATTCCATACCACTACGTGGTGACTACGTTGCAATTGCTTTTGAGTGGGATGTAAAAAAAATAGATGTCGAGACTAAGAAACGGCGCCTTGTAACTTAAGACTGTACGAAGATATAAACCCTAGCAGAATCATGTTCTAGTTTTATTTCGCATTTATTGACGAAACGGTCCTTCGAGATGGACACAGATGCGTTTACAAAAGAAATTTGCGGTATCTTCGATAATTAATAAGAGTACAACAGGCAGATGCAAGATATAAAATTAAAAATAGATTCCAGCAGTGCAACAAACGCGTTATTTAAGTTCTTGGTTCAAGGTCATAATGCACATTCTCGAAATAGTGACTTTGAAAAGTATACCGGATGACGCCCGATGTGTTTTGCGAAATCGAGAATCCTGTAAAAATGAAAACCACAAATAGGTCTAAATCGGGAGACAATTACACGTTTCTCAGTTTACAAAGGGCAACTGCGTATGTGTCGGTTGAAACGCCAATGGCGTACAAGTCTTAAATTGCAAAAAACGCAATATTATGTGGGATGTGTATATATATACGGGTGACTTTGACACTCGCTCGCTCTTCAGGAATTTAATTTAAACATCAAGGTTAATCTATATTTTTACTCGTCAACGTCAACTAACTAGGACCAGACACATTTTTATGGCACCAGATGATTAAACGAATTAGGAAGGAATCATATTAAAAGTGTAACGGTGTCCAAAATTTTGCCAATTACAATGTAATAAAAACTTTGAAGATTATTTTAGAGGGAAAGGCTTAATTCTAACACATTTTGAAAACAGATGAAGTAATGGGTCAATTTAGCCAGCATTATTAATTCGTGCGAGCAATACGCAATTTTGTTAATGTTTACTGCCAAACATTTTAAACATAAAAAACAACGTAAAATCACACGCACTTGGCTATAAACTATGTTATGTTTATTTTGCCATGCATTCTATACGCAAAAACAAATACTATTTATACAAAACAAATTAACTAATTTTGAAATATTAGTTAAAATGTAAAATACATAAAACTACAAATTGGCTGAAGGTCACAATCAAGATATAGCATAGCTAGCTGGACACACAGTAAATGGTCTTCCTTCATTTGCAAACTAGTTTATCTGGTCTTTAACATCGTTTAATGTAAGGGTTAACCCACTTGGCGTTTTCTAGAATACTACCAGCAGATGCACATACTTCAAGCTTTAAAATAAATAACTATTTTTTTAAATATTAATAGAAATCTGGCCGTTATAATTCGTATAATAAATGTGTATTATATATTATTACGTAGTACACGAAACACCTACACCATTAAATAGAGCAGTAGTGTAAATCTAATCAAATGGGACGAAGACGCAAATTAAAAACGTTGGAATGCTTCGGACCGCAGTTTGTTAAAAATATTCTCTAATTAAATTATATGCACGTACGTAGCATTGAAGTGTGCGAATTAAAGTAAATTAGTAACTAATATTAATAAATTTTAAAAATAAAATATCCCTGAAAAATATAAATTGTTCTAACCTTATATATTTTTGTTCATTTATTTTTGTAATTGCTTAAACTTTACATTGACACCAAAGCATAAGGTCTGTAGTTTAAATGCAAGATAATTCCGTTTATCGATATCACTTAACAATTACGATACAAACTTTACGACATCGATTTCATAATGAATTTTTCGCATTTCCTCACTTTTCATATGTAATGATTTAACAATCATATGTGTACATTAAGAATTTAAATTTAGTTTAAATGCGTTATTCTTAAACCACGGTTGCTGGATAAAGCCGATGATTACTCATTCACAGAGTATAACTCACTGGATAAGGCCCATGAGTATCTTGCATATAACAATGTGACCATTAATGTCTAACTTAAAATAGATTTTAAATAACAAAAACCTAATTTATAAATATTGAATTCACTAAATACAGGGCCGGAAATAGTGTGCCGGTCTGAGCATCATCGGTACTATAAAAGGTGATTTCAAATTTTTTCGAAGTGCTCAGGTCGTAATGGGAACTTTCTAAATTTAGAGGGTGTTCCAAAAAAAAATAACACGGTGAAGTCGCATTTTTTAAAATAAAACATCCTGTATATTTAAAAATACACAGTCGGGAAATAGTACACCGGTCTTTAGCAGCACCGATACGTAACAGGTGATCTCAAATTTTCCTGAAGTGTTCAGCTCGTAATGGACATTTTCTAAAATTATTTCTGATTAAAGCGGGTATTCTAGAAAAAAGTGACACGGTAGTCAATGTTTTAAACAAAACATCCTATATACTGGGTGTTTCAAAAAACGTTCCGCTAACTTCTAGGGTAAATAGAATACGTATTAAAAAATAATGTTAGTTTGGTTAATAAACATGTGTCCGAAAATGCCTCCTTAAGAACATACGGCCCTGTAAAGGTGGCCTCAAAAATCTTTTTTTTTTCATTATCTCTGAAACGGTTTAAGATACCTAAATGAAATACCTTTGATTAGGTCATATAAGATAGTGTGGACAAATTTTTAATATTTTGTACAGGAGCGTCGCTAAAGGGGGAGTGCCACTTATTTTGCCCCCTAACTTTTTTATGGGATATTTTTAATTTTTTGGGCAAAAATAATATTTCTTAAACAATTTGTCACAAAAAAGTTGAAAGTTATTTGAGGTTTTAATATGTTTTACCTAAAATAAGAAAATAAAAGAAATATTGAGTTATTGTGATTTACCTGAATTAAGTAGGCTTAGACTGCAGGCTCGCGATTTTTTTGTTTAACAGATTCACATTTTTTTCTGTTTGTTTTGTGTTATTCGTTGTTTTTTTTAATTGTTTCCTTTGTCTATTCTGTGTTAATGTACAATTAAAACCTTTCTAAATAATTTACAATATTTTTACCTCATAGTTGTTTCTGAAAGAATCATTATTCCCTGAGGTAGTTCGTTCTCGCGCTTGAAAATTATTAATTGTTTCATTTTAAAATAATTTAATTCGGTCAGCCATTACTTGCTAAAACCTCAAATAACTCCAAAACCAGTAATTTTTTTTGACTCTCAACAAGAGTATCTTTTTTGTGGCAAATTGTTTAAAACATACCATTTTTTGCCCAAAAAATTAAAAATATCCCCATAAAAAAAGTTTGGGGGCAAAATAAGTTGAATTTCCACTTCACAGCCACAAAATATTAAAAATTTGTCAACACTATCTTTTATGACTTAATAAAAGGTATTTGTGGTCTAAGTTTCATTTAGGTATCTTAAATCGTTTCAGAGATAATAAAAAAAAAGATTTTTGGGGCCACTTTTACAGGGCCGTATATTCTTAAGGAGTCATTTTCGGACACATGTTTATTAACCAAACTAACGTTATTTTTTAATATTCTGTTTAGCATAAAAATTAGCGGAATGTTTTTTGAAACACCCTGTATTTATAAATATCAAATTCAGTAAATAGTGCGCCGGTCTTTCGCAGCACCGATACAGGTGTTTTGAAATTTTCCCCCAAGTGTTCAGGTCGTAATGGGCACTTCCTAAAATTATTTCTCATTATAGAGAGTGTTCCAGAAAATGTGACACGGTGGAGTTGAATTTTTTTTAATAGAAGATCCTATGTATTTATAACAAGTGATTTCAAATTTTCCCGAAGTGTTCAAGTCGTAATAGGTGTTCCAAAAAAAGGTGACATGGCGAAGTCGCATTTTTTTAAATACAACATACTACATATTTATAAATACAGAATTCACTAAATACAGAGTCGGGAAATAGTACGCCGGTCTTTCGCAGCACCGATACATAACAGGCGATTTCAAATTATCTTGAAGTGTTCAGGAGGTAATGGAAACTTTCTAAAATTATTTCTGATTATAGCGAGTGTTCCAGAAAAAGGTGACACGGTAGAATCGATTTTTTTTTAATAAAACATTCTATATATTTATAAATACCAAATTCAGTAAATACAGCGTCCGAAAATAGCGCGCAGGACTTTCGCAACACCGATACTATAACAGGTGTTTTCAAATTTCCCCGAAGTGTTCAGGTCGTAAAATTATTTCTCATTATAGAGTGTTCCAAAAAAATTACACGAAGGAGTCGAATTTTTTTAAATAAAACATCCCATATATTTATAAATATCGAATTGACTAAATACAGGGTGCGGAAACAGTGCGCCGGTCTTTCGAATCACTGGTACTGGTACGGGTGTTCCAAAAAAAGGTGGAGTGGATTTTTTTATAATGAAAAATCCTATATATTTATAAATACCGAATTTAATAAATACATGGTCGGGAAATAGTGCACCGGTCTTTCGCAGTACCGGTACTGTAACCGGTGATTCAAATTTTCCCGAAGTGTTCAGGTCGTAATAGGCACTTTCTAAATTTATTTCTGATTATAGAGGGCGTTCGAGAAAAGGTGACACGAGGGTCGAATTTTTTTAAATAAAACATCCTATATATTTATAAATACCGAATCCACTAAATACAGAGTCGGGAAATAGTGCGCCGGTCTTTCGCAGCACCGATACTATAACAGGTGATTTTAACGCCCGAAGTGTTCAGGTTATAATGAACACTTTCTAAAATTATTTCTGATTATAGCGGGTGTTCCAGAAAAAGGTGACACGATAGAGTCGATTTTTTCTTAACAAAATATCCAATATACTTACAAATGTCAAATTCAGTAAATACAGGGTCCGGAAATAGTGCGCTGATCTTTCGCAGCACCGATACTATAACAGGTGATTTCAAATTTTCCCGAACTGTACAGGTCATAACAGGTCCTTCTAAAATTATTTCTGATTATAATGTTCCAGAAAAAGGTGACATGGCGGAGTCGAATTTTTATAAAAAATTATATGTTTTTGCATTTTTATATGACCTTTAATGGTCATTATTTATGTGGGATCGAATTAGTTCATTGGAAGCTCATAAACAATCTAATGTGTTACGCGATTAGTCTGAAATTGCGACAATGATTCATCTGGTTTAAACCTGATTCAATTTATTCGATACAATGGGGTGGAATTAGTCGTAGAGGGTTAATAGAAAAAATCAACTGTGTATAAATAAACGGTCTAAAATTATGACAATGAATTTTTTGATTGTTCAATCATATTCCATATATTCGGTATATATGAGCGTGAAATTAACACATTAAGAGTTGAAAGATAAAATATATTATTTCTAGTAAATAGTCTAAAATAATGCCAATAATGGTATAGTCACCAATTTACACCCAGGATGTGTTTGAGGACAATTTCTACCAACCCCACCTTTTAATTTTATTGACAAAGTGAGGATAGGGGGTCATTTTATTGGCCGTACAAATATTTATATCTGGGTATATCTACTTATTGTTTATATACACTACGTTTCAAATGAAATGCACCACTTAGAAATAATAATGCTATGATTTTGAAATTTTGGCAAAATAATGTTTCAGTATCAGATAGAAAACGATGGAAGTGTCAATGAAAAAGAACAAGTCATTATGTACTTTGCACCACTGTTAACATCTTTTATCAACAATTTTTATTTATACATTTTAAGAAATCTAGTCGCTTAGTGTCGTCACCTATCAATGTCAACAATCTACAGAAGAATTAAGTCTTTTGGCTTACATTCGTATCGTCCGTACAGACGACCCCAGTTAACTCAAGAGCATAAGACTGCTAGATTGGCATGTCAAGAGCGGCGGGACTGGGCCCTTCAATGGAATAACATAATCTTCAGCGACGAATCGCGTTTTTGTTTGTGGCGAAACGATGGTTGTCAGAAAGTGCGGCGGTTTCGAGGAGAACGTCGAAATTTAGAGTTTGTTGAAAGACGACCCACAGGCTTAACACCTGGAGTCATGGTTTGGGGCGCCATACGTGTTGGTGGAAGATCTCTTGTTTTCATTCTAGGCACATTACGTGCTCAGCGTTACATTGATAATGTTTTGGACAACAAGATAATGCTAGACCACATACCGAATATGTTACAAGAAGGTTTCTGGGTCAAGTGCAGCTACTAGTATTACCGTGGCCTGTGCGATCTCCAGATCTTTCGCCTATTGAACATGTATGGGACATAATGGGTCGAAGACTAAGGCAACTACCAAGGCCCTCAAACAACTTGGATGAATTACGACACCATCTCCAGGTAGCCTGGGATGAAATGCCTCAGGAGGATATAGACCATCTCATAAAAAGCATGCATCGGAGAGTAAACGCCTACATTGCTGTGCGTGGCGATGCTACACACTATTAACATTTTCTTGTTAACTGTTAATATTCTGCCTTCAAAATGTCATCATCTTATACATGTTAATAAAGCATTATTTTATCATGCTTTCAAGATCATAGCATTATTATTTCTAAGTGGTGCATTTCATTTGAAACGTAGGTATTTTTGTTCCATACTTCTATATCTTCATATCAGATTATTATGATTTTGGACCACAAAATTTGGCTATAACATAAGGTTAGTATCTAAATGAGAGAAGTGATTAATTTTTTTTTTGCTCACAATAATATGCTTTACTTCCTCACATAGTCTTAATTTATGATTTTGGACAACTCTATAGTATGAACATTTTACCTATAAATTAGCGGTTCTCAAAAAATGTATAGTGCGAAATAACAAGTTTACAACTTAAAAAACTACTAAAGATTCATTTTAAATCATTTTATGACGAAAAAATGGTATGATTTTAGACCACCCTCAAAACCATCAAAGCGTCAAAACTTTGAAATTTTAAGGGTTTTTCCAATAGGCACACATTTTTATAGAGCAATATGGTAAAAACATTTACAGAATAACATTTTTGATAATTGTGTCAAAACTTCCTTAGAAAATGAAAATTTAAATCCATATAATTATCCCTAAATTAGAAAGAAACTGGGCATTAAAAGTGACTCCTATTCACATCCGGTATAAGCTCGGATAATTTGCTGCCGACTGCTACATATTTTTGTTACATTATTAAATACATCAACAATGCTTTGTTAAATATCAATCTGGTTGACACGCGTGGAAGGATCATGGTTCCTGGTTTTGATCACCCTGTAAATTATCTTAAAACTTTTTACGAAATCAAGCAAAACTTGTAAAAAGGCGTCAGTGTTTGTCAAAGAAATGATAAATTTTACAGGGTGTCTAATTATGTACCAAATGTCGTGTTTTAGGACGTTAAAAATTATTATACATTATCTTAATGATATATACAGGCTGTTTCAAGGAACTACTTCAGGAAAGTTTTCTTATAAAAAAAAATACAGGATATGTTTCTAGAACACACCTTTAGCAAAAAAATTGAAATTTCAATAGATTAGATTTATTATTAAAAAAACACGTTGTATCTCAAAAACCAATACTCAAAATTAATTATTATTTTTCTAATAAAAATATTACATAATAGCAAGGACAGGGTTGGTAAATGCAAATAAAAAGGTCGACAAAGAAGTGTATATTTAAGCATAGTTTGAATTTATGAAAATTTGGAAAAATAGCGGATGCTGGCGTAGAGATATTAACTATTAAAGAAAACTGATTTTTTTAAATTGGAATACCTTGGATCTCAAAAATCAGTAGATTAAAGTTCAATATTGGCACTTTTTTTTATTTTATAGTCTAAAAATAATGCCAATAATGGTACAGTTATCGATTTATACCGAGGAGGTGCTAGCTTGATGTCAAGCTCTACCCTCCCTTTTAATTTTATTCAGTCCGACATTTTTGTCTAAAATGCTGAGTTGACAAAGTGGGTAAACGGTACACATTTTTTTATACCTGCATATCTCTACTTAGTGTTTTTAAATTTTTGTTCCATCTTTTATAATAAAATACGTTTTTTTACACCACTCTGTAGTATCAACATTTTTCCTATAACTTAGGGGTTCTCAAAAACTTTATTAGTACGAAATAGCAAATTTACTATTAAAACAAATATGCATAGGAACGTTCAGTTTCTCGAAATTTTGGATTTTATAGCGAAAATATTGTATGATAGATCCAAAAGGCACACATTTTTATAGAGCAAGATGATAAATAAAAAAATTACAATATAAAATTTTTCTAATTGTGTGCAATATTTCACATGGCTTTCCGTAAACCTTTTTAGAAAATGAAAATTTAAATAATCCATATTATTATTCCCAAAAATCGGGCTTTAAAGGTGGCCCCTATTTACACACTGTGTAAGCCCATATATTTTGCTTTATGAGATACAGACTATTAAACTTATTTCTGTTAAACGTCATTATTTAATGTATCAACCATGCTTTGACATACTGAATTTATTTTTGTTAAAAATCTTTGTGATTGTGACACTCGTGATAAAATCATCGTTCCTGATTTGGAACACCCTGTATATTGTATTACATGTTTTTACTGTAAACGGTCGAAACTTGTTATAAAACGCCAATTTTTGTCAAAAAATGATAAAATTTACGCGTATGCTATACAGGGTGTCCAATTACGTACCGAAATTTCAGGTACATTCTTAAGGAAAAAACTGCCAAGTAAAAAAGTTCACCAGTTTCCATTTCATGATTTAGTGTTAAAAATTATTTTACATTGCCTTTATTTTATATACAGGCTGTTTCATATAAATTATTATTTAAAATATCTCAAGGATCTATTCCAGGAAAGTTTTCTTATGGTTGTTTCACTTCCAGTTTTCGATAAAAAAAATTAAGATACGGATTGTTATGCATATATTACCAATAGTTAATCTAAATAAAAATAAAATAAAATTGAAATCAAATAGATTATATTAACTATTAAGGAAAAATTGGTTTATTTTGCTTTAAACATTTTGTATCTGAAAAATCAATATTCAAAATTAATACTTATCGCTTCATAAAAATTACATTAAAAAACCTGTTTTTTCAAATATTGAATCAATTAAAGAAAAGCAGTAGCGTATCACTTCTTGATCAAAAATATTACATGACATGTTAGCAAGGACGTGATTGGTAAATGCAAATAAAATCGTGGATAAACAATTTTACACTTATGCATACTTCATATCCATGAAAATTTGAAAAAATAGCGGATGCTGTTTAATTAACTATTAAGAAAACGCTGATTTTTTTTATTTGAATACCTTGTGTCTCAAAAACCAGTAGATTGGAGGTGAACATTTAAGTTTTTTTTTTATTGTAATTTGCACATGTTGACGTATTGCCCTGAAATTTTGAGCACCCTGTATATATTTACGTTGCTCAATTAGAGTAATTAACACATTAGAGAATTTCCAGAATTTGAATGTTCTGTTGCAAAATAGAAAGTTTGTATTTTATTATCGGTGATTCCCCCAGTATATCTGCTCAACCTTGTATATAATGCACAATTTAACATTTTTGCATTGAAATGCCACTTTTTAACGGCTTGGTTTAACTTGATTTTAAATTATATTGCACCAAATTAGTTTCCAAACTAAATGTGGAACATTATAATGTGAGAATTTAAAAATGCAATGTCGACTATAATCATTTTTCTGCATTTAAGGGAAACAGAAATGTTTGAGACATTCCTTTTCACCACTTTCATCTAAATAGAATGGTCAAGAGAACATATGGACATCTTTCACTTCTAGTACAGGGTCAGCCAGCAATAGTGTTTTATAAGTTAAGATTACGAAAAAAAATGTATATGCCGTACGACATGGTTTCTAAAGGGGCATATTTTCTTATGGAATGATTTGAAAATACTCTCGATTTCACCTTGTATTTAGTCGAACAAATTTTTTTATTATAAGCTTTGTTATGAACGAATAAATTTAAAAGTAAATATGTAATTAAAAATTATTATTAATTTTATGAAATACATAAATAAAAAGTTTACCAAGAGTAGGATTTGAACCTACGACATGTACTTTGCTAACGCTACCGCTCTAACCAAATGAGCTATCGAGATACAAGCCCCAATCGATGTAAATTTTGTCTTTATGTGTGTAGAACTAATGTAAAATGTAAGAGTTATAAACACTGTTTAGGAGTAGAGAAAGGTATCTATAAACTTACGGGATGGGAAAATGTTAAAATAATTATTTAAAAAATTTTCTAATTGTTTTATTGATGAGAACTATTCCAATTTGCGATATATACGTCTAGAACTATACGTTAAATGTGCTCTGCTGAGCAGAACTATCGAATATCAACCAGCACAGCATCTTAATCTTCCAAATAATTTTATTTGTAGTAAAATCAATAGAACTATAATTAAAAAGTGTCTAACTCGACTGTTTGCAATAGAATTTCTAGTTTATTTGTGATTTTCTGAAAAATGATCTGCTACGGGAAGTTAGCAGATCATTTTTTCAATCGACTGTTTTTTCGGTTAAATCATCAGAACTATTGCTAAAAAGTATGAAGAACTATAGAACTAAACTGCATGCGAGGAGAACTGTCATTTTTTTTGATCTGCTGGATAATGATATGCCAACTTCACGGACATGTAATGATACAATTTGCAGCGCTTTTTTTTTCAAAATGTCTGTGTGTCTGTGGTCACTCGCCAGCCGAAACTATATGGACGATTTTGATGAAATTTTGAATGAAGGCCTGCGAGACAATTATGTCAACACACCAAAGCTTTTAAACGCAATAGGTCTACAGGGCGTGAAAATAAGGGTGTTATTTTGGGGACAAATTTTTTCAATTACATAACATAACACAAATCTTATTTTATTTGAAAGGCGGCGAAATTTGCTTTAACCCTTAACTACTACCGTCGGGTGTTCCGACACCCCAGTTCATGGTTCTTTGTTCGTTAGGTATAGAATTTTGAAAGTACATTTTTCTTGTTTCAGGTATTCTCCTACATTACCATTACGAAGATAATAGTGACATAAAAATTTTGTAACTGTTTGTGGATTGTTGTATAAGTGATAGGTGGGGTTCCAGAACACCCCAGCATAGTAAATACGTGTAGTGAATACTTGAGTAGTGTACAGTAATGGATCGGTCTTTATCAAAAACAAATCTTCAAAAGTTGGCAGAAAACTTTTATGACGATGTGGAGAGTGAATTGGATAATGAAGGTGATAGTGACCTAAGTGACGCTGTGAGTGAACATAGTGATCATAACACCAATACGGACGACGGAGAATATGAGGCTGACGATCTACCAGATACTGGTAGATATTACTATGGAAAAAATAGATTTAAGTGGTGTAAAGACCCACCAGCTTCTTCGCGAACTCTACAAGAAAACATAGTAATCCATCTTCCAGGTCTAAAAGGAAATGCAGCTGAAATTTTTCCAAAGACTCCATTAGAAAGTTGGTAACATTTGATTACCGATGAAATTTTATCTGAAATTTTAGCGCATACCAACGCTAAAATTACAGACCTCAGTGTAAATTACGGTTCGACTGCTACATTCGTAGGACATATAGACGAGTTAGAATTGAAAGCATTTTTGGGTGTAATGCTTCTAGCTGGAGTATGCAAATCTAATCACGAAGATGTAAAATCTCTTTTTGGTATTGATAGCATAGGAAGAAATATATTTCGAGGTACTATGTCTAAAGAAAGGTTTCTATTTCTGTTAACTGCTTTGAGGTTTGATGACTGTACTACTCGTCAGGAAAGAATTGAAAGTGGAGACCGGCTAGCTGCGATTTCTAAAATATATGAGGTATTCAACAGAAATTGTCACTTTAATTATTCGTGCAGTGAATATGCGGTAGTAGATGAAACGCTGGTTGGTTTTAGGGGAAAGTGTTCATTCCGCCAGTTCATGAAGAGCAAGTCACGAAAATATGGATTAAAAATAATGTGCTTATGCGATGCCAAAACGCATTATCTGATAAATTCCTATATATACTGCGGAAAAACCAAAGAGCCGAATCCAAAGAAATTATCAGTTCCCACTTAAAGTACCCTAAAATTAGTAGAGACGATCAAAAACACTAACCGCAATGTGACGGGGGACAATTGGTTTAGTTCCTTTGAGCTAATGAAGGAACTACGTGATATAGGCTTAACTTACGTTGGAACCTTATGTAAGATTAAACGCGAGGTTCCTCCACAATTTCTGCCAAACAGACAGCGTGAAGAAGCATCTTCTATTTTTGGATTTACAAGTAATGACATAACAGTGTCATATGTTCCCAAAAAAAAATAGATCGGTTATACTCGTTTCAACTATGCACCATGCGCCAATTGTAGAGGAGAATGGGAAACCCGAAATAATTAACTTCTACAATTCTACAAAGGGTGGTGTGGACGCATTGGATCAAAGGTGCGCTACTTATTCCTGTCAAAGGCGAACCAAAAGAAGGCCTATGGCTGTATGGCCAGCTTCTCTGGAATACATCAAAATATCACGTCGTAAATTTACTATTGATCTTGCCATGTCGCTGATTCATGATCACGTAAAATGTAGACTGGAGTCAAAAAACTTTTCTAGAGATCTACTAGGTATAGTTAGAAATATACTGAACGAATCTGCGCCTGATCAGCAGGAACATCCAAACGAACCCGGGCCATCGAAGCGGCCCTGTCCCAGCTCCTACGGTCGTTTTATTATATGTCCCAGGAAAAAAGACCGAAAAGTGAAATCAACCTGTCAACAATGCAAAAAGCACATTCGCAAAGAGCACTCCGAAAGTTTTGTACGTTGCAGTAACCGCAGCGAAGATAGGTAAGAAGAAGTAATTTTTGCCCATTTTTCAATAATATATTTTTCCTTTCAAACATGTTTGTTGTTTTTTGTGTTTTCAACTCTGATTTCACTTTTCTGTTACAGGACTTAAGGAGCATGTTCCTAGAGCCATATGCAATGGATAATTGAACGATAGCTAAAGTTGATTTTGGGATATTTTGTAATAAAGAGGATACTGTTTTCTTTTTGGTTATATGTGTATAGAATTGCTAATGTTTATTTATTGTAGTTTTTAGAAGGACAATAAATGTTATTTTGTTTACTGCGTCTCTATGCATGTCCAATGTAAGTACCTATATTATAAAACATGCAACATTATAAAGCATATTGTTTATGCACATATATAAACAATGGGGTGTCCAGACACCCCACCATAGTAATTACGTGCATGAAAACAACGATAGTAGCTACGGGTTAAAATGATATGAAACGGTCCATAGTTATCTTGAAAGATAAGCGAGATATCTATTTTTAACTTTCAACCTACATATACATATGCAGGTATAGAAAAGGTTATGCGATCGACACTTTTTTTTCACTATCGCTAAATCGACTTATTTTACATTTTACAATTTTTGGGCAAGTTTCTTCAAGATCGGCCATAATGTCTGGGGGGTATTAGGGCCAGTTTTTGGTTTTTATTAAATATTTTTAATACAGCTGAATATTTCAAAGATATAAAAATACCCCATATGTTTTTTAGTATTTTGCAAGAAAAGTCCTGTACTAGCATTCACCTAGTTTTGATATGAGCCCACCGAAATTAGAAGCAGTCTACATGATAAAGTGATGAACATTGACACCTCATAGTTTACATTATTTTTTGTAATCCTATACAGTGTGTACGGGATTCAGCACGCATGTATTGCTCTATTCGTTAATATTGAAGATAGAATGTCGGTTAAATGGGTAAAGTTTTAGAGAATTTTATGGCTATCATCATGGTAAAGTCAGATTTGGAGTAACTTTTTTTTTGTTTTTGAAATAATTGAAGAAAACAAAAATTGTACATTTTCTACTACCCCCTGTAGCTCTTTTATTTGAAGTCTGACAACATTTTGATTTGTACATTATTATGACACTTTTAAAAGACAATTTTAAAAAAAGTACCAAAATTTATCTACAGTCATTTGTTTTTGAAATACATACACTAACTATTGTTTTTCATATGGACGCCATCTTGGATTTTTACATTATCGAATAGTATTTTTTATCACCTTTTCAGCGATGTATCACATGATACGAGAATTTACTTCCAACTATCAAAAATTTAAACCCTTGATAATTTATCTGTTTTACTTACAAAATTTAATACATTTCTAACTTTTGTTTTTGGACGCTCTTTGGATTTTTACATTATCGAATAGTGGATTTTAACACCTCTTCTACAATGTATTACATGATATGAAAATGTGTGGAGTGTAGAGGGGGACATATCGAGCATGTTTTATGATAGTTACTATTATCGGTTTTGTTTTTATTTTAGTTACTAGAAATTACAATAATTAGGAATCTAATTGTATAAATTTTTCATTTATTAATCCATGCCTTCTCAAGGCCTACTATTTCAATTTTATAGTTTTTAAATTTTTGATAGTTGGAAGTAAATTCTCGTATCATGTGACACATCGCTGAAAAGGTGATAAAAAATACTATTCGATAATGTAAAAATCCAAGATGACGTCCATATGAAAAACAATAGTTAGTGTATGTATTTCAAAAACAAATGACTGTAGATAAATTTTGGTACTTTTTTTTAAAATTGTCTTTTAAAAGTGTCATAATAATGTACAAATCAAAATGTTGTCAGACTTCAAATAAAAGAGATACAGGGGGTAGTAGAAAATGCACAATTTTTGTTTTCTCCAATTATTTCAAAAACAAAAAAAGTTACTTCAAATCTGACTTTACCATTATGATAGCCATAAAATTCTCTAAAACTTTCCCCATTTAACCGACATTCTATCTTCAATATTAACAAATATAGCAATACATGCATGCTGAATCTCGAACACACTGTATATTTCTTATGTCAACCTGGCGATTTAAATTTATACGTTTAAATTGTTCGACTGTTGTTTTTCTGTAAAGTAAAAGGTAGCACCAGGTATAAAAAGTGTATATTTTACATGGTCAACCACAGAACAAATGGATCGGAGACTCCATACCAGTAAAACTATAATAAAAAAGGTGTAAATGAATATGCAAAGTGAAGCGTACCATTTGTTTACTTTAGTCCTTTAATAATTTAAGGAAAATGAATAAAGCAAAATATTCGTTAATGTAAAACCATAGCGAACATTGCTTATTTTCATTATAAAACCATTAATGATTGGTTGATTGAATATCTACTGAATGACAAGTATATTAATTATTAAAAAGCAAAGCAGTTAAACATTCTTCTACAAATACAAAATGTGACTTTGTTATTTACTACATATTTCTTAGAGATAAATTTTTTATATACACAGTACTAATTTTAGCTGCAGTGCAGCCAATTTAGTAAGCAACAGCAATTATCATTGGATAAGATAAGAGGTGATAAAAAAAATAAAATAGCACTATTCAGCTTATGGTATTAGGTCAATTATTTTGCCTGTATGTGACAAATATATAGATAAATTAGAGCTTAATAGTTTATAACAAATAGAGAAAAAATAAATACCTTAAACTTATGTAAAAAGCATTGCTAAACAATGTGATCGTGTATAGAAAAATTTGGCAGCACAAGCGTTTAACTCATTGGAATAAATCAAACAGGGAGCGTCATCTATGTTTAAACTACATCCTTTGTTATGAACATTGTTTTAAAAATACGAGCATTAGCAGATTCAAATTTTTTGCTAGGTAGGAATGTTAATTTAGTTTTAATGGACCCTAGGTTATCTACCTTGAGCCTTTATATAAAATTCGTGGGCGAGTGGCAGCCGGTCAAGTGGGAGTGTCTCGTGTGTACATGTGGATAACGTGACTCATCACCTCTCTCTACAGGAAATGCAAACTGATAGATCCTTTGTTTTAAAAATAATACTATTTATCTATTTTTATATAGATAAATATGAAGGCGTTCTACTGATCACGTATTAACATACTGACTACCAACTTTCGAAATGGCGTCATAAATAGCCAAAAATTGTAACGTTAATCAGAGAGTAAAAATGCAAATCTAAAATAGGAAGTCAATGTATCATAAAACACAAAACGGAAATTTCGCGTGATTCACACTACAGACATTTTCTAGGCCAAATAGGTCATCTTTATTTGTTTTTATAAACAAGCATCGATGGCAGAATTTTTAATTACAATTTATCATTAAGACAATTAGTTATTATATTAATTGTAAGAAATGTTAATGACATTGACTTCTGTTGACTAGTAAAGAAAAAAATTTCTGTGAGAAAAATACTTAAAGAATGACAAATATTTTCGTTCAAGGAATTGTTACTAATGTGCAATTATATAAATATTTAAATAGGTTATCAAGTTTTTCATTAATTCGGCGTAAATCATGACCATAAAAAGAATTTTATTCTATATATTTAATCAATTGGTCATCAATGCGATTTGCGTAATTATTTCTATTTTTGCAAAATAACCATTAATTTTAATTATTTTTGCCATAAACATATAACCCATAAAACTTTGTATTCTTTATGTTATTAAAAGAATATTTACGATTTTTGTTTTATAATTAACATTTATGTACGATGTTAAATTATTGCGATGCGACAGATATTCGAAAGGTCATGGTAAAATCAGATTTTAATTGATTGATTGATTGACTTACAAAAATAACAAATTAGTTAAACAAATTGAAGGAGAACGATTTGTTTTGTAAATTATATATCAATATTTGATTTCAGTCTGATTTCTAAATGAATCGGAGCCTGCTTAAAATCGACACGAATAATCACGTACCGATTTTAATTTTGGGCAAAAAATACCTAAGGTCACAGCCCCGCAGCATTGAGCAGAGACACGGTCGTAATTAGAGTTAAATAATGGGGAAGATTATACATGTGACCAGGTAGATAAAGAAATACCACACACACACACACAGCTAAAGTTAGCGCAGCCATTGCAGCACAAAAAAAATTTGGTGCGCCTATCATTAACAAAAAATTAGGGGCTGTGCGATGTTTCTATTCGAAAATAAAATTTGTTGCCCATCTTTCATTAATAATGTTTAATAAATATTTGGGCTAATACGTAATGGAAATCATGAAAACCTTATAACAAATCATTATAATTTGGTGCTACTTTGTTACCCTGAAACAACGTTTTGTGCTCGTATTTTTTTTTTTAATTTTTGGACTAAAATCATGAACACCTCATAACAAAACATAGTATCAGGATGATTCATATATTATGTTCGATAAAATTTGGTGTTAGTTTGGTGCTATTTGGTTATCTTAAAATAAAGCTTGTATTTTTCCTAATTTTGGGCTAAAATGTCATGGAAATCACGAAACTTATCAGTCCAATAATTTTATAAGAAAATGCGAGCAACAAATTTTATTTTGTGATTACAAAAAAGCACCAAATTAGCACCAAATTATGATACATAAATGATTTTGTTACAATTATGCGTTGGCTGTGCTAAGTTTATGATAAGCAGGCACAGACCTAAATGTTTTGTTAACGACAGGCGTACCAATTTTTTTGTGGTAACAAATTGGCACCAAATTAAAGCATAGGTTTCAAAAGATTGTGCTGAATGGCTGTGCTAACTTTATGTGTGTAAATGCTATGTGGTAGAATCGGATGTATGGGTCCTCCGCCAGAAAAACTTGGCCATAATATTACCTTGTTATTTTTTGACCCATATAAAACATATTTTGAAAGATTTAAAAATAAATTACGTGTTTTTGGTGCTGTATATTATTTGTGACATATTGCTGGCAACAAATACGACGATACCACCAAATTATGTTTAATTAATTAATAGCGTCAGCATAAACAATTGTATCACTAACTAGAAGCGATAGTTTTGCGAGTATTCGTTAAATCATTACCATGTTACAGAGATATCAAAAAGGATTAATTGATTGATTGTCTTAATAAAATAATGTAATAG
The DNA here is from genome assembly GCA_036346205.1 of Vesta saturnalis. Lineage (NCBI taxonomy): Eukaryota > Metazoa > Arthropoda > Insecta > Coleoptera > Lampyridae > Vesta > Vesta saturnalis. The sequence continues at coordinate 1,123,523 of JARFJB010000003.1, forward strand.
TTTAAATTAAAAGTGAGCGACCTAGTTTGTAATTTAATTTTCTATATTTGATTTGTCAGAGTTTTAAGTGAATCAGGGCCTACTTAAAATCAACACGAATAAAGACTCTTGTACAGATTTTAATTTTACGCAATGATCTTAAGACCTCTTCACCACAGGATTCCGCAAAATCATCTAACAATAGTCCAAATCGATAGTTTTGCAGCTTACCCGCAGTTGAGGCCCTCGGTTCTATTCGCAAAATTATTGTTTCTGGGCTAGACTGTTTAATTAATATATTGCAATGACAACATGTGCTTGTGCTTTAAAAGCTAAGGAATTACTAAGAATCCCCCCCCCCCTCCCTTTTCGAGTAGAAGAAAGAAGACCAAGATCATTCTATTGTTCCTCATGGCCGTTTGTTCATAAAATATTATCGTTTGTACCTGTAAATTTTCTCAATTAAATGTGTGGGGAGTAGTAGATACGATAGTTTACGATCGACTCTTAAAAATGTAAACCTAGTTTACAGTTGTCCCTCGCTTGTATCCGTTTGTTCCTAAATTTCTATCTTAGTACTTCAAAATTGGAGCAACTATGAACGATCTAAAGTGAGTAGTCACGGACACGATAATACCCCGCCAACTTTTTAAAGAATTTAAGACATGTATACGTTTGTATCCAATTGTTCCTAAATTTCCACTCGAGTACTTCAAAATTGGCGAAGATATGACGATAACACCCCCACAACATTTTAATACTGTAAAATATGTATGCGATTGTTTCTTGTTTGTACTCAATTGTGCTTAAATGTATAATTTTCTGTTACAAAATTAGACCAGATTTGAACAATCTAAGATGACGTCCACGGGCACTCCATTGATCCTGAATTTCTACTTTAGTGCTTCAAAACTGAACCACTATTCCAACGCGACAACTCTAATATAGAACATTTTCTCCGCATTGGCCTCTTCCTCAGAGCAATCCCTTTCACTCTCACAATAGCCTTCCCAGGAATGGGCGAGCTGATCATGAAAGTTGAATGAAGTGAATCAGTTTCTCAGCCGACAAGTATTTTCCAATCCTTTCCACTTAGCCTAAGCAACTCCCATAAGAACAATCGAACATACAATAGAGGTCCTCATTAAAAACCAACTAACCAACGACAAAAAAACAAATCCTGGGCATAATAGAAACAATACTAATTCCACTACGCACCCTCAACATCTCACAATACCAAGCGCATCTTTAATATTCAATAACCCCCCCCCCCCCAGAAATCATCTCTTGACCTGCTGACTGCATCTCTAAAATTCCTAACTGTCCTTTTAGGAGACCTCACTACTCCACAGATGCCTATAACAAACACCAACGGAACCACACTTCCTTCAATCTCCTCCACTTCCATAATCGACCATATGTTACGCTCAGAACCACTCCCAAAAACTTCGGCGATAACTTCGAACCGCTTCTGCGTTCCTAAAAATACTACTACCTTCTTGAATAACAACGGAACGCGCTGCTTTCGAAACACCACTTGCAAAATACAACTAGAGCCAAATCTTTAATTTTTACTATCCGATGGCGTTCAGGAATTCCTAGGTGTACCAACCCTAAGGTTCTGGTTTCTCAATACTCCGACGACACCGCCTTTGGGCGATCAACCTGAAAAGCGATTAGACCAACCGGTGGAGAAGTGCAGAATCGGTTAATCCCAACACGACACAGGCCACACTATTACGTCATCTAAACCTAACAACATAACCAATACACCCTACAACACCAATTCCAACCCTAGTTCTAAAATACCTGATTCAGAAAACCTTCAACTGCATGTACGACTTAAAAACTCCAGCCCACGATAACATTTTAAAAACACCGCGGAAATATAAGGGGTTGCCACCTAAAAACATTATAAGACATATGTAAAACCAGGAATCCATTGCTGACCGCAAACGGATAGGACTGAACGTACTTAAACTTTACTGGCGATTAACGTAGGGTACATTCAACCCATCACCAACAAGCTTAAGTCTCTACATACAAAATTTAGCATGAGCAAATAAACGATCTGTAGATTTCAGATGACCTTTCCTATATTGTCTCTTGCAACTTCAATCAGACACCCTGCATAGATTGTTGATTTTGGTCATTGGAGGCAGTAGTGAAACTGTGTTATGTGTATACTGTGTTAACAATATATGTTCCACGAGGATGCGTGGAAAAAAGGTCACACTCGAGATGCCTCTGTACTCAACACTACAGTGGGCGGGGAGAATAATCCACGAAGTTGTCTCTCCAGATACTTTATAAATGGCTAGCAACCTTACTCCAAGTATTAGTCTCACCGTCGCATCCTCATATAGGGCAGTTACCCCATTCGTCACTACCGACCGCATCAAATAGGGCGCAACCCTCATATTCGTTTTACTTCCTTTTACCATTCACCCTCCCATCCTTAGATTTCTGTACACGGCGAACCAATCTTTCAAATACATCATATTTTTATCTGAAGTACCAAAGGAGAACACTCGTTTTATTGAATGAAGAATTATGAATAAGACACTACAGTAATAATCGAAAACAGATATTAGTGTAACGAGAGGGAGGTGCGAATTGGATAGACCATATCTTCCTCCACCTTGCTAAAGCACCTGCAGTAACTTTAAACTTTGAATACACAGTGATCGACATGAAATGTTACGTGTAAAAAGTAGCATATGGTGCAGCTCATAAAATTTAAAAGAAAATATAATTCATCGGATAGGGGAGATTGGTTTGTTTCAGAAGTGGGGATATAGTACGTATCAGAAGATATGAAAGATAAAAGGAAGTAAAAGAAATATGAATATTTGATGAAGTCGGTAATAGTAAAAAAAGAAACGGCCTTAATCGCGAATTTGAGGATGTGACGCTGAGAATAATGCTTAATTAGGGTGCTACGTGGGAGCACATTGCTTGCTTGAATTTTGTTGTGTTCTTGGTTAAAATTAAAAATTAAAATTTACTGCGTTTATAGTGTTATTGAGTGGCGTGCGGGTGGTGGTTGTAATATGCAATGTAAAAGGTATGGAGTGTTGCGGACGAGTTGTTCGGACTCTTCAAAGAGGTTGTGGAATATTTGGGTTCGGATTGTTGAGAGTTTTTTTTGGTTCTTGAATTGTAATCAGTTGTCACCGGTAATATGTATTGGTCATCTTGTGAGGTTTGAAAAACGAAATAGCATGATCTGTGTTATATTGAGGTTAGCAGTAATTCTCCAACGGGTGGTTTTGTTTCAGAATTGTTGGCTTGTTGAAAAAGTAGTCGATTGGCTTACGAGTGATCGATGCGATCACGTTAGGGGTGTTGTCATGTTTGATCTTGTATATTAGTGGGGTTCCTTAGCTTTAAGACGAAACTAGATTGTTCAGTGAAATAGGTTTTACAAAGCTGCGGCCGTACATACCACTGGGTTAAGGTTTGAGAGGCTTCAGGTATACCTTTTAAGGAGGCAAAGTTAGACCTCACGGCATTTGTCAGTAACGTCGCGCTGTGAATAACTTCAGTTGATACCGAAGTAGATATATTTCAGAAAGCCCTTTTGAACGTTTTTAACCCCATCCCAGAGATAATGACGAGTCGAAGGTTACAAACAATAAAGGGAGAGAACAGGTCTTCGATGCATACAAGTTAGGTATTGACATACAGGGGCTATCATGCCTGTAGGTTCCATTTTAGATTGGTCATAACTTGCATAATTCTGTAATGCTAAGGTAGACATTTAGAAACAATGTAATACTAGCGAGTACGAGTTGCATGTATCTGTTGCATTAAAAAAAAAGAGAGTCCGTCATGTCCGTAACTTTTCACATCATTGTTCACATCTGGGCCAAGTATTAAAGTAGAAATTTAAGAACCACTTGGTTAGAAATCAGGTACAGCCACATGTATATTTTATATTTTTAAGAGTTGTAGGGATGCTATCGTACCTGTGATCATTCCACTTTAAATAGTTCACATCTTCACTAATTTTGAAGTACTAAAGTATTAATTAAGGAACAATGAGTACTAACGAGGAACAATCGGATGCATATTTTAAATTTTTTAATGATGATGGGGGTGCCATCGTGTCCATCGCCCCCGTCCTCCACTTTAGAACTAGGGGGGGGGGGCGGGGCTATTATACACAACGTGGTCTGTATCCCACCTTAAATTCTGAAGTCGTTAGCTGCAATGGTACAAACGAATACTAGAAAAACCGATGCTAACTGTAAAGTCATCTTTTACAAACAAGTGGGCCAATTTTTACATTTTTTTAATTCTTTGATAGGTAATTTCCCTTGCCTTTCAAAAAAATGAAAGGTGGCATTTTTTTCAAAGCCTCCTGGTAGTGCTTCATTTTTGAGTCATTCTATATGTTAATCAAGCAATGGTATAGAAAGTGCTTACACTCTATATGAAATCACTGATTTATCTCTAAATTTGTGCGAATTACAGCATGTTCGCTTAAAGCTTACGTTTATCCCACAATTTTATTTCATTGTAGGACCACATAGCCTTTGAAAAACAATTGCTGTTGCCTCGACAAAGAATTTGTTACATGCCTCCATATTTGACGTTTTGTCGTTTTGCCATTAATTAATAAAAAAAAATTTTAGTGATTAAATAAATCCTGAACAAGTAGCAAGATTAGTTGTTTTAGTAAACGATGGACGTAGTAAGTTGGGTAGTGGTAGTCCTTGAAGCAACTGCTCGTAGAGCCATCCTCAGTACGAACAAACAGGAACAACTGTTTGGAAGGTGGAGTCTGGTCGTCCTTTAAAAACTTCTCCAAGAGATGATCGCTTCTTGAGATTGCGGATTTTACGGATCAAACACCACGGTAAATGTTCAAATTCGTGGTATTCGGGTAAATTAGCGGACGGCATGTAGACGTCTCAAAGAAGTTAATTTAAAAGCTAAGAGATCTGCAACGGTCCTAAATTCTTGCCCGAACATCGTGCTGCTAGAACAAATTTCGTTGAAAATTATGGAGAATGGAATATTCCTGAATGGTCCAATGTCTTAGTTACGAGTTAGTCAAGATTTTGTCTCAATATGGTGGATGAAAGAAAAATAATGGAGAAGAACTGGCGAAAGGTTTAATCAGAATTCAGCAACAAAATGTGAAGGTTTTGGTCAGTTACGGTGTGGAGAGGGATTTAAATGAATAGAAAGACACCCCTTCAGGTTTTTTCGGTGAGGCGGTCGATGACTGCCCAAATCTACATTGACATTTTACAGCGGCATGTCTTACCTCATACAGAGTTAGTGGGCAATAATTTTATATTGATGCAGAATAATGCCCGACTACACGCTGCAGCAATAGAGCCTAACCTCTTAGAAGCTACGTGTATCACCATAACATAGTGACCTGTGAGAATCCCCGATACGAACACTATAGAACATTTGTGGGATAAATTAGAGTGAAGGGTACGTTCTCGCGGGAGACTTCCGTTAAGCCTCGCAGAAAAAGCAGATGTACTACTGGAAGAATGGGATTGTATACCAATGGAAACGTTAAGAAACCTGATTTTCAGTATGCCGCGTAGAATACAAAGATTTAAAGAGTTGCTAGGGGGGCAATACACGGTATTAAGGAGTTATCCCAGTTTATAATTTTGTGTTTAATGAAAATGATTTTTAAAGTTTGTATCTGTTTATTTCACTAGAAAACTGTTTCACGATAAATTCAGAAAGTTGGTAATACGCAAGGTTCCAGCAAAATGCTGTAATTTGGGCAAATTTAGAGATAAATCAATTAATTTAAAAAAATGCTCGTAAAAGAAGCGCCTTTCATATAGAGTGTAAGCACTTTATATACCATTGCTTGATTAACACACACGGCGAGCCAAAAATTAAAAAAACAACATGGTTGGTTCGAGATTTTCCACTACCATCCAAGAAAATTTCACAAATTTCACGTCTTTAATATTTTGAAAGGCAAAAGAATTACCTATCAACGAATTAAAACAAAATTAAAAATCGACCCACTAGTAAAAAAAACCATTGGTAATATTCTACACTTGTATAACTCTAGAAAATTAAGATAACATTTCCAATGTAAGAGAAAAATGAAAAACTTTTAATTTTAAAAATTTCAACGGCCAAAAAATTGTTAACCTACATTATTCATGTTTTCAAATTTAAATGGTAGCTAACATTCTTCTAAAAAAATGTATATTAATTTTGAGAAATTAAAAAAAAACAAACTATTTGAGAAATCTGATGAATAATTAATTCTAAAATCGAGCATGCACGCATTCATGAATGAAGGACTTAGTAAGGAATTTACTCATTTGTATACGTGATAAATATTAATGATGGTAAAATATGAATAATCGCTCATAAATGACAAACTTCTGTTTTATCGTGCGAATATTACATATTCTTAGTCACTCCAATACTAGGAACACCAATCTAGTTTAATCAATACAATTAAATAAGAATACTTTATCTGAGAAATGTCACGAAAGTCCTCTATATTTTTAATTAATTTCAAGTAAAAATCATAATTTGCACACTTCTGGTATGTATGGAAATGAGAGTATAGGGAAAACGCTACCGAACCCTTATTTTTTAATTTTAAAAACGATGCCATAAAAAACAAAAATTGCCAAGTTTCGATTTTTTTTTGTGCTATAAAAGGGAAGCCAAATTTGAACATCACGTATATGCTTTACCAATAAGCAAGAACAGAATATTCGATTAAATAGGTTTTGGCATCTTGTGAATGGGCAAAATGTTGGATATTAATTTTAACTTTTGGTATGTCTAGGTCTTGTTTTTTTTGCTCTACTTTTCTAGATCTTGAAGTAAATACTTTAGCAAATAAGTATGTATAATCATTAAAGAATTGCAATGATTTTACATATATAGTTAAAATTAAGTGTATACGCCCCGATTTGTATCATACCACTTTAAGCAATATCGAAACATTTCAAATTTTTTCTTGGTGATTGGGTTAGACCTTTTAACTACTTAATATTTCTTCCGCAAGAATGTGTTCTGGAACGTCATGTTCAAAATCATTTAACACTATTTAACCATGATTTAGTTTTTTTTTTCGTTACTAAAATGTAACAAATTCAATAATCTGTGAAGTATATGCATGTGTAATAGCATGCTTATATTCTTTGTGTTTTCATATTTTGTCTATTTGACACATTTTTATTAAACAAATCTCTTTACAGACGACAGCTGCAATTGCTATACGAAACGTAGTTTCTAAAAGTAACATTTGATTTAAAGACAAAATATAGGTATTTATAATGTATAGCTATGCATTTTGTCAAGTTCAAAGCGGACACCGTACGAGAACTTAAATATTTGGAGAAGATGTAAATAAGTAGTTAATGTAAATCACATACCAGAACAGTATCTTACTTTTTAAAATTAGTTGTATTCATTTTAGTGAAAGCTAAAAATTACATTGATATTCTTTTATTGTAAATAATTTATAATATTTAATTGCGAGAGTCCAGCTTAACTCTAAATGTATGTGATGAATGGCTAAATCACTTATTTAACTATGAATAATACTTGGGAAATGTATTTTAATTTATGCTCAAATGCTTCAAACAAACCTCTGAAAATATACATTAAAAAATAATCAACTCGCACAGTAAATGCTATATTCACACCCCGTATCTTTTCTCTAGTTTCCGACGCGGTAGTGTATATTGGCCTACCCTGTGTATCATGTATATCAGGTAACCTGGCTTAAATGTCCATGCACCTACTTGATTTTACTATTTATTACAGTTACATATTTGTAGTTGTAGAAATATGGCAGCAGATTTATTATTTAAATTAGAAAAAAATTGACCGTACGCTGGCTGCTATTCGCTATTGAAAAGAGAATGTTGCGTTATCAAACGGTGTAAGAAAATATACAGGGTTCCGTTTAAAATTGGTCCGATCGTCAAATCAAAGGTGATACTCAATTGCTTTATTGTTAAAAATATCGGTCACAATTAGCTATACTTTTTCACGAGAGCTAATGTTATTTACCTTTCTCGGTAGCATCCCTCCCTACATGCCCTATATTATTTTCGATTACATTTTTTTTTAATTGCCATTTAGTCTCCATAAAAATGTTACTTTAAATTTTTGTTTTATATTTATTATTATTTTAATTGTTTTATAAAAATTTAAACGTTTTGATAACAACTAGTTGTCAGTAAATGTTTTAAAACAATATAAAAGTTGTTAATTATCAAACAAATTTATGAAAAAAAATATATATATTTTACAACTTAATTATCATTTACTAAGAACGATAACTGTAATTGTTATCCAATCGTTTAAATTTGTATAAAACAAATACAGGGTGAGTTTTTTTCAATTTAAGCATTGGCATCTCGGCGACTACACGAGATAGAGATTCGGTTAAATACGGAAAGAGTTGCTGTTTTATGAACCTAAATTAACGACACTTTAAGTTGTTGGAAAAAGTTCACGGCTTACTAGATATTAAAAAAAAAAAATAAAATTTTGCATTTTATTTAATTTTAAATAACTCTTATTATCGATTTGATAAAAAAATGTAGAGGAAAAAATGGTAGTGTACTGGCGTCGACACGTTTCTTCTATCTCTTGTTATTCCAAAGTTATGATACAAACTTTTGTTTTTTTTTAATGGAAGGTATAGCCTTTATCAGATGCGCATTTTTTGAGCTTTGTAACGATATCAGACATGATGTATTTATTTTTAAAAATAACAAAATTATAACGATTTTATTATTTATTTACAGTTGGGCATGGAAAAAATTTAGACATGATGTATTTATTTTTAAAAATAACAAAATTATAACGATTTTATTATTGATTTACAGTTGGGCATGGAAAAAATTTATTATTATGGTTTTTGGTCGTTTTACACCCTTGCCATAAAAAATTCAGTTTTTGTTTTTTTTTCACACTTTAATGAGCGAAAACAAGTTTAGTGATTTTTTTTTTAAATGTAGTATGGTTATTATTAGGAATACAACAAAATGACACGAATAAAAATTTTAATGCGTAATGGGTTAGATTTTTTTAAGTAGCAGTAATAGTTGATTTTGATATTTTTAAAAAGAACAAATTTTTCTGTTAATAACTTTACAGGACTATTGTATTATTGAGAGTAGCAAAAACAGAATTTACCGTGGAAAAACATTTTATCCGGTTAAGTTAATTACTCAGTTTTTTATAATATTTCACCGAAAAATTAGGACATCAAATAAAACAAGAACGCAAAGAAACTAGGAATTATTAAATTATTATAAGTTTTTGTTATGAACGAATAAGTTCAATGGTAAATATGTAATTAAAAATTATTATTAATTTTATTAAATACATAAATAAAAAGTTTACCTCGAGTAGGATTTGAACCTACGACCTGTAATTTGCTAGAGTACCGCGCTAATAATTTTGAATTATTAAGTTTAAATTTCGACTTTGAAGTAATTGTGTTATTTGAGCAAATGTTTAAAATGTCCACCATTATTATTTACACACAAGCGGCAATTTTTCACAATGGAATTTACAGCTTTTCGTATTTTCCGATCATCTAAATTGCGAAAGGCATTGTAGCACAGCATCACGTAGTTCTTCTTTTGTCGCATAAATTCGCTGATACACTAAATCTTTTATAGTACCAAAAAGAAAAAAATCTAAAAGTGAAAGATCTGGCGATTTTGGTGCCCAAAGGATCGGCCCGTTCCTACCTATCCAAGAATTTGGAAACATTTGGTTTAGGTACTCTCTCACTTGCAGTTGGTTATGCGGCGGAGCACCGTCGCATTGAAACCAGCGTAAATAACGTCTTGTTTCCAAATCTAACATATCTTGAAATTCATTTTGTTGAAACTGAAGATAACGCTGGCCAGTCAACTTTTCGTCATAACTGAAAGGTCCGAGAATTCTCGACCCAATAATTCCGCACCAAACATTGAATCCAAATTTTCTTTGAGGCCGTCTTTCACGAAGTATCCAAGGATTTTCTTACATCCACAAATGTTCATTGCGCCTATTGAACATACCGCAATTACTAAATTTGGTTTCATCAATCCACAAAATTTGATTTTGAAACTCTGGATTCTGCTGAATCATATTAATGTACCAGTTACTAAACGCAATTCTTACAGCTTGGTCTCCTGGATGCAGCGTCAGTCCTACTGACAGGTGATATGCGTGAAATTGGTGTTTCTCCAAAACTCTCATGACTGTGGTTTGCAACACACCCACGTCAGCTGAAATTTGTCGGGTCGAAGTAGAAGGATTCTGATTAACTTAGGCCAATACATTTATTTGGATATCCTCGTTAATGATGTTTTCATCCCTCTTTGGTTTCGAAAAGGAACTGCCTCAGATTTCTGTATAAATTGTTGAACGTCGGTAGAGATGGTTGACGCTGATCTTCATACAATTGTTGGTACCGTTGGGCACCAAGAACACAATTCTTATTATACACATATTAAGTTTGTCGCGATTAGAAAACATCTTTCATTTAATTTACGAAGTTATAAAACTGCCAAATTTCAACTAAAACAATGAGCACCGGTACTTTGCTAATTCTTTTCATGGCACTCTCAATACTATGAAAATCCCTGTATCGCGTTAATTCATCAAAGTAAATGTAGCAAACCTTATATCGTTATAAAAAGAAAAATTTATTCTTTTTAAAAATGTCAAAGCCAACTATTACTGCTACTTAAAAAAATCTAGGTTCATTCTTACTCAAGCGAGCAGGAAATTAGTATGTACAAGATGTTGCGCATTAAAATGTCTAAAATTTTTATTCGTGTCGTTTTGTTGTATTCCTAATAATAACGATTCTACAACATTTAAAAGAAAAATCACTAAACTTGTTTTCGCTCATCAAAGGTTGAAATGAAAAAAAAAACTGTATTTATTATGACAAGGGTGTAAACCTACCATAAAAACCATAATAATAAATTCATTTATTCCATGGTCAACTGTAAATCAATAATAAAATCGTCATTACTTTGTTATTTTTAAAAATAAATACATCATGTCTGATTTCGTTACAAAGCTTAAAAAATGCGCATCTGATAAACCGCACAGCCTACTATACCTTCCATTTAAAAAAACAAAAGTTTGTATCATAACTTTGGAATAACAAGAGATAGAACAAAAATGGCGACGCCAGTAGATAAAGCATAAAAAACACTACAATTTTTTCCTCCACATTTTTTTCTCAAATCGATAATAACAGAGTTATTTAGAATTAAATAAAATGCAAAATTTTAGTTTTTTTGAAATACCTAGTAAGCCATGAACTTTTTCCAACAACTGAAAGTGTCGTTAATCTAGGTTCATAAATATATATATATATATATATATATATATATATATATATATATATATATATATAACAGACAAAAATAAAGTTAGTTACAACTTTTACTTCATTATAAAATCTTTACTAACATTTATTTATTGTAAACATTAATTATAAAGTCTGTACAATGTAATGGTTGGTGACGTAAATGTACGACTTCTGGTGTATACAGATGACAGTCTTATCAAGTAACAGTGCGGATGAGTTAGAAACTGCTGTAAGGAAGTTTGATACAGTATGTGAGAGCATGGACCTAAAGGTAAACGTGAACAAAATTAAGATTGTGAGACAATGTATGAATCTTGCGGAAGCTAGGGTGGTATGCAGAGATAGGAAAGCATGGAGAAAGATTGTGAATGAAAAGTATATAAGAGGCAGGGATTGTTTTGTCTACCCCGCAAGGGAATGGCGTGAAGGTTAAGAAGGTTTGTTACTGGAAAAATCTGCAAACCATGTGGAGGTACCATATTTTCGCTGAGAGGTAAACGAATCCAACGAATGGGTGAGTTACGCTGAAGAAATAAAGCACGAGTTAGCATAGTCTGATGTGGAAACGTTAGCTAAACTCCGTCGATTTCTCTTGAACGGTGCCAAAAGATGGTACGAATGTTGGAATACGTACCGAAGGGATTGGGTTACCTTTCGACAAGATTTTATTTCAACTTTCCCTCCAAAAAGGAACTTGGATCACTACTTATAGGAAGCGGTAGCTTTTAATAGTTCCCTTATGAAATCTATGTTCATGCGAAATCATCCCTGTTAAGGAATCTTACAACGAATTGGCCTAAAAGTGATCTAACGGAACTCGTTGTCCATGGAATAAGTAAACCCGATTTGCGAAATGCAGCAGTGAATGCTAACTGTCCTACTATATCCGCACTCTTAGTTTTCATTTCACGTTTTATAAAATTGCCGCGAAAGGATCTAGAGGTTAAGTTTCGAAACAATGCTCCCGTTACTAAAAGGCGATGGTGGAAATTTAAACGGTTTGGCAATTTAAAAACAAATGTTTTCAGTGCGGTAAGACTGGGCATATCCAGGCAAGCTGTCGTTCGAAAGTGACTGGTTCGAGTAAAAAACCTGACTAATCGGGCTCTCACAATGACTCTTGCGCCTTCTGTGCTAAGCGCGGTCATGACGTGTCAAATTGCTTCACAAAGGCAGCTATTGAAAGTCGTAGATATGTCAATCTCTGTCTAACGGGGACGACTACCGACACTGCAGAAATTTTTATTGAAGGACGTCGATTTTCGGCTTTAATGGGCACAGGCGCAGATCTTTCTCTAATATCAGAGAAATTGCTGTGGCTATTTGAAAGTAATTTGTCATATTATGCTGAAGGAGATCTCTAATGCAACGATTAGTACAACTAGGAAATTCCATGCGTGCACGAAAATTTCAAATGTTGATGTTAACGTAACCTATTTTTTTTTGTCCCGGATGAGTGTATTGTTCATGACGTTATTATTGGGCGTGATATTTTCACAGAACCAACATTGCTTGTAATTACTAATCACAAAGACTCGTACGTAATTCGTCGTAGAGAGTTGTGCAGAATAAACAGAATTTCAGACAATGTTTCCTTCAACCTATTTGACATCACGACGCGGTCCAAAAGGTACTTCGTGATTTCACAGGAATGATAACCAGCGGAAATAAAGTGCAAGCAGTAAGGAATGTCAGTTTAAAAAATAGATTACAAAAAGACGTTATTGTTAACCGTCCTCTATACCGTTTGTCCGCCAGCGAAAGAACTGCTATACGGGAAATCACTGAAGATTTGCTTGCAAATAACATTATTCGGCGCAGAGAATTCCCTTTTGCGAGCCTCCCGACCAAATTACATACCCACGCAAGTGGCATTGGGTATGGAGCTATTTTAATCCAACTACATGGAACACAACCGAAGGTAGTAGCGCATATCAGTAAAAGAACAACCGGCAGTGAAAGTAGGTATATCTCATATGAGCTTGAAAAGCAGGCAATTATACAGGCATTAAAACACTTTCGCACTTATTTGTTGTCCCATAAGTTCAAATTAGTTACGGATTGCAACGTCATCAAGGATACAGCGATGGTGGATGTACATGCAGGATTTTGATTTTGAAATATCGTATCGAAAAAGAAGTAACCTACCCCATGTAGATTACTTAAGTAGGAACCCTGTTGGAAGAGTACGGGAGTAGCAGACCGTGACTGGGCGCATATAGAAAAAATAGGTAACGAATAATCAACACACTGAAAGAGACGAAATGTTGTATCACAAGCGTATTAAGGAAGACGGTACTGTGAACCTGCAGTGTTATGTCCCGAGACAAAGTCGGTTAGCACCGCTTCGTATATTTCATAATGAGTACCGTCATATTGGCGCCGAAAAGACGCAAGCATCTATTTCTGAGCACTTTTGGTTTCCACGTATGAGAAACTTCATCAAATGTTATATTAAACATAGTGTAATGTGTGCGATCAAGAAAATAAGAACAGGGTCCCTGCAAGGTGCCTTAAAATCTGTGGCGAAAGCAAAAGAACTCATCCACACCTTGCATATGGACTGCTTTGGCCCTCTTCCTATGGCTACCGGGAATTACAAACACATTCTTGTTATGTCGACGCATTTACGAAGTATTGCATTCTAAACCCCATGAAATCAGTTACTACTGTCGAAGCTCGCGATAAACTACAAAATGTGCTGGCCCTATTCGGAACTTACTATGGAATCTAGACGCCTGGAAAATAGAATATCATTACATTACACCAGATATTCATAAGGGAAATGGAAGTTGAACGATACATGCGAACAATTCGTAACCCACTTAGGAACGAAACTATAACCAAGCCAGAATGGCCGAGTGGCTTGCGGAAGATGCAGCTGGTATTAAATAGTACCGTTCGTAAGTCTACGGGTATGACTTCTCTTCAGCTTTTATTAGGCGTTAATGGCTCCAACCCACTGATACAAGATCTCTTGCAAAATATTTTGGGAGATTTAACGTCTGTTCGTAATCGGGATACAGAGGCAGCGAGTTTCACAAAAGTTATCCCAAGTAAATGTGGAAGAGAGTAATCGCAAAAGGAAATATTTTACACATTTTACACTAGGCAATTTTGTTTTAATGCACCATGGCTCACAGATGCATATCAGTAAAAGCGATTATGAGTTTTCAGGTCCATTCGAGGTGGTGAAAAGCTCGAAAATGGTCAGTTTGAACTTAAGAAAGTCGGTACCCGTATAATTACGAAAGCAGCCAAGGAACCGCTAAGATTATGGACGCAACATGATAAAGATCTTCGAGTTTCAGGAGAACGATGATGTTAAGTAAGTAAGGTGCTTTTTGATGCTTGATAGTCTCTGTCCCAGTAGTGGTAGAGTCAAGTGGCGGCTGGGGTCCTCACTATGCACGATATGCTTGCTTGATGGTCTCTGTCCCGGTAGTGGTCGAGCCAAGTGGTGGATGCGGTCCACACTATGCACGATATGCTTGATGGTCTCTGTCCCGGTAGTGGTAGAGCCAAGTGGTTGCTGCGGTGTCCCCTATGCGCGATATGCTTGATGGTCTCTGTCCCGGTATTGGTAGAGCCAGGTGGCGGCTGAGGTCTCCACTATGCGCAATATGACTGACGGTTTCTCTTTTTAGGTATGTGAATGAGAGGCTTCGAAGAACGTTTCCAAAGTCAGTCTGGCCGTGTTAGAAATCAGATGTTTTATTGATTTTATAGAAAATAAGCAACATAATAATTCTACTAGGACAATTACTTCTAGTACATTTTCGTTATTGACTTATGTAATCCAATAAATCTGCCAGTGTTAACTAGAATAATTAATTTTATGTGTCCAGGAAGCGCTTAAATTTTGTTCGAATTAGATGTTTTATTTTTAAAATACTATTTTTAATTTTTTTATGTAATCCCATAAAGGTCACGAATATTTTCATTAGCTAGGAACTAAGAATGTAGATTTATGAGGGCCGGTGCCGGCTAAGGAAAACGTTGCAATTGACTACGCCTAATTTTGGCATATATTTTAGAAATAAGATTTTCCGGTTCTCGGATATATTGCCGCTCTCTAATCTGTTTTGTAATTCAATAAAATCGGACGTGTAGTGTTTGAATGTTATGTTTAATTCATTTTTTTTTTTTTACGTTTAATTGTGATTTTCTAGCAATATATATATATATATATATATATATATAGAATTTTCAGAAAAATGTACATTTACTCATATTTTGAAAGTATTAAAAAATATTTAATCAATTTTTAATAAATAAAATTAATTTTCAGATAAACATTCTTAAAATACTTTAATATAATACGCATAAAAACTGGAAAATATTTGAATTTTAATTATTTATCGAAAACTGTTCATCGGATAAAAAAAATTTAAGTTAACATTTTTATGAAAGAATGTATGTAAATTAGGAATTTTAAATAATAAATCAGTGGAGTTATCAGTTTAATGCAACATGTTTGTTAGCAGGGGCGCCTCTGACAAAAAGTAAATAAAATCGACCTTTTTATAAACAAAAAATTTTTGTTTAATGTATATCTATCTACAACTTGGCTAAATATCTGAAGCGATTTTAATTTTTTCTGAATATGCCACACCCTGTATCCCAAGATCGATTTCTCCAAAATTTGAAAAAAACATCTGATGCGATAGTTCTCAATATTCATTTAATCATCATAATATTGATTGTTGATATATAAATGTCAAATCAAAAATAGTAATATTATTTTTGCATATAGAATATGAAAGTAACTTAAACTGTTTTTATTGTTACCTTTCGCCAAGATTTTGACTTTGTCAAAGGAATAAATTGATAAAATAAGATTTACATGTTGAAATAATTTATTTCAAAAATTAAAGATGAACATTTATACAATGTGTAATCTTGTTTTGATTTGAACTTCCCTGAAATATTGGAACACCCTGGATCGTATAGACTGCATACAATAATTAAGTGGCCAAACTTATGATTTGATCGATTAATACATTACTGGTAAAATTAAAAAATTAATTTCGCAGATCAAAATCACTAAAGTTCCGTGTGACAGCGCCATCTATTGGCACATACGTTGTTTTCGGATTTTTTAATATAAAATGCACTAGTATACCGGGCTAGTAAAACGTTCCGAAACGGTCAAATCGTTGAAAGTGTCCAATCAAAATTAATAAAATTTTGGACACAACGATATTACTTTTTAATTTCAAATACAATATTCTATTTCTTTCTATTTATTATTAGATTACTCGCTTTTAGTAAATAAAATTTGAATTTTCTATTCCTGTTTACTTTCTGAAATCTGGCAACACAGAACTTTCGAGAAAAACTGCCCATTTATTACGACACCGAAAAGGTTGAAACCAGAAATTTTGGCATGTGCCAACCTAACCTAACCTAAAATACTGAATTCAAAAATATAATCGACGACGTTGCCATATTTTCGGATTTTTTTTTGTAGAAACTGCAACTAAAAAATTAAAAGCAAGAAATATCAAACTTGATAACAATTTTAATTCTAAATTTAAAATAGTAATACTAATTAATGAAATTAAGAAACACGGAGAATCCGAAAATGTGGCAACGTCATCGATATTATTCTTGAATTCAGGATTTTAGGTTACCCCCATATGTCAAAATTCTTGTTGACAACCGCTGTGTTGCTAGATTTCAGGACGTAGCAGGGATAGAAATTTTGGTATTGACGAAATTCGACACGAACAATCAGAAGTGGAAATAAATAGGGTTATTGATATTTGAAAATCGAAAGTTGTATACTGAATTGGAAAATATGGCAACGACACAGAAACCTTTTTCAAATTCAGAATCTTTAAATATCTTGGTGTTCAAAATTTTGTTGATTTTGATTGGACACTTTTTCAAAGATTTTAACCGTTCCGGAGCCTACTAACCCCGTGTATTACAACAATAAACACAAACAATTCCTAAAGAAGTGATTTAAAAAATGAGTTCTGATTTACTTCACTTCACGGCTTGATTGATACTCAGTTTAAATAATGTCAAAGCGCTCAAGCAATAATGGAAACGAATGACATAATCCCGCAGTATAAACGAATTTCTTACGCTATTTTATCGTCGAACTAGCCACTTTGAGACACAATTTAAATGAAATAATAATTTCGGATCGTTACAAAAAAATGTCATTTCACAGGAGTTCATGAACGGTCTTATTATAGGTTTGAATTATAAGTGTCATTTATTTTTTGTAATTAAACAAATTTTGCAAAAATGGATTCAGACGTAGAAGAAGAAATCCTCAAAAAAGCAGAAGAAGCTGAGTTGAGTCATACCTAAAAAGTTCGAAATCGTTTATAAGAAAGAGTTCGACAGATTTATGGACTGGATGCAAGAATAATACGGAAACTGTTACAGAGAAGGTTTTGCTTGCGTATTTCCTTGATCAGGTAAGTTCATAACATCATTTATTAAAGATAATCATTCTTTGTATTTATTTCATTAGTCGAAAAACTACAAATCGTCTTCAATATGGTGCATGTACTCCAAAGTAAATTGTATGTTACGTCTCAAAAAGAATGTGGACATTAGCAAGTTTTCAAAACTTTCGGCATTCTTGAAAAACTGTTCTGTCGGGTACATACCAGAGGAGTCATTAGTGTTTTCAAAAGAGCACTTATTTAATTTTTTTCTTGAAGCACCCAACGACAAATACTTACTTATAAAGGTAAATTTTTACTTTTAAGATTATTCTTAATAAATATGATTACATTTTAGGTAGTTGAAGAAGGTTCTGTCTTTGTGGTTTATATTAGAGATACCAAAACACATAGGCCCAGGGTTTTTACCATATTAAACGATGACAGTAGAGTAAATTATATTGACCTCATTAAGAAGTACATGAGTTTAAGACCGAAGCATGTGAAGATTGAAAAGTTTTTTTTTATTCTACAATGGGTGTTAAGTGTACCTGTAATCCTATTGGCATTACCACATTTGGTGAGATTCCTCGGCAGATTGCCAAGTATTTAAATATTCCCAATGCCGATCAATACACAGGACATTAACTTCGTAGAACTTCTGCCACAATTTTGGCAGACAGTGGAGCTGACATTAGAACTTTAAAACGGTATGGGGATTGGAAAAACGATGCTGTTGCTGAAGGGTACGCGGCAGACTCCATCGAAAACAAGAAGAAAATTGCCAAAACCTTAGGATCTAGTAGCGTGCAACAAATGAGTAACCGAGAAAAATATATATATATCATCTTCAAGCAGTTCAAGCGAATTCCTTCTTGAAACATCTGGGGGAATTTCAATGACTGGAAATTGATTGAAAAATTGATTTTGACTTTATCTTTTGTTCCACTTAGTTACATGAAAACGTACCATAAATCACATAATCAACTGTTCATTACTTTAGAAAAGTGAAGGAAAACCTCATTATTCTAAAAAAAACTCGTCCTACACAGAAACGGTGTGAAATAATTTCATATTAAATATAAGAGGTCAGTAAATAAAGTAAAGAGACTTGATATTTTTACAGTCAATCTGGCAACACTGTAATTCTAATAAGTAGAGATATGTTTCGCTCAACAGCTGATAAAACAGTGAGCATTAATATTTTTAGTCTATTGTTGTCAAGTGACATGTAAGTAACCTTTTTGTAAAACAAATTTTTATTGTGCGTTCAAAAATGAGTGAAATAAATTACAAGCAACGTTGTGCGATCAAATTTTGTGTTAAGCTCGGTGAGAATGCTACTGAAAGACTGCGGAAAAGAGTTGCCCGTGTGAGACCTGCCATCAAAGACAACTGAATGCTGCCTCATGACAATGCACCTTGTCACACTGCACTCTCAATTACCGAGTTTTTAACAAACAAAAACATTCCCGTCGTTCCTCAACCACCCTATTCTCCTGACTTGAACCCATGTGACTTTTTCCTGTTCCCTAAATTGAAAAACCACCTCAAAGGACACCATTTTGAAACAGTAGATGACATTTAAAAAACTGTAACCCATCAGCTGAAGGATATTCCAGTTTCAGAGTTCCAGCACTCCTATGAAGAGTGAAAAAACCAGATGAAGCGTTTTGTGACTTCCCAAGGAAACTATTTTGAAGGAGATAAGAGTCCATGTTGGATTATATTGTATTATTGTAAATAATAAGTGTTATCGAAGCAGTCTCATTACTTTATTTATAGACCTAGTACGTTTCCATTTTTAAAGCAAAATTATGCCATTTTTTCAAAAAAAAAATTGGTATGTAAGGTACCCATTTTTTTTTCATTATCGTTGAAGTAGTAAGCAGGTCTATGAAAAAATAGCAAAACAATATGGGTGCCATACTTATAAAAACTTACGATGACGTCACCATTCAAAAACAGGTGACGTCACAAATGTAATTTTTACGTCATAAGTTGGCTATTTAAAAGATAAAATTGAACTATCCGAGCGTTTTTCTTTAAAAAATTAAATAACACAATTATGAATTATGTTCCAAACTTTATCATCGCAATGTACCCTTGCTTTCAAAAGTTTCGCATACACCCATTCTTTTAATCAACTCTGACATTTAAAATTTTGAAATGTCAAAATGCCTCGAAGGCAAAGTTTTGATGCTTTCCAAATTGGAAGAGGGTTGGTCCATAAGAAGGGTTGCTACTTATTATGGGCTAGATAAAAGTACTGTTCTACCAGTAAAAAAGAGATGAGAACAAGAAGGGACCGTGACTAGAAGACCGTGTACGGGAAGAGCCAAAATTCCAAACGCGGAGCGGGACGGAGCCCTTTTGAATAATTTAAGGGAAAACGCTTTCAATACGGCCAGGCAAGCGGTTTTTGAGGCCAAATTTCCACGATCGTGGGTGACAGCGTGTAGTCGTGTGAAAAATGAAGAAATTAAAAATTTATCAAGTGCAAAGAAAAGTATACTCACAGAAGAACAAAAGCAGGGCCGGGTACTATTTTGTCTGAATAACACACACCGACCTCTAAATTTTTGGAATACTATAAGATTTTCTGACGAAAAAGTCTTCAAATCGTTTACGGGTGTATCGACCGGTAAATTCAAGATTTTCTGAACGACATGTGACACCACGAAACAGGTCTGGACGATTCTCTGTCAACGTTTGGGCTTGGATAAGATTTTTCGTCCACGGGTAGCATGGCGAATTGATGGTCGGTTTAATGCAGTAGCTTATCGTGACGTTTTGCAAAATGTTATGCTTCCTTCTGTGGAACAATTATATCACAATGATTTCATATTACAACAGGATAATTGCCCTATCCACACCGCTCGAATCAAAACAACAATATTGAAATATTACATTGGCCGTCCTACAAGTCCTGATTTGAACCCTATAGAAATCAAAACAATTAAGCAGATCAACCCCAAACAAATCACGTTCGATCAAATCAAACAATCAATCAATCAACCAAATCAATCACAATCAATCAAATCATAGCTTACAGCCTGCGAAAATTAGCTTAAAGCTCAAAAATACTTACTGATTGGACTAACTTAGTTTGCTAAAACCAACCAACCACAATTAAAAAATACCAAACTGATTAAGTCATAAACAGGAGAATACATTATAATAATGCTCACTCGATGACGGTTACACTTTAAAGAGCGAAACGTGCGAGAAACGAGAATTCTGCTGGCCTTGGGTCTTGTGTGCGAGCGCACTCGTCAATGTTTGGGTGGAATCGGATATCTTCGGGGACGTTTGGAGTAGGGGTCGCCGAAACAGCCTTCGCAGCCGTCTTAGGAGAAAATACCTCAGCCAAAAAAGGAGTTTAGATTTATAAACATGCCCCTGGGGAAGATATTAGAGCGTGGTTAGGTCAATACCCGTGTTTATTATTTTTGTTTACGTCCAATTGCGAAATCGTGCATTCACTATTGTATAACAACAAGATAATTAACTGATTACGCAATACCCATTAACTGTTTTATAATCATTATATAGAATTTAACAACGTATCAAATGTATATGTTATCTTTATCTTGATTAGATTATTTAATATCAGAAATAATCCAATTGTTTATTAGCTTTACAAAATAAACCAAAATACGATCTCCACGAGGGGCATATAAAAAAAATGGCTGCCAAGGTGTCCCAGGGCCACAAAAATCCAAGATGTTTGTAAACACATTAATTAACACGATGTCGACGGCTGATTGCTACTTTCCAATTCATATAAAATGAAGTATAACTGTTTAATAATATTAAACACAGATTAAGAAGCCCGCGAACAGATTCCCGTCTTACAAGACTAGGAACCCTTATTAGAATACAACCCCCAATGCATAAATAAATTAGGTCACAATCTGTAGATGGGATTAAAAGAAATGTAATAATTATGCAATCTCCTTTGATAAAAACAACCCTAATTAATAACAGTAAATCTGTCGCTCAGAACACTGAATGCGCACGCATTTACCTACCCTCCAGGGGCTGAAATGGCGGGTTTCCCAAAAAATCCAAGATAGCGGCAAGTGTCACTGTTCTACTCATGTCCTATACCTATAGTTAACAGATTTACAATTGAACGTATCAACAATCAAGACCGTATCAAGGAGGCCTTCCTTGTCAAAATGTTTTCAATTTTATCTCGTTCCGTTAACTTCACCATTTCGGAAAGGACCAATGTTGAAATTCGGCGTCAGAAATAAATTGACATACACAGTGAAATGAAAACATGTACCTATTGTTTATGGATCACCTTGTATACGATTATTTTGCAAGTATTCTTGATAATTTTATAAAGACAATTTTTTTTTAGTAAATATCTCGATATCTGTTGACTATAGGTATAGGACATGGTACATGAGATTTACTCAGAATTCGAAGCAGATTCAGAAAATGAAATAAAAACAGGCGTTTCCATTTGACAAAAGCAAGTTGGTGGTCGTAACTAATTAATTTATGGACCACCCACCCTATGTACAAAATTTTACCACTAAAAAAACCGCAGTCAAAAATAAAAATCGACGTGTCCGAGCGTTTCTCCAAAAACTAGACCCTTGAATTTTAAACGAATTTAGACATAACTTCTGGGACTCACTGTATCCCTACCTACTTGCTGTTTTCGCACATTTCCAACCTAGGCCTGCTGCTGTTAATTAAAGTAATAAATAAATACAAACAGCCGCTATTCATCAATTAATTTACAAAAAAACACCAGAAATTCTGTATTTTTAAAAATGTCGAGCTTATTTATTGCATTATTTTAAATATGAACCATTTTTTATTTAACTTTTTTAGCAAAATTCGTTTCTAGAGCGTCCCACTTTCGAGTGCTGCATTTTTTGTACAATTTGAGATATTCTATTTTTATTTGATAGTACTCGAAAAGATTATGTTATTAGTCATATTAATCTGGTATACTTTACTTCCATGACCTACTGAATTTGATTCTGATCTAAGTACTTACCGTTTTAGTACAATTCCTAAAATAACAACCTGAAATCAATTTGTTCAGCCGTCTAGACTAAAAAATTGTATACGAAATGTCACCATTACGTTTGAACAAATTACCTGTAGAAAATGATCTTACCTTTCTTGCCTTTAATAAGCTTTTCTGGTTCGTTAAATTGAGCTCTTTACCGGAAATAATTTCCGGAGTTTAAATTTTATAGCCGAAATCAATTTATAACTGCTAAATTATACCGTTCCTATTATAAAGGATGAGCATACAGTAATTGCCCGCGAGTAAATTTCGTTGCGTTCAAGTTAAATAGAAGGGATTCTATCTCTAATGTAAGATATAACACCTAAGAGAGCAATGATGTGAATAGCACAGTTAGCTCACAGTCTCACATCATTAATTTGTCATTTGGACCATTTCGCCGCTGTTGTTTTGTTAACGTTCATAATTACAGGAGATTCTCTCTCTAAACAGTAATGAAACGCTTCATGACGAAGGAACAAAGGAAGTTGAAAAAAACTGTCAAAATACATAACAAAGGACGATAATTAGGGTGAAAAAATTAATTGTAATTATTAATGAAAAATTAGGTAAGAAACATTTAGTTGAGGGAGGTTTTTGGGATCCCGCGGATGCCGTTTCTATAGTAACCGACGCTTAACTCTCACTATCGATCGATATTTCCTCTGCAAGATTCCCTTGACAGGGGGTTCTCTGCACGCACTTTCACGTCTGCATAACAATAGTAATAATAATGTTACACCTTCATTTATTTCAATTGTTTGTTTCGTCATTTCAAAATGTGTTTTAGCACTAAATATTTAAAAAGGAACATGCGTGTGAAACATCAAACAAAACGTCAGCAAAACGATATTGTCAGCTAAAGTTGGAGTACTAAAAAGGGTCTGTTGAAAAAGAAAAACAAATAATATCGCCCTCATCATTTTGTGTACGCATTACTCATAAGAAGTACTGAAAATGATATGTGTAAAGAATAAGTTTCTACAGCGTGCTTTGCGAAATTCATTACTAGAATGCAGTTATTTTATTTGACACGTACGTGAAGCGGTCATAACAAAAATAACTTCACTTTAGCAACCCTTCAGCATAACTATAAGCATATAGAATACGTTTATTCAAGCCCCAACCACTAACTACAGAATTGAAAGTTAATGACAAATTTGCAAAAAAAAAAAACAAACCTCCTCATTAACCTCCTTAACATCACCATTCTTCTCGGACTCCTTCCCAGGTTTCGACTTATCCTTTTTTGAAAACGAAATACTCCTAAACGACCACTTTTTCTTTTTCGATTTATCTTTATTCTTTTTATTACTTTCGTTCATTTCTTCAGTTTTGTCTAGAGAGTCTCCGGATTTTTCAGCTAAATCGCTGGATTCATTTAATTGATCACCAATTGAAACATCGGCATCGGGAGTTTTGGATCCTTCTGAATCAGATACACCATTCTCCTTCACAGCAGCTGCCGCTTCCTCCTTATCAGTTTCTTCCTTATCCTAAAGTAAAAAATGGTACATTTTAATGGGGTAATCTCACGCTATGCATAATAATTTTAATATATTGTGGTCATGAGGGAGTTGTGAGGTGTGTCGAAATGATAATTTAATTTTTTGCGTTAATTAAATTAATATATGTTTTAATACCTCGTTAATAAAATTAATAACATTAATAAAAACCTAAATAAAATTTATCGCCTTAATAAAAAAGCATGCATATTTGCTATTAAGAGCATAAAGGGTGGTCCGCAATACAGATCAACAGAATAAAAAGTAGAATTAATCTTATCTTATATTTCATATCAGGCCCCATGTTGAAAGTTAAAAAAAACAACAAATAATTTAAGTAACTTTTGTCTTATATTTGGTACAGAAATTAATCAAAATACCGCTAATCCAGAAATTGTATTATCTCTGTAAAAATGTACGTTTTATTTATCGTAGTGCGTGTACGTAAAAACCAATGGTTTAGCAGTACATAAAACAATCGAGATCAATGGACCACGATCTGTTTCATACCAACGCATTGTGCAAATTGCATTAAGGTTATGAGAAAATATTAATCATCAGGGCTTTAGCATATATACAACCTTTTGCTACACCATTGTTCAATATACGGATAGTTCTTAATAACACATATTGTACACAATCCTAAGGAAGCATAGATTAATCATATAACTAGATGGCGCTGTTCAATTTCAACAGACTAAAATTAAAATCCCTATGGTATTGCGTATACAGACTCTAACTTTTCCACATTGGCGTCGTTAGTATGTCGTAGTCTTTCTCTATTTCTGAATAGTTCTCACCTTTAATTTTCACTTGAAAAAAAATCTAGGTAAGTTGTGCCAATCCCATTCTCATTATTATCTGCATATTAATCTTCCTCCTCCGTGCTTTAAGCCATTTACGGTACTGCGGTAAATTTCCAGATAGATATGAAAATTCTCAGGTATATCGTAAATTCCCAGATACATCTGTAATTTCGATAGATCTGAAAATAGTACAATTCCCAGATCTTTCTAGAAATTTACGGGTTTCAGAGTTATTATAAATTTTGTTCAAAAGTAAAAATGTAATTCAAAATTATTATTAATTTTATTAAATACATAAATAAAAAGTTTACCTTGAGTAGGATTTGAACCTACGACATGTACTTTGGTAGAGTACCGCTCTAACCAACTGCGTTATCGAGATGCAAGCTTCAATTAATTAATAATAATTTTTAATTAGATCTAGGAGTTGAATATAATTCCCCAATAAATGTGTAAAATTGCAGAATGATCTAAGAATTACTTAAGAAACCACTAGTGTGCCCCATCTCCGCTTCCGTATGAAACACATAGTACATACATAATTTTTTTTCTGAACTGTTTTCTTGTATACTGCTAAAAAGCCTTAGTATTCATACCCAAAAATGAATACGTGAATCAATTACAGTACCGTTTAGTAATTATTTTGATCAATCAAGTGTAACGAGTGTTTCTTGCATATCTGTGTATAACCTGAACCATTTTTGTGTAGACTAAAATTTATAGTATCGTTTAAGACACGGAAATAGTACGTCCATTCAACATGTCCATTCTTTGTCATGTTTCTGATCTAAATAGTATTAACGGTTCACTTGTGAATAGCATAATGCCGTTTAGTACTAAATTGGCAAGTTTGTTTTTAATTTCCTAAATAATGCTAATATAGTCGTGGAATGACTTGTCTAGTTTCTATATTCTGAAATTTTGTTTTAGCCATCTTGCTTCTATCCTCTTGTTACCGCGTACCTTAATGGATTTTCGGAATCTTGCTTGCCTGTGCGGTTTTGGATTTCTACCACCTTGTTTTACTGCTTTTTTTTGGCTTTACCGCCATCGTGTTTCCGTGATCTTGTTTCCACCATTTTGTTTCCGCGCGCCTTTATGGCTTTTTCTCATATTACTTCTATGTGCCATTTTGGCTCTCCGCCAGCTTGTTTTGCCGCTGGTTTTTCCCTTTGCCGCCGTCTGGTTTCCGTGTTAGACACTTTATTTCTGCCACCTTGTTTTCATCATCTTACTGCCGCGTGTTTTCAATGATTTATGCAACCCGGCTTGCGTGTCCCGTTTTGGATTTCGGCCATCTTGTTCTACAGTTGTTTTTTTTTGTTTTGCCACCATCTTGAAATTGCCATCTTGCTTTTCTTTATTTGTTTGGGTAATCTTGCTTCCGCCGACCTGCTTCCGCGTTCCTTTATGGATTTATGTAATCTGACTTGCGTGTCCAGTTTTGGATGCCTGCCATCTTGTTTTCTGATGCCTATTGAGCTTTGCCGTCATATTGTGTTTGTCTTTTTACTTCCGCCACCTTGTTACCACGTACCTTTATGGCTTTTCGCCATCGTATTACGTGTGCTGTTGTGGCTTTGTCATCATGTTTTACCGCTGCATTTTGGCTTTGCCGCTATCGGGTTTCAATGCGCCTTCGTGTTCAAACGGGTGCGCATCTGTATACACCCACCTTTTTCAGTCATCTTTAAATTAGGGGTTGGTAAAGTCGCCCCAAAAGAATACGATAAAAAGTGTCGTTAAAAAGCATATAGAGGTCCCGGTTCTACTACCTTACTTAGACATTTCGAATAATGCAAATAATTTCATTTTCTTAACCCTCACAAAACAAAACTAACCCAATCTACCTAATACTATTTAGTACCGTATTTCGTACGTAACAATTAGGGATATTTTGTTTAGTTGTTTTATGACATGTGATTTCTAGTTATATTTAAAGCATGACAATTCATACTTAAAACACAGTACTGTTCAGTACCATATTGATTACCATCATGTAGAAATAAAGCCCATCTTTTTAGATACTTTCATAAACAAATATTAACAATCCGCACTCTAACCGCTTACTGTGTCGATTTCAGTAGCTACATAAAAAAATTCCACCGCCCTTTAATTGGTTTTCTCGTCAAAAGTTTTCCTCATAGATAAAAATTTCACAAAGTCCACTCTTAATTAATTTTCAGTACTGTTCAGTACCGTGTCAGACGAGCAAGAAATACAAGAATTATACATAGTTTCTCACATGCAGTACTGCGAAGTACCATATAACGGAGCTTAAATTTCAATTTTCGTTAGCTTCTAAACTGGTCTGCTTTTTAATGGAATTTAGTAACGTTCCAAGTACCAAGTAATCTTTTAATGTTTCAATACTAATAATCCAAGTTTGAATGGATCACCTAGTTTTCTCATCCAATGCTTAAAAATATTGTTTTACTAATCCTCACATAGCGAAATAAAACAATCTACCTCGTACTGTTAAGTACTGTATTGCGTAATTCATTTTTTTTTTTGTTAGTATGTTCATGCTTATGATTAGTATTTACTTAGTTATAGCTTCTATATATCTTATTCGTAGACTGTTCAGGAGTCCTCCTGTTTAGCCCTGGTCAACCCATGTTTGTTGATGTTGGGATGTTTTGTGTTATTGTATAGTTTACAATCATGAGATGTGGTTATTTTTAGAGTAAAAAAAAATATTTATTTGATAATGCGTTCGTTAATTGGCTGAAGTGTGTGTGTTGTTTAGTAGCGTGCTTAGTGTGATTATTAGATTCGTTGTCCGGTTTCTTGCTAGGTCGTCATCGAATACACGGGGGGGGATGCGGAGGGCACATGGGATGTTGTCTAGGGAATCTTCTATCTCCTCACGGAGGTCGTCAAGGAGTTGTGTAAGAATCGCGGAGGGATGCTTGAATTTTACTTTACGTTTTCTTCGTGGGAATTGGGGAAAACGGTAATTGTAGGGATAGTGTCGCCGAAGATTCTTTTATGTGCAAAGTTTTTCTGTGGTGTTTGGATTCTGTGTGTGATGGTTGGTATGTTTGCGTGTTGTTGTGAGGTCGGTAGGGTACCGAGAGGTAACATATACATGTATCTGAGTATTCGGCGTTCACAGAAAGCAATAGAGGAAAAGTGATTGGGGTTTATGTTCGTGTATATGGGTGCTCGGAAATCCATAACAGGGCGAATATATGCTTTGTAAGTGTGTTGTAGTGTTTTGGGGTGGCAATCTCTGATTCTACCCCGGAGGGCGCCCAGTAGGTTTGCGCGGTTTCTTATCCTGTTAAGTGTTCTTTGTACATCGGGGAGCCAATTGAGGGTTCTAGTAAACAGGATTCATAGGTAGGTGACTTCTTGTTGCAGTGGGAGTCTTGCTTGGTTTAGGGTGGGTATGGATAGTGTCGCCGAAGATTCTTTTATGTGCAGTTTTTCTGTGGTGTTTGGATTCTGTGTGTGATGGTTGGTATGTTTGCGTGTTGTTGTGAGGTCGCTAGGGTACCTGGAGGTAACATGTGTATGCGTCTGAGTATTCGGCGTTCACAGGAATCAATAGAGGAAAAGTGATTGGGGTTTATGTTCGTGTATATGGGTGCTCGGAAATCCATAACAGGGCGAATATATGCTTTGTAAGTGTGTTGTAGTGTTTTGGGGTGGCAATCTCTGATTCTACCCCGGAGGGCGCCCAGTAGGTTTGCGCGGTTTCTTATCCTGTTAAGTGTTCTTTGTACATCGGGGAGCCAATTGAGGGTTCTAGTAAAGAGGATTCATAGGATAGGTGACTTCTTGTTGCAGTGGGAGTCTTGCTTGGTTTAGGGTGGGTATGGATAGTGTCGCCGAAGATTCTTTTATGTGCAAAGTTTTTCTGTGGTGTTTGGATTCTGTGTGTGATGGTTGGTATGTTTGCGTGTTGTTGTGAGGTCGCTAGGGTACCTGGAGGTAACATGTGTATGCGTCTGAGTATTCGGCGTTCACAGGAATCAATAGAGGAAAAGTGATTGGGGTTTATGTTCGTGTATATGGGTGCTCGGAAATCCATAACAGGGCGAATATATGCTTTGTAAGTGTGTTGTAGTGTTTTGGGGTGGCAATCTCTGATTCTACCCCGGAGGGCGCCCAGTAGGTTTGCGCGGTTTCTTATCCTGTTAAGTGTTCTTTGTACATCGGGGAGCCAATTGAGGGTTCTAGTAAAGAGGATTCATAGGTAGGTGACTTCTTGTTGCAGTGGGAGTCTTGCTTGGTTTAGGGTGGGTATGGATAGTGTCGCCGAAGATTCTTTTATGTGCAAAGTTTTTCTGTGGTGTTTGGATTCTGTGTGTGATGGTTGGTATGTTTGCGTGTTGTTGTGAGGTCGCTAGGGTACCTGGAGGTAACATGTGTATGCGTCTGAGTATTCGGCGTTCACAGGAATCAATAGAGGAAAAGTGATTGGGGTTTATGTTCGTGTATATGGGTGCTCGGAAATCCATAACAGGGCGAATATATGTTTTGTGTGTTGTAGTGTTTTGGGATGGCAATCTCTGATTCTACCCCGGAGGGCGCCCAGTAGGTTTGCGCGGTTTCTTATCCTGTTAAGTGTTCTTTGTACATAGGGGAGTCAATTGAGGGTTCTAGGATGGAGTGGGAGTCTTTCTTGGTTTAGGGCGAGGGAAACGTTTCTGGAGGCAAGGTTTGGGAACCTA
The DNA here is from genome assembly GCA_036346205.1 of Vesta saturnalis. NCBI lineage: Eukaryota > Metazoa > Arthropoda > Insecta > Coleoptera > Lampyridae > Vesta > Vesta saturnalis. The sequence goes on from JARFJB010000003.1 coordinate 1,153,296, forward strand.
TTTTCGGTGTAATTAGGATGTCGGAAGAGGATTGTTTGGGTTTCGGCGGGATTGGGGGAGACTCTCCATCGGTTTGACCAGTTGGAGAAGCTCCGAAGGATTTTGGATATGAGCGTAATTAATAGTTACGGGGTATTTTTATAGTTCTTTAGTGATTTTATAAGGGACAAAATCCCACTTTTTTTCTACGTTTTATATTTAAAACATTGCAATGCGTACTCGAATCGCTTACAGTGCCGCTAAGTACAATATTAATTATTCTCGCATAGAAGTGAAAATCCTATTTTAAAAATGATTAACTCTTACCACTTATAGCCCGGAATTTGAGAGCAGCAATGATTCGCCAGTAACACTTAGTACTCTTTCAACACCTATTCCGCCCATTACTCGAAGTTTAGTTTTCACCATTATTTAAATTGTCATAACTGCTGCCAAAAAACAGAAATAGTCTACTCCGTACTAATTTGCAGTACTGTTTTGTTACTGTTTTGTACTGTTCCCATATTAGGTAAGTATGTTATACGGGATTTTTTTATAAATGCTTTGTGTTATTGTGTGGTGAAAATTCCATTTTTATTAGCTTTTATAAAATGTGATTCATACATAATCTCGCTTAAAGCACTGCTAAGTGCTAAACACAAAATTTTATCCGGTACCTGAGTGGGCAAACTAAAATTAGCATTCTCATCACTCTTACATCTGGTGATTAATGATGTTCATTACGTTACCCTCCCCACTATTTAGCATCTCCTGGTAATTCATAATTAGGTGCTAATGTAAAAAAAAATTGTGCTTCAGACTACCATTAAACTGGTCTTCCATTTAAAAAAATAGTATGAGAAAATTTTACATAAAAAGAGTGCACATGAAATTTCTATGGGATACATAGTATTCACAAAATAACCCTTTCAAATTGCTAAATACGTGATTCACTTGTCACACTACCAAAATGTCCTGTGCCCGTATTAAACACTCTTACTGTTTAGAAAATGTATTTTGTCGTCAACAGTGCGATTAAAATTTTTTTATTTGCGCATTAAGTCCGAACTAAGTACTCACATCATTAAAAAAAAATTAGGTGCAGTGTCGGTTTGACATTGAAACGAATCCGTTATTTACACTTCATCTAAATATACCGCTCCCGAATTAAGTGCTACTCCCACTTCGTAAGAATTGAACTATCATCCGCCCGCAGAGAGGCCACTTCTCATTAAGTACACTTACTCTTTTGAAAAAGTAGAACATTGTCGTCATCAAAAGAGGCCACCCCTGATTGAAAAATTAAAATCTTTATTGGTTTGCCGTTAGAATATGTTTATACTTCATTTAAATATCTAGTTTCTGAATAATAAAGTGCTCTCAATGTTTCGAAAAAATTGAACTGTGCCGTCAGTAGAAAAGCCCACTCCTCAAGGGTAACATATGCTAACCAAATTAGATGCTCATTCGATTTGCATAAACATGGTTCCTTTATTTACACTTTATCTAAATATGCTCCTGAATTAAGTGATCTTATAATTTAGAAAAAGTTGACCATTGACGTCAGCACAGGGAACCATCTATCTCAAAAGTAAACGATATTAAAAAAATTAGGTGTTTTTACGGTTCGTCATTACAATCATTCTTTTATTTACATTTTATTTAATTATCTAGCTCACGAATTACGTACCCTTACCATTTCAAATAAGTTGGACTGTACCGTTGGCAGAACCCAACTCTCATAAGTAACCTATGTTTAAAAAATTAAATGTTATTTCGGTTTGCCATTAAAATGATTCTGTTATTTACATTATTTACCTAAACATCCTCCACCCGAATTAAATGCTCTTCCCACTTTAAAATTTGGGCTAGCGTCAGAAGAGAAGAGAACTTGTTTGAAAAAAAATGTCATTTCTAAACATTCTGCTCCCGAATGAAGTTCTTTTTTCTTTTCAATAGTAAACTATGATCGTACTTGAAGTAAATGTGCAGTTTCCGAATTACTTGCTTTTATCCTTTAGATAAAGTTGAAGATTGCCTTAAGCGGAGAAGCACATCTTTTCAGAGTAACCTATGTTTGAAAAATGAGGTGCTATTTCGGTTTGTCATTAAAATGATTCTGTTATTTATACATTATATAAAATACCCGAATTAAGCTCTTACGATTTGGTAGGACAATGTGATCATCAGAGTGTACAACTCTCAAGAATAAACAATGTTTAAAGAATGAGGTGCCTCCTTTACTTATACTTTATGTAAATATCCAGTTTACGAATTATTTGCTCTTAGCCTTTAGAAAAAGTTGAACATTGTCTTTAGCCGAGGTATCCACTTTTCAAGAGTACATCATGTTTAAAAATTTGAGTCAGTCAACTCCAAAAACGTTCCCACCTTTTTAAATTGATTTAATAAAAACCAGTAAAAAATAACACATAATATTTCCAAAGACTTATTAGATTTAAATTATAACCTTTTTTACACTTGTCGTTTTCTCAAATACAAATGTTTATTTAATAAAAAAAAGTTTACCTTTTACCAGATAAACTGTTTTAATACTTATCCTTATTGAGTTTTTATATGGTGTATTTGCATATTTAAGTTATACAATATAAACGTTTTGATAACACTTACAGTTATCTTCGTCAGTGGTAATATTATTTTTCAAAATTGTTAAAGACGTTGAAACAATTTTGTGAAATTTTAATATGTGTAATAATGGTGAAAGTTTACAGTTTCAAACTGTTTTAATGATTTGCATTAAACCACAACTGAAAGGACGATAATCAAGTTTGTTTTAATTTATGCATATAATGAGATGCAGCTTAAAAAATTATAATATTAATACCATTTGTTAAACCGAATTAATGTGTATACCAAATTAACACACGTTTTACGCATATATCTTAGTTCACCCTAAATTTAACGTAATTTTCTCTATGTTATTTTATTGCTACGTAATCGCTGCACCGATCTTCACCAAAAATCCTTACTTTTTTAGACACGAGGTACAATTCTGCATACACTTACATTTAAGTTGTGTAACTCGTTCTGTAATGTTACTGTCAATGCCATTGTTATCCAACCATCAAAATATTTTGACATTCATTTGAACGTCAATATTTTCACCCGCAACCATTGAAATAGATCTAGAGCAAATTTACAAAGCTTATAAAAAAACAAAAATTGCTCTGAAGAGTTGTATGCTTTTTCAGAGAACAGAAGTGTACCTCAAAACGGATACTTCCGGTCTAGTTCAATTTCTATCTTTTTGACTGAACATAACTCTCCATACAAAAGAAAAATTAAAAATTAGGTGTTTTCTCATAAGATATTTCATTGTTTGTGCTTTACCGAAACAATCACTAATCATCGAGAGTTAACTGTGTCACGAAAGTTTGAAAAAGTATTATGTAGAGAACTAATTACAGTTGTAATCGGCAACTAAAAATCTTTCCATTCTGTAAATCTTCGTCAACACATTTCAAGACATAATAGTAAGAGCACTAATTCGGGGAACTGGACGTTTCGATGAAGTGTAAATAAAGCATTCATTGTAGACGAGAGGGGAGGTAAGGGCTGCAGTTCACCTTTTCTTTATCCTTAATTTATTCTCATCCTTATTCTTCCTTCTCGCCCTCGCAAGTCTTCCTATCGGATTTGAAAGTCCAAAATTAAGTTACAAAAAAGATGACTGTGGTTTCTAGGGTAATAAATACCGGGCGTAAAATCCTGCCCCATTCGGATGTCTGGGAGGGCAGGGCCCAAGCGACCTCGGCCATCGAAAGTTCTAAGTTTGTGATCCACTATAGTAATATCCGCGGTATCAGGTCTAATCTTAACGCTGTTCACTAACATCTTGAATAATTAGAACCTGACATTTTCTTTCTATCTGAAACACTAGTCTCCTCTGAAAGCTCCGATTCACCCGACTTGCAATATCCCCAATACAACCTTCACTCTAACTTTCAATATAAAGGAGGCGTACATGTCTATATCAAGGACAGCATTGCTTGCAAGAGGATTTCTTCCTTGGAAAATAAAAAATTTCGACATGGCTTGGTTTAAACAGTCCGGTCCTAAATTTGCGAAATTTTACTGTTGCATTTACAGGTCTCGTAATGACAGTAACTTTCAAGACTTCTTCGATTACCTTAGTTTAAAAGTTGACTATCTTCCGTCTGTTTCCATCTTGCGATATCTCAATTGCAGGAGATTCCAGTATTCATAACTCTAATTGGCTTCAATTTTTATATCTACCACTAATCCAGCTGGTCATAGTGCATAAACATTTACTATTGCTTGTGATCTCACCATTGTCTAATAGACAATTTCTACTGTCCCTAATTCCGCTGTACGCAACACTAATAGAACCTTGATGTGTTTCAAGTCGGCTAGATGGAGTGATTTACTAGACTTCTTTGCAACCTTTCCATGGAGTGAATATTGTTTTAAGTGGTCCTCTTCTTTGGATATTGCTTTTTCAGTATCTGAAGACATCCTCATGGGCATGGAGTTATACATACCCAAAAAACAGAATCGTATAGGTCATTCACGTTCCCAACGCTGGTTCAATAAGCAGATGCAATATCTTTGAAAAATAAATCGTACATTAAATGGAAATCTAATAAAACGGCCGAGAGTCGTGCAGAATACGTTGGTGCTAGAAATATCTGCAAAAGTATTATCACTAAAGCAAAACAATTGTTAGAACAACGAACATGCAATGAAGTAGCTACATTTCCTATGGGCTGTCGTAAATTTCGGTCTTTACCTAAATCCATTCGTAAAAACTTCTTCACCTTCATTTCCCCCCGTGACATCTTTTGACGTATCTGCAGTTGCTGCTTCTGTAGACAAAGCCAATCTTTTTGTGGATTTATTTGCTTCACAGTCGTGTCTCAATGATTCTGGAAAAGATGTGTTCCTAGTCAACTCTTTTTCGTGCGCTATAAAACCGATTTATTTGCAGTACAAGCTCCTAGGATCGATTATCAGTAGGCCTGATCTCAATAAGGCGACTGGCCCGACGGTATCCCAGCTATTGTCTTAAAGAAATGTGGCCCTGAACTAGTGTACCAGTACTATCTAAGCTCTAATCGATCTCTATATGTCTTCTGGGGAATTTCCCTCATCATGGAAGTTAGCAAATGTTCAACTTATTCCCAAAAAAGGCGATAAGACCGATCTCTTGAACGAGCAACCAATTGCCATCACTTCCATTTTGTCTAAAATCAAGGAAAAAGCAACTGCTCTCGTTTTTTGAAACTAACAAACTCGTTTGTGACCACCAATATGGGTTTAGTCAGAATCCTTCAACAGGTGATCTTCTTTCATATGTGATCCAAGCTCGGAATAATACATTAGAACAATCCGGTGAAACAGTTGTTGTAGCTTTAGATATCTTACAGACATTTGACAGTTTGGCATAAGTGTTTACCTACCAAATTCACCTCATTTGGATTAAATGATACGCTCATCAACTGGGTTTCTAGTTTCCTTGATAAAAGACGAATACGTGTCGTAGCTGATGACTGTTTTTCAAAAAAAGTTAGCATTAACGTGGGCGTGCCACAAGGATGAGTTATAGCGCCTACACTTTTGCTGCTATACATAATTGACCTTATTTCTTCAACAACTAATCCGATCCATTGCTTTGCTGACGATAACACTCTTCATTGTAATTCATCGCAGTCTACTCACAATGGTAACCTTACCTTCTACGTCTCAAGACATTAAAGCTGAAATGGCAAATTCAATAAACAAAGACATGAATTCACGAATGGGGAAGCAATAATCTAGTAAAATTTAATGCTAACAAAACTCAGTGATGCCTTGTGTCCGTCAAAAAAGATCGATCATTTTCTGTTGTAAGTATGAATGTCTCAGATTTTAAGTTTTCAGACCCCATTACTCTGTTGGGAATGACTGCATTTTCAAATCTATTATAGGTTGAGCATCTTTTGCCAGTTACGAAAACAGCTGGTCGTAAAATAGGCTGTTGGTACATATCTAAGCAGTACTTTACCTCCCGACAACTCTTTCTGCTGTATAAGGCCCAAATTCGACCTAATCTAGACTATAATTCTCATCTCTGGGTTGGTGCTCTCCAATACGCTCTCGATATCGTTGATCGTATTCAAAAGAGAACGATTAGGCTTATAAATGACCCGTCCTTAACTTCCGACATACAGTCCCTTGAGAATAGAAGAATCCTTTCAGTTCTTTCTATTTATTATCGGTATTACAATGGCTATTGCGCTGCTGAGTAACATTTTTCGGTTCGCTGATTCACAGCATCAGCATGTAAATATTTAAACATGGATTACTTTTAAGTGGCGGGCTCCTCTGGTGACGGAGAAATTAAACTATTTCCACGTAATTGGAAAACTATATGGTTAAATGAAATATAAAGCTTTACTATTTTTTAAATATAGTTTACTTTGAGTAGTTGACCCCGTCAGGTTAACAGATTCTCAAATTTTTCTTCAATTGGTATTAATACTTAATTTGGCAAGTGTGTTGCGCGCGCGTCTGTGTATGTGCGTGTGTGTGCCTGTTTACGTCTCCGTGTGTATGTGCCTGTGTGCGTCTTAGTGTGTCTGTGTACGTGCGTGGTGTATGTGTGTTTATGTGCGTGTGTGTGTTTGTGTGTTTGTGTGAATGTGTGATTGTGTTTGTGGGTGCGTTTGTGTGTTTGTGTGTGTGCGTGCGTGAGTGTGTGCACGTGTGCGTGCCTGTATGCATATATCTGTGTGTGTGCGTGCGAGGACGTGTGTTAGTATCCACGATACTACTAGAACACGTACGTACTTTTGTGCTTAAGCTTGATTTCATTTCTTTTGGAGCTGATCAGATTTTGGAAGAAGTTCAGTGGCAGAGAGGGGGTACTTTATTTGGGGCAGTTTTTTGTTTTTATCAAATATTTCTGAAACAGCTGTATATTTCAAAGATATAAAAATACTAACATGTAGACCTTCAAAATATTCATGAATTATGTTCTACGCAATTTTTTGATACGACGCGTAATTTAGAGGCAAAAATATTCCTAAGGTGGATATTCAGAATTATCTGAATGATTCATTTTATAAGAAAATGTGCAGACATATTTTTCAAAGAAAATTTAATTTTACATAACTTTTCTTTATGAAGTTTCTTACCATAAAGAAAGATGAGTTTCAAAGTAGTTTAAATAAGACTGATATTTTTATAGCAATGGGCGGCTTTGGATTTTTTCAAGTTAGCATCTATAAGTCTATTAACCTCTATCTGACATGAAGTTTTAAACGTACGTCTAACAGATTATTGTTTTTGTTTTTACAATGTTGCCTATTTTCGTTAATAACATTTTAAAGTATCTGGTGTGGAACACCACACAACCATCCGATCTACAAATATAATGTTTTTTTAAGGATAATTATGTAACCTCTTTTATAATACACACATGCATGCGCCCACACACACAGACACATTCAGACACCATGGCCGATTTTAACGAAACAAGTTGTAAAATGAGCTAATGAGTCGATTTAGCGATAGTGAAATATATATATATATATATATATATATATATATATATATATATATATATATATATTTTGTGTGTGTGTGTGTGTGTGTGTGTGTGTGTGTGTGTGTGTGTGTGTTGTGTGTGTAGTGTGTGTGTGTGTGTGTATGTGTGTGTGTGTGTAGGTATCCATATGTATAGGTAGAAAGAGGTTAAGTACATCATAATTATCCTAAACAAATTATTATTAAAATTATTTTGTTTCTTTGAATTTCCACTTGGTAGGTTGGAAGGTCGTGTGTTGTTCCACACCATATATATTAAATGTGTGATCCATCTTAATATTAAGTGAGTCTCATCCATTTTTGTACTAATCCGTTGAAGTACCTACTAATTTTTGAACATTAACACTTAATTAGTACTAATCATGAATTGGGTTACAATAGAAGCGCAACGGTGAAGCACCGAACTTAAAGAGCACTAATTAATAGAGTTTAGTACCGTTCAGTACAATTTTGGTACTACGCTAAATTTTTTGCTACCTATTGCATTAATCACTTACCTTAGCATTTACAATACTGATGGGTCCAATTTTCAAATAATCTTATGATGACTCACAGTACCGTTTAGTGTCACATTAGGTGGATTAGAGACATAGCTGATAAGTGTTACAGCAGTAGTGGTGTAGGTACATTAAAAAATATTGGCAATAGACTTAATTACTACCGTTTGTATATAGGTCCCTTTACTTCCATCTCATCGTGTAGTTTAAATATTTTTATGTAAAGGTTAGTAATCAAATACGTTTAGTTATTACATAAAAAAATTAATATCGCTTGCTACCACTTGGGTACATAATCAATAGAAAATAAATTATACAGTAACATACAGTTTAATGCATCATTTTGATACTATAAACTAATTGTTAATCATGGTACTGGTTAGTACCATTCATGGTATTTACGCAATAAATAATTTTTTGGTACCAGTTGAAAGCTAAGCATTGTGTTAATATGAAATTTGTACTCTTGGTTGTACTTACTAGATAAATCAGTTATAGTACCGCTTAGATAGTTACTATTCGAGTACTTACTTAAGCAAAACGGAAATTTTACTTAATATTCTCACCGATTCCAGCATAAAAAATAATTCATACTCAAATCACGTATGCTAGGGATAGCATGGTACATTTCAAGTACTCGGTACCTAGTCAATTCGAAAATTAATGGGCATTACAGTAGTTATCAAATATTTAGAGTTCATTTAAAAAGTTTCACTTGATGATTTTTAGAAGACGAAACGTCCGGCAGAGATGTGATATAAAATTATCGAATTAAGTAACAACGTATAGCTTGATTCACGTTCGAACTACTTGAACTATAAGTTTAGAGGCCATTATACGAAGCTGCACATTTCCTTCCCTTGCCTTGCTCTTGATTTTAGATGAGTTACTAAATGAAAAGAGGGGTAGAAGAAAACACCTGAAACATACGCAGGCTTAATTAATTCGATCCAACTTGATGGTTTCCAGATTTTTTTGTATTTCTGGAAGATTTCAGGTTTGTTATGGTCCTAAGGCTTCACATAATCCTGATTCTTTAATGAATTTTTCTTTCATTGAAATCAATATGTGTTAATTACTAAATTTCACATTTTGGTAAACTTAATTCTGTTATTGCTTTTGTTAAATGACATTTTTGATAACTCTGTTATTTCATCATTAGTTTATTGTGCCAAATATTATTTTATAAAGATATTTATTACAAATGCAAATAAAAATTAATTGGACTCGTTAGGAGGACATAAAAAATAGTCAAGGCGCACCTGAAACACAAATTTTCTGTATTTTATGAGAAAGGCCAGAATTTTTTGTCTCAAAAACCGTTAGAGTCGATTCAATTAATTGCAAATGGCTACTTATTTTTCCGTTTTGCAAACCAACTGCAATTTTCACAAAATGAGCGCTAGAATACGATTTTAAGCTGCGGTTAAATTTAGATACAATTATCCTCAACCTTAACATTGCCCCCAGTATAACATCTGTCTGCATCACCCCCACTACTAAACTGTAATGATTTATTTAAAAATCTGCTTATGAGTCTTTTAAGTATCTGCAAAAAATACTCTAAAATTAATTTTGTTCTTGACCTCTTAAAATATCTCCCCATTTGCGATAAATATAATTAAAATCGTGAGTTTTAAACAATAAAAAATTCTCCCCCACCCCTATGTGTGGCTCTTGGCTCGAAACCAACTGTCACAGGTTGAATTGAAGTGAAAATATCACACAATGTAAAAGGAAAGAACCAAAAGCGTAAAGTTATTTAGTTCGCAAAGCGGAAGCCGGAAAGGAAGAGCATGTCACGCAGAGTGACCAATTACGTTAGGTGAATGAATGAATGCGATTTTTATTAAAACAAAAATTACACACACTTACCGCATATTCGATTTCGTTGTGAATCGATCCATTAGTCGCAATTTTACTTTCGAGTTCGGAAATTTTTTCTAATCTTCCTTCACCTTCTATTGGAGATTCGTTTTCATTTTTTGATGTCGTGGTTATATCCACCGATCTTCTTGATTGCCTCGCACCCATATTCTTCTATTGTGTGCACAAATCTATAAAGAACATAACCGTATTAGTTTTATATAATTATCGTACAAGGATTATGCATAAATGCTATGGATATTACCCATTCTCGCAATTATACGCTACAAAATATAAACGACATGAATCATTAAATTTCTATACATTTGATATCCTGTGAAGTGAATCATCGAGTTAACTTTTTGTTTATTGTTCATTTTTGCATAATTTTTTAAACAATTATTCACTAATACCCCCTGAATCATTCGATTTCTTTAAGGTGAAAATTTAAAAATAACGCAGTTTCGTTTTTTTCAAAGCATACCGTGATCTTGATTTTTAAAAATATTCTAGCAGTTTCCTTTTTCCCTGATTAAAATTTGAAAAAAATTACAAACCTGAAATAATTCCTATCTATTACATACACCGTATCCTTTATAAAAGCACTGAATTGTTCGACGCGGTTGCACGTTCAAACTTGATTTAAAAAATATTTCTATTTAAGCTTCATATCGATAAGAACGGAATTTGTTGTGTAAATGATAATTTCACGGAAAACGATTAACAGTTATTTTATAACAGGTAAAACAGAAATATAACAAGAGAGCGAAATCAAACCCTTTAAAATTCAAATGAAACTGGAAGATCTACTAACATATTAGCCAGCTTCGTTCTCACAACATTGACCATAAACCGGCTAAAAGAGTAGAGGGGAACGAACTGAGTGTATTAAGCCCAATAATAATTTCAGTACGTAAGCACTATTCAAGGTCTTTTGATATGACAAGGATACAATGGTTGAAGCAGACACGGTGACAGTTTCAAATCGCTCGCTCTTCTTTCTTTATTTTTTAACAATTTCTATATTGTTTTCGGGTATTTATTTATTTAGGTGCACGCTAAAAATACAAACACTCTGACCATGAGACGAGATTTAAATTGGTTAATTGTTTAAGCCTCTTAATGATAGCTTATCACCTGTTGAATTTCCTTCCTCATGAACAGGACATTGTATTATCAAATATTTATAAATAAATTTTTGATGCGCATAAATAATTAAAATTTACATGTTTTAATAGATATATAAAATTGTTATCGGAATTTATCAATTATTATTGAAATGGGTCAACCCATAAGAAGTATTTGTAAACATCAAAAGGGATTCATCCGCGAATTTTCGAAATTTACATTCTTCTCAAATTTATGGGTGTTTCCCACCTTAACCTAAAAAAACGCATTCTGTAGACAAATATAAAAAATAGACCCATTTTATTACAACCAATGCATTTTTATAGCCACGTCAGCGGCGACTCGTCCGTCATTTTAAACATACTAACGATAAGCCTCCAGGTGGTGTTTAATAATTGTTCTGCGCAAGAGATCCTAAATAGCCTTCTAATTAGACTCAATTATTTTCAAAATTTTAAATGATAATTATACCAGCTATTTCAGTGTTACAATGAGAATTTCGTGCTACAGTGTTACAATAAAACTGAAAACATATTGTGGCACTGAGAATTGCAAGACATAATGCGCTTTAGTTGGAAATATGTGCTTGGATTTCGGTTATATTTTAGTAATATTTTATATACACATTTTTACAATGCCTCCAAATCCATGAAATCAAAAGGACTATAGTACATTAAATTGGAAAAAAAAATTTTTAATTAAATTCAAGATCCGAAATAAAAAAATAGTATGAAATACGCTATAATGCCCTAATTTATTTGTAAATATTCGTGTCATATTACAATAACGTTCATTGGAACACTTGTTTTTCAATGCACTATTTTTCCACTAACCCCTCCCCCCAAAGGTTTATTTTTAAAAAACGAAAAAATATGGCTCTACTTATTTTTTGTACAGGTACATTTTATTATCCTAACCACAATAAAATAAGCACATTTTTAATTTTTTTTTCAAATAGTAGGATCCCTTCCACAAACCAAATTGAAAAAATGTAAAAATTAAGAATATGCACTCTACAAAAAAAAAATTAAATAAAGTGGGGAGTGTCGAGATTTATTGGAAAAAAAATTATTTTTATAGCGAAAAATTAAGATCTTTAGGTCATGGCCCGGACAAGTAGTTTTATGTCTATAGATAAGCTACTTCACAATAATTTTAAGTATGTAATTAAAATTAATTTTTGTCAGTTTAAATTAAAGCTAAAAATAATACGTTCTGATTCCAATATTTCAATTTGAATGTTGTGTATTATTAATGTGTTTTCTTTTTATTAAATTGTTTATGAAATCTGAATATATCTCAACAAAATTAGGTAAACGTAGGTCTATCTACATTGGCAACACCGATATTGAATTTAAGCCAAATCGGCCCAATTATTTTTGGGTTTGTGGTTAGTCCTAAATTAGTTAACCCCAATTTCACTTGATATGAAGTGCCTTGTTTATGGACGGGATTTCCTTGAAACTAAGATACGGGAAAAAAAAACTAAAAACAATAAATTCAATAATATATTTAATTACAATGTGAATGAATGAATCACATTATGCATTCACAGTGATTGTCATATTGTCGTGTGTATGTATGTCCGGGCTGTAACTTACAAACTATTGTAACTTAAAAACTATTCAAGATTCTCTTTTTTTCTGGGTTGATCAGTAGTTAGGCTGTTGTGATTTTTTAAATTTTCATTAAAAATAAAAAAAAGTAAAAAAAAAATGCTTTATTGAGTAGCGCGGATACCACCTGACACTCAATGACTGACCGTAACTTTCAGGAGTCGAACAAACTGAATATAGCAAAACATTGGATCAGAGATATCGTGAATATGAAAACCATTGACACGTAATTGAAATCTTAAATGATGTCGCTGCCTTTAAAGATACCAAAGTTATGGGCATTTGTGTTTTTTTCAGACGAAACGTCGCAAAAACTCAAAGTCAGTTAGGGTTGGTGAGCGATTTTGTGAATTCTCGCACTAAAATCCATCAATTTGGGCACCTCGTTTGAAAATTTCCATCGTTTTTCCTGGATAAATCCCCTTTGATTTCTTTAAAGGTCCATTGCGCCTGAAATAATGGTCCGGAATGGTAAGGAATCAAAAGACGCCCCCCAGTCCATGACCTTTCATTTTATTGGAATTAGAACATTCCTATTTAAAAAGCATTGGAAATGTTCGAAACTCGCTAAAAATCCGTTCGAGTTGTAAACGAGATTTGATTAAAATTCAATTATTTTATTACAAAAAAAACTCAATCAGCGTCGTTTATATATCACAGGAACCGACAACATCGTTTTCAAATAGCTCGTATTGTACTAAATCGAGTTATAATATACTGGTTTTGTAAAAAATATCAAACTTGTTTATAAATTCGTAAATTAGACACTGCAAAAAATCGTTTTGGAAAGGGTTTGGGGCGATTTGGAAGTAGTCAGGTTTTTGACTAATTAATAATTAATAATTCAAAGTCCGATTTAGGTTGTGGTTTAGAAGTTGATACGGTTAAGGGCTCATAGTATTAAAAATGTTTAACCTGGGTGTTTCAACTTCGAGTTTTGGGGCCATAAAGTCGACTTGCGTTTTTTCACGATTTCTTGATCTAGACATCCCAAAGAACTTATATTTAAAATTTTAGGGAGCGGATGCCTGAAATAAGGAGGATAGCCATATGTCGGACAGTATGTATGGGGGAAGGGGGTGCAAACTTTCAAGAAAATCGGTGGGTAACTAACAAAGTTATTAGTCGAGAAGCCGACTTTCTTCAGAATCGATGCGTTTGAAAAAATCCAGTGTGTGTGCACACGCGTATATATGTGTGGGTGCGTGTATGTATTATATTAATATGAGCGAGATAGGTAAAACATTTTATAGGAGTGAGAATTTTTTTAAATCAGAGATATCAGTAGCGTACTATTGTGTCCTTGAATAACATCATATAATGCACTGCACAATTAGATTAAGGTTCGAATAAATTTGTAATTTTAGAGTTTTAAAAGTCAACAACAATTCATATCAGTTCCTGCACAGATGAGAATAAGTTAGGACTAGCCTAAATGAGTGAAATACGCACTCGATGCTAGAAATAATTTATTTCATAGTAAACAACGTGACACTAGGTCTTAAAAATTAACAATAATTCACATCAAAACCTATTATGAGAATGAGTAAAGCAATTAATTCCACAGTGACCTCGACCCAAAAAATAAGTTTTAACAATAATTCATAGCACTTAAAACGAACGCCGATTTGACGCAATAGTTCAAGTTTTTACAGTTACTGTAGATGGCGCTGGTGCCCGCGCAATCAGCAGGGATTACCATCCGATATAACTATAACAATAGTACACACGCGTGTATATGTGTGGGTGCGTGTATGTATTCTATTAATATGAGCGAGATAGGTAAAACATTTTATAGGAGTGAGAATTTTTTTAAATCAGAGATATCAGTAGCGTACTATTCTGTCCTTGAATAACATTATATAATGCACTGCACAATTAGATTAAGGTTCAAATAAATTTGTAATTTTAGAGTTTTAAAAGTCAACAACAATTCATATCAGTTCCTGCACAGATGAGAATGAGTTAGGACTAGCCTAAAGGAGAAAATACGCACTCGGTGCTAGAAATAATTTATTTCATAGTAAACAACGTGACACTAGGTGTTAAAAATTAACAATAATTCATATCAAAACCTATTATGAGAATGCGTAAAGCAATTAATTCCAAAGTGACCTCTACCCAAAAAATAAGTTTTAACAATAATTCATAGCACTTAAAACGAACGCCGGTTTGACGCAATAGTTCAAGTTTTTACCGTCACTGTAGATGGCACTGGTGCCCGCGCAATCAGCAGGGATTACCATCCGAAATAACTATAAAAATAGTGCGCAGGAAAATAGCAACGCAGGGCAGTCCGAACTTTGATATCGAACGTAAGCCCCTTCCTAGCGTTAGATCCTTTGCGATTTTTATTGCACTCTAAAGCAACTTTCAAAAAAAAAAAAGAACTAACATTTGCTTTTGCGCCGGGCATCGTAGTCTTTGCCGTTTCTGCGTTAGGATTGTCACTGCTCCGCATACAGTCGACACAAAGAAGCGGATCCCGTCCAAGAAAGAAGCACTACAACCAGCAAGGAGCCAAACCACCTAGAAGGACACCGGGAGAATCACAGACGACCTCCAACCTCAACTATAGAGATGGCAAGAAGCTCTGGCACACCTTCAATATACCCACTAAAAGAAAAACCAAACCCAAGTACCACCTAACCGATCCCCAGGGTAACTTAATTTCCAGCGATCAAGACAAGGCCGAAATTTTTCGCCACCACCTACAATCCGTCTATACTTCACCTAACGATCCCTCGTTCGATGACGACTTTAAAAATCGTCTAGAGCAAGACCTTGAGGAATTCAAAAACTCCGAATTACCTGAGAAAATCCTGGATGATAATGATCCGTTTTTCAGCCCAATTACTCCCACTCAAACCCTCCTGGACAAGACGGACTCAACAGACTTATACTGAGACACCTACCACCCCCAGCGATCAGACGCCTAACGTCCATATATAACAAATTCCTTTCCCTTTCGTACTTCCCGACAGTGTGGAAATCCGCCTCGACCGTCATGATTCCCAAAAATTTCTCCGATCTGACAGAACCCTCATCCTACAGGCCCCCTCCTCAGCTGCCTAGGGAAATGCTTAGAGCAGATCCTAGTCCGAAGGCTGGGAGATCACATAGAATCCAATAACCTCTTACGCGACAGCCATTTCGGCTTTCGACCCAATAGAACCTGTCAGGACCCTTTGCTAAAACTCCTCACAGAAACGTCATGAGCATTTAACCACCGCTACAGTAACCTCGCCGTGTTCTTAGACATAAAGCAGGCCTTTGACAGAGTCTGGCATGCGGGTCTAGTTCACAAAATTCAAGCATTAGGTATCTCTCCCGAGCTCACGAAGCTCCTACTGTCGTATCTAACAGATAGGACGGTACGAGCCCGAGTGGGTTCATCCCTTTCACAGAGATTCACCCCCCAAACAGGCGTACCCCAGGGTTCTGCCTTAGCACCCACACTATACCTTATCTTCGCCAATGATATCCCCATAGTAACAACGCCCGGAGTATCCCTGGCACAGTTTGCCGACGACACTGCCTTCTGGGCAGCTAATCGATCAACAAAGAACGCCTCCTTCAGTATGTCCAGTACCCTACGGAACTTCTTCAATTGGGCCAACCAATGGAGAGTCTCCATAAACCCCACCAAAACACAAGCTATTCTATTCCGGCGCCCTAACTATAACCGACACAAACTACTCTCCAAAAACGATGTAAACATTTCCCTGCAAGGGGAACGATTACCGATACTTGACGACATAACATACCTAGGAGTTACATTTACCAAAAGCCTTAACTGGAACGCCGACCTGAACAAAGTACGGAACCGATCCAACCTCCTGGCCGCCCTGGGACGAATAGGAGGTTGTCAACTCGAAACCCTACAACATACCTACAAGACATTCATACGGCCCGTCATAGATTACCGTGCGCCATTGTACGCTACCCTAAAACCCAAAGAATTAAAATCCATAGCCTGTTGTGAACGCTGAGTCCTACGAAGAATACACCGACTACACTATAGAACACCTAACGAACTCACCATAAAATACGCTAACATCATACCTATCACACAACGCCTCAAAACACTGCAAACAAACTACACACTCCGTAGGATATTCGGCGAAACAGAAGCCCCTTACCCACATCCAATACATAAGAACCCACAGGAAAAAACCCAAAAATAAATTCAAGCACCCTCCAACTATCCTGACCCAGAACATTAAAAACCTCTCCAAAGAATTCGAAGAACTCCTCGATGACATCCCATATGCACTGAGATAAAATCGAAGACAACCACTGCAACGACCAAGGAATCGAGCCAATACACACCACGCACCTCGTATACACACCACATATACAGTCCCAATCCAAACAAAAATAATGTAAAAAAAGGCAACGGCAGGCGTCATATCAGGTCGCGCTGTAGTCAACGCATAAGTTTCGTTTTTGGGGTAAAGCGGTAGCGCTTAAACATGTCGGGCAATAGAGCTGTGTCCCTAAAAGCACCTTTAATTTATTGAACATTTTATATTGTTAAATCGCACCATATGTTTTTTCTTTTGAATCGTTCAGGAGGCTAAGCTTTGAAATTGCATTCCCCCATCTCAACAAAATTTAGATTTTTCTTTACCTTTCGCTTGCATTTGTGTTACACCATTCTGTACCACTAAGCTTCAATTCAACTTCATCACAAATGTGCGATAATCGATTCTAACCATTCCTAACTGGTCTCCCTTTAGTTTGAGCATATTTTATATCCACCTCATTTCATCAAAATTCAACCCCTTCTCGCCCTTAATCTATCGAACAATTTATATTTTGTTGGATTACACTTGCTTTACACTCCTATGCAACGCATTTTTTCAGTTCAACGAAATATCGTTTGCTCATAGATTCCATATGCAGGTAGGTTTGGCAATGTGTGTAACTTATCAGCATTCACAATAAATTTTCAAATGTATTAAAAATCGAATATTTAATTTCAATAAGTTGAAACAGATAATAGAAACAGTTGTGTATAAAGTCAATATTCCCAATTTCCGGCCCTTTATCTTAAACTATAATTTTATTCATATAATGCAGTATCTTTGCATTAGTATATTGCGTTATATTCACTACACTAAATCCATATTGACCTTGTAAGAAAATTCTTTTATAGCTTTAGTATGTTTCAACTTCACGTGGCCGAATCTTTCTTCTCGTGTGCTAGATATAAAATCAGGTTTATCGTTCCATTGATAGGGACATTATTTTTTATTGACACATATTTTTGTATTTTACTTGATACGTAAATATAAATATCCTTATATTTATTTAACCAAGCGTCATACTCGTATTTGGTTATATAAGTGAGATGGTAAACACGTTTCACGGTTTGCTCGCTGTATTTTATAAAATAAAATTAATCACTTTCACCCCACCACATCCTGCACTCCTATGCTCCGCCCAATTTTCAACTCTGCAGCCATCTTCTTTTCACATGTATTTTTCAATTCCTATTTTTAACTCGCCATCTTTTACGGTTCCTATTTTAGATCAATTTCTTCATCTCTTATAAGCCTTTCGCCATCTTAAGATGTTTTAACTCTTGGCGATCTTGTTCTATAAGCCCACGTGGCCTCCCCCTTTTCTATGCTCACATCCCCTCTGCTTTCTGGTCCCCACTTTTCTAGACAAACACTCCAGTGTTTGTAGGTTTTGTGTATGTGTGATTGTATGTTGGAGGAGTTTGTGTGTCCGTCTCCTAGCTTTTCAATTCTATTGCAAGATGTCCACGATGTGTTTTTGAATTCATTTGTTTGCGGTTGTTGTGTTACCTAATTTGTAATTTCTTTGTTTGTGTATTTGGATGTTGCGGCGTCACCTGTTTTTGCTAAATTCTTAGATCGCGTATATGTGTTGTTTGTGTATATGTTGGCTAATTTCGTTGTGTGTACTACTGTATAGCTACACTTCCTTGTGGATGTTTAAGCGCTAAAACAGCAAGGAGGCGAAGTTCTGATAGTAACAGCAGCATGAGTTTCGTTTGTGGAGTAAAGTACTATGGCTTAAATATGCCGCGTGTGTCTCCTAATGGAAGTAGAAGCAAGTAGGCCGCCCGTTTGTACGTCTTTGTTCCTTTGCCGGAGACGAAGCGCTAGAACAGCAACCGGCCAAAATCTTACTCGCTGCACTTCTTGTACGTGTAACAGCTTGGCGCTGTAAGGGTATCTCAAGCAGGAAACAGAGTCCTGTATGACCTGAGAAGAAGCGCGGGATGAGGAACTGCATCGGAAGTTATCAGGATAGTAAAAATGGTGCTGTAGTCGCAGGAATGAAACAACATCTGGTATGACCATTAAAGGAGCACGGGAAAAAAATGTATAAGCAGCATCACCAGGTGGTGCCTGGTAGGATATAGCAGATGGCACTATAGTCGCGCAGTAAGTAGGCAACTGCATCCGGTATGAAAAATCGTATGTTTCATAATGACTATTATACAAAACAATAAGAGAAACATGCACTAACAAGAAAAAGTACTCCTAAAATCGGCCACAATAAATCTGCCTGTTAGTATTAATACGTGTTTTTAGTTCGCAATAGAAGGCTTTTATTGTCAAAAAGTTTAATTATATAATTCATAAACTAATTTTATTAAAAGGTCTAACAATGAGCCAATTTAAAATAATTTTATCGACTTAAAATACCAATTTTAAACTTGTTCTATACACTAACTGCACTAAAAGAAAAATCAAAAACAAGCTTTTTTAGAAACTTATGGGTTTTTTACTTTCTTAATATAGCGACACGTAGTTTAACTTGTTACACGATCAAACCGCGCTAGCTAGTCATGTAATACATATAAAATAACCAAGGTGCCGACTAACTATATGGATATGGGCGTGTTCGTGAAAAGACGTAAAATGGCTGAAATCTGACAAACACATTAGACTTACCCTAAAACAAAGCTCAAAATCGGGGATAACGCCCTATTTTGAAAATAAAAGTTAAATCTATTAATTATTAAATTGCTTTGTAAAAGTATAATTCGCAATGGAGTATATTTAAAAATAGCAACTCTCCCACTAAATAATACGTCAGACGAAATACGTGTTCGTTCAATATGCATAAAACTTTGATTAATTGTTCCCTATTTTAGAATAAAAACAGACGTAACGATCAGTGCTGCAGATTTTTATCATTAATATATTAAACATTCACAAATAAAATTTACCCTGATTCAAGTCGAAACTATTTTTATATTAATATGAATATGAATTATATATATATATATATATATATATATATATATATATATATATATATATATAATATACTGGACTTAATATTTTTAATTCACTTCGCGACCAAATTCTCAATAATCTACACGAGATTTGTTTTATGTCTTTAACAAACGCACATGTATTTACATCAGCGTTAACGGTATTTAATATAGTCTTAATTTTTAATTTACCTCTTTAGACATAAATGATAACTTTAAAAATTTCTTTTATTGCAGTGCGAATTTTTGTTCACTTAGCACAACGTTTACTGCTTATTTCTAAGTTGTTTTAAACAACAAAGTTTCATAACACATTTTCCAACTCAATATAACATCAACTTTACTTGTAAAGATTTTTAACATTCGGATATGGCAATAAGCAATGTTACAACTACACTACTAAATTTTACAATCTAAATTATTGCAGATCCTTAAGTATTCTTTTTGAAACTACGCATGACCACTCATCTAACCGCTATAACCAAAGGCTGGGCGACCATCTCTTTTAATGCAAAGCACCCCAGCTCTTTTATAAATAAATACGACCATCTTGGAAACGTCACAAAATATCCCACTAAATTAAAATCAACCACTCTTAGGGAGTTTAAATATCACATGACTTTGTCGAGAAGAAAATATGAAACGGTATCAACGCAACCAGAAGGTTCTTCATTTACGCCATATTGTAATTTGTAAGAAAAACATATCTGCCTGAAATGCCCAAGTTCGATATTCAAATTCACTCCATAAAAGATTCAAAACTAAACTAAATTCTAATGTTATTTGCCCTTGACTCATAACATTTTTCATTATAAAACCCAAACTCATTTACACGAATAAAATACACACATATTCATCCTGTACTTTATTACAGTACTAAAATACCAATCATTCGTTCACGCTACCCATTCATAACAATTTTGAACCTGAACTTTTGAACAGTAGCACGAATTATCGTCTCTATAGGGACTTTTACCTTGATACTATTTTTCAACTCAACCTTTTTGCACATTTAAATATCCTCTTAAATATTCATCGTCTTGTTGAGAATTCCATTGGCACAATTACACCAATGCACTAAAAATTATCGCTAACACATGTCTGGGTTATTAATTAATGATTTAATTTACAAAATATAAAAAAATAGAAGTTTCATTGTCGAAAATGTAATTAATCTATGACTGATGAAACATCCAACTAACAACGATGCGAATAATTTACGGCGCTTGCTTGTTCAAAATAAACAACTAAGGTATAATCGTTGGAAGTAATATTTTGGGTTGACAAATAATTCTTGCGTCACAAAACATAAGATAAGGTACAGTAGAAAATAATGGTCATTAGTCAAGGTTTAAGAGTGTATCAAAACTAGTGCACTGTTTACTCTCAGATCATCTTTCCGTTTTATCGCGTTTTCAGTTTCTCTTTATAGAACAGCTTAATGAACAGACTAAAACGAAATAAATATGGATTTAACTTTTTCAAAGGGAAAACAATATTTACATAAAGTACCTGACCAGTTGTTGCTTCGATAGACGGATATGAACGATTCAAATAATTTCGCAAACGCCTCTAACGTTAAAACATTCCAAACGCAACAGTCGCCCTTCAATATATAGGTCATTTCATAAGGCTTGGCCCGCGATTCTGCTCCGTCTAGACTAGTGGTACAAATAACTGTTTTATCAAGAATGACTTATAATAACGAATTCAATATGGCACAGAACTGTTTTGGCCAAATAAACATAACAACCATAATAATCACAACAATTACAACAACAATAATATTTGTAAGTCATAATCATCATAACGATTGTATTAATCGAAACTATTGTAGTAACCTTACGCTACGGCCTCGCAATTATACTCATATTTGCAGAACTATGGTTTCTAGGCTAGTTGTTCAAACTATTTCGTGCTTCCACCCGAAAGAGTTTAGAATCCGCAAAATCGTCCATAAACCATTTGTTTCAAACCTAGGCCGGCAAAACCTTACAGCTTTTAGTTTGACACCACTGATATATGAACATTTGCTGTCACACATATTGGAGCCGTTTGGTATGTTTATGTTCAGTGCTGCCAAGATAACTTAATATCAATGTCGTTACCAGAAAAATTCAACGATATATTTAATGAAAAATTTTGTGAATCACTAGTCTAAAAACGAAAGGTTTGCAAGTATAACTGCGAGTTTAATTTAATTATGACATTCTGTATATATGAAAATACCTTGTTACAAATAAACACTTTTAAAGTGTTTATATATTTGCAAAATCTCTATTTGCAAAAATTTTTGAAACGCTCCGGACACTTTTTTTGCATTTCTATCTTTACAGTATAGCTAGGCGGTTTCTAACGCACATCGGGAATTTACATGTGTAAGAGGCACAGATACGAAAGTACAATAACTCTTAGATGTTTCAAGGACACGCCCTTACTCAAGGATAAGAAACATACCTCTTCAAGGTCATTTATTTAGTCTACAAACACACCTACTACCCAAAACAAACATCGGGGGGAAAGAATCAGACCAGATGCGCGGTTCATTAACCTTTTCAAGGCCATTGCCCTAGCAAAAAACAACCTTAAAGTTCCAAGGTCATGGACTGACCGACCGACCAACCAACCAACCAGAACAACCACCAACGCACCCTTTACGTTTGCCAGTCTTCAAAAAAATTTCCAATTTACATGCGTCATAAGCTCCAGATGCGGTTTTCACGGAAAGGGTTGCTATTGACACCTTCAATAAAGTAAACCTTTCTTAACTGGAAAAGATAGGGAAAAAGATTTATCAAGCCCCAACTGACATACACCGTGGCACAAAAAAGTTACAGTGATTTTAAAGTCTCCCAATCGTCGCTTGTGACGCCCACTAGAAGATAGAAAAAAAAACCGTTCACAAATTTGAATTTCTCATCCCAAAAAAACCCCTGTATACCACATGAACTTAGCTCGAATTAGTCGAAAAATATTAAAGAAAATGTGATTTATTTGTTCAACTTTGACACCCTGTAACTCGGTTATTATCAAGTTTTGGACCAAGGCAAGTTTAGTTAAATCGATTTATTTTGAGGTGTACTCTATGTGGAAGAGCGTTGTAAAGACCTTTACGGGATAACCTGCATATAAACCGCTGAAGATATCGATAAAATAACAAAATAATATGGTTCTGCGTTTGATTCCTAGATGGTGGGCCTACACATACCCGAAGTTTGGGTGCTTGTAAGTGTATAGTATAGGGCAAACCATAATATATACATATTGGTTGAAAACAAGTTAAAAAATTGTTGCCGCCAAAAAATTCAACAAAATTTGTTGCATAATTTTTATAGTACCTAACTTCACAATACTTTAATACTTTAATGTATTTTAGTTCCAATTTTGTTGTACATATAGAATTACATAATAGTGTTATTACACACTCCAAAGTCCGATGAGTTATTATAAACTAAATGGAATGATGCATTATTGTCATTCTGTTCAAGCACTTAACTTTTCTAAAATTAACAATATGAAGTGTTAATTCCTCCCATTAAGATAATTTACTTTAAAGGCACTAACTTTAATGCAAAACGTCATTACAATTTTACATAATCATGACTTCAGTTTTATTTTTGAGCCCCCCCCCCTAGTAAAAATAAAAAAACAAATACATAAAAATTAGGAGCAAGTTATGAGGTTTTATATTCCGCGTAATTTAAAAATTTCAGTCGGGGGGGGGGGAGGGGGAGGGTGTTGAGTCAATGACGACTCCGCCCCCCCCCACCATCCCACACAAATAAAAATATTAAATCGTTCTTTGCGGCAGACTTAGAAGTTATTTATGAGCTTTTAAAATAATATAATTTCAATTTTTGAGCTCATCGTATTAACCCCAAAACAAGACTTTGAACAACTTAACCCACGTGAGAACTACACTAAACTATTTTGATTTCTGATACGCAACCCCTTGAAGAGTTAAATATAAATAATAATTCAGTTATTTAATATATATATATATATATATATATATATATATATATATATATATATATATATATATAGAGGGTGTCTCACCGAGACCGTTCATTAGAAGTTTATAGGGTTGTGGTCAAAATAAAAACTTGAAAATTTAGAATCAGGTATAATTGATTGCGTTCTCTTCAACAAAACTATTTTTAGACTTTTTTCTTATTGAAACTATACCATGCCCATCTATCACAGTTTTTGAAATAAAAATTATTTTCCGAAATCTTCACAGATGGTTGACGTTTACAAAATGGACTGTAACTCCTCTTTGAATTGAGATAAAAAGTTAAAATCTAATTAAGTTTGTAGTTTAATTCAATTTTATTTCAAATTTATGATTTGAAAAGATTCTTGAGTTGCATACTTTGATTTACTAAAAAAATTGTTTATGAACAAAATACGTGTAATTTAATTATTAAACTGCAATTCCTTTACAATAAAACTAGCCTTTCCAGCACACAACGGAAACCAGTATTAAAGTAAAAGAATTTATTTTGCGACTAAGTATTGTTTATCGATTTACGAGCTTAGAAAATACAAGTCTTATTAAGTTAAAACTCTTTTATAAAAATAAGCACCCTACATTTTCTTCACATCAGAGAGAACTATGCTTAAAAGATGAAAAAAAAAATAACAATTTTGCAAACCTATAACAAGTACTGATAACATAAAATTTTAATTATAAAACAGTTAATACAAAACATTAAATTTCTTTCATTTTAAGTAAAGCTCTCTCTTGTGTGCTGGAGAGACGAGAGGTGGTTTTACCGCAAAAGAGTTGCAGTTCAATAATCAAAATAGACGTACCTCCAGAGCGCAAATCAATAAACAATAATTACTTACAAAATTTATTTTTTGTTCATTTTAAGCATAGTTCTCACCTGTGCCGGGAAAACGAGGGGTAGTTTTACCGTAAAGGGGTTGCGGGTCAAAAATCAAAATACGTATTTTGAGAGCTCTTAAATCAATAAACCACATTTACCTGTAAAATAGTTACTTTTTGAATTTTTGTGTAGTTCTCACTTGAGCTAAATTATTTAAAGGGTTAGCTTCTAAAGC
This sequence comes from Vesta saturnalis, assembly GCA_036346205.1. NCBI lineage: Eukaryota > Metazoa > Arthropoda > Insecta > Coleoptera > Lampyridae > Vesta > Vesta saturnalis. The sequence goes on from JARFJB010000003.1 coordinate 1,178,285, forward strand.
CGTAAAGGACGATTCAATATTTTTATTTGTAAGGCATGGAGGAACTGAGTCGACGTCGACTCAGGCACTCCACTGAAATTTTTAAATTCCTCCCTAGTATGGCGAGCTCAAAATTTGTAATTGTTGAATACAAAAGGTCATAAATAGCTCGTAATTTCCATGTATTTGTTTTTTTTTATTTTTACAAGATGGGGGCTAGCTCGACAGACGTTATTTATCTATTCAAAAAATCTCCATTTGTCCACGCCTTCTTAAAATTTTCCCAATTGAGTAAACACATGCGTTTGCTCATCGAAGATAGCTTAAAACAAATGTAAAGGCCAAGTTAAGCACCCTCTCACCGGATTTTTCTCATTACTGTAGTACGTTTGCATTCATTTTTGTATATTTACTAAATTGTGTTACGTTATATGAAAAAGTAAACTTTCACCATTAACACTCAGAATAAAATACTTATCTTTTTTGGTTTTAATTTTTCAAATTTGACAAAATTGTTTACTACATCTTTAACAATTTTTAACAAACATTACTACTGACGAAGATAACTGTAAGTGTTATCGAAACGTTTAGATTGTATAATTTAAAGTACACCATTAAAAAACCCCAAAAAAGATAAGTATTTTATTATGTGTTACGTTAGTTTACGCAAATACACATAGATGGCGATAGTGATTTAGTTATCACGTTTGTGGTATTCATGGGATTAACGCATTTCTATCGCAAAGAACATTTTCTCCTGTCCTATAGTGTTGTACCTATACTATTATTGTAACGAGCTAGTCAGTTTGTGGTAAGACGATATACTTAGTATTCGGGAGGTAATAGGTTGGATCTCTGTTGCCGTTTACTTGTATGAGATTTTGTACGGGGTTTTCTTCATATACAGGCAGCGGCATAATCACTATGTATGCGCACATCATGTGCGAGTATTTAGGCGAATACTGGCGTAGTAAGTTCCCCCTGAGGACGCTAACTGTATTCCTTTCGATCCTATCCTAAACGCACCCATCCGTAGTCCCATCAAGCATATGCAGGTACTTAATGTATGCTTGAATATTGGAAATTCATGGCTGTGGCTGATGCAAGGTGGAAAGATCAAGCAGCCTGCCCTCCCCTTGGGAAGGTAATAAAACACGTTTCTTTTCCTATTATTGTGCATCACCGTGATCTTTCTCCGTAACAAAGGTGTAGCAATGAAAGTTTGTCTTCCCCTTTTCTAAGTGATGGTCTAGTATAATCTACACTGAACGACTATTATTGGCGCATTAATGCTCGAATCATGAATCGAATTTAGGCAATAGTACAGCAACTTTTCTCTGCTTCTTTCGTAAATGATAGTTTGTCGACGTGTGTTCCTTCACTGGGATATAGACATGTAGACCTATCGTTTCATATCATTAAAACGACGCAACGTATTGATCATATATCGTATACAAAATTTAGTACAAAAATATTAAGTAATAGATCTAACCGCTCTATAAAGGTACACTTACCTATTGAAAGTTGCTCAAGTTCTTCAATAGGGAAGGAACGATCTAAGAGTATGTAAATTTTGTATACTCAATTCTATCAAAATTACCCAGACATTAGTTAATATATTAGCGATTATTTCTTAACGGTTAACTTTAGCAACATTCAACAAGTATACCTTTTTTGAACCCTAGAGTATATTATTTAACATTCATTTAATAAAATTTACATACGAAGTATAGTTAAAAAGTTTAGACGTTTTAATGTCATAAAAGTTTCGATGGGTGGTATGGTACGTGGGCAATAATACCAATTTTTCCCTTTCTAAAACCCAAAAGTAATACGATGAAAACTTTTGATTATTAAATTTTGAACCAATGTATGTTGGGTCATATCTAAGCTTTATCTGATCTTACGTTATACACACAATATCTGGACATCGTGTATAATAAAATAAAATTACATAAAAACAGTGAATAAAATGATTTTGATAATAATCATTTTATTCATATTAAGATGATAATGATATAATAAAATAATCAAAGCTTTTATCTCACACAAGGTATACTACGAAATGAAATTGGAGTATTTATGTCCTTTGTGCCATTGTTTTTTTTTTTGTTTTTATATTTGTCTTCAGATATTAAAATCATTTAAAATGAAAATTTTCATTTCCACACAAGACTGCAGTTTAAAACCAATGGGTTGATAGCAGGAACCGCGTGAAAACTGTCAATGTACGAAGAAGATATGGTATGTAATTTTTTTTTTGATATTCTTTAATTTATTTATTATATGTTTAAAACACTTCCATTAATTAAAAATAGTTTCAAATTACAACCTCTGGGTCGATTTAGTGGTTGCCTGTATTACCAACAACGCAAATGATTCCATTTATTTTAATGTAGAATACAATTTTTATTTCTTTACCATTTTTAAATATGGCAAATTTCATCTGGTACCAACACTAATACTGGAGGAAAAAAACGCGTGTGGAAAATTGAAATTCTTAGCAATGCAATTTGCACGACTGGAAATACCAATTCTTAAGTAAATAAAAAAGTTAATCTTGTTATGCATTGCCGTAACCATTTCTCTTTTTATTCCATTGAGAGCGCCGTTGTTTCACTTGACGGTCACACTGTATTAGGTCGGGTTTACACAATAAAGCTGGGTCTACTCACATGACTATGCAGATTACTAGATTATTAAAAACTAGTTGGCAGTTCAGTGACGTAACATACGTTTTTTAAAGTAATACAACCAAAATAATTTTTCATACAAGTTAAGTTTCATTTAAATATCCTATTATGAAATTATTTTCGAGGAACACTTTAAACTTAAAGGTTAATAAAATACCCCGTGCTGTGTGAAACCGTTTACAAAACAAAACTGACACAAATAAGCAGCGTAACTTGAAAAATGCATGCAGCATCCAGCGATTTTGTATTTATTATCTTGAATAATAGTACAGTTTAATAAACAGTAGTGTTTAATTTTTTATATATTCACGAACATATGGTCCCAACATTTATTTCTCTCTCGTGCAACGGTCGTGATTTGAGAGGATACAGATCAAGCGAACTAGTAGAACGATAATTATCTTTTCAGTTAAGTGTAATCGACTCGAGAGCAATGTAATTTGTTGTTTCTAAAACAAGTAAATAGAACAACGTATAAGTTAGAAACGTTTACACATTCTTAACTTGTTTACGCTCGAATCTGGTCTTCCTTGCACTGTTTTCCTATAAATTCCAGAAAGTTCATCGTTTTAAACAAATCAAATTGATGTTAAATAAAATACTTTTATTTTAAGCTAATTTATACAACAGCGCTCGAGCTAAAAAATGTGGGATAAATGAGAATTTTTGCTTAATTAGAATTTATGCGAATATAGAAAAAATTTAAAACTAAAAAAGCAGTCGTAATTTTGTATAAAGAGTAGTTGGTGGGGGTAACAGTAATTTATTTACAAGCTTCCTGTCGTTGAGAATAATTTTTATCTGATTGCAATTCAATTTATACATTCATAAAGAAACGTGCTATTTTTTCATACTCATAAATCTTTTACAATTAGTTTTTACACACGTCGTTTAACCTCTGCATTAATTTAAAACTATTTGCACCTTATTTGTTGTTTCGATGCGGCAACAATGTTGAGATTTTGGTACAAGAGAAATTATCAAATCATCGTACAAAAGACTTCGCTTTGAATAATTCAACACATCAACTAGACAATCGACAAAAGAATTACGTTTTATATTATTCTAACGACGCAAGTAAAATCTTTTTTTGTTGTTATGTTTAGCACCCGCCCGCATCACTTGATAATATGGTGTGAAAGTTTGAATTACGTTAAACTAATACAATTTCTATATAGTTTTGTTTTTTTTGTATTAATATTAGAACCCTCTAACACGCTACTATTTTTACAACAGAAGTACACCATTTTGTTATGTTAAAAAATAACAATGGAACAGCAGTTATTTTCTAGTAACAGGTAGACAATGACAGCAAAAATTCAAACTGTTTCTATGTCTGCAACAAAATTACGAAATGTTAATGGGCAAGTAAATAATAACATTCTAAAGCCAGTTACACAGCGTGCGATTTGGCGAGCCGCGAGCCAGGCTTGCGAAATTACGAGCTTGACGGAAACTTCGTGCCGTCGTTGTCAGGATCACCATTATTAATTAGCATGCGTCCTTTTCGTATTTTTTTTTGTTGACAAACGATATTTCCTCCCTAACTGAATTCACAATCTGCCTCAATGATTTGGATTCCACATAACCTCCTGTGCATATCTTTTACAAACTGTAAAATCTTATCAGAATTTCACGCTATCAGTAATTAATTAATTAACTGAAATTTCACAAAGAATATAAAATTATGACCTTTTAGACTTTTACACATTATTAATAAACCATAAAGTACAATATGAAATCGAAAGAACTTGTGCGAACCACCACAAGCCAGCACGACCACCATAAGCCTGTACGAGCCCCACAAATATGAAGGAAAGGAAAGTAACGCGTTTCATTTCCCCAAAGGAGAGGGCGGGCTGCTCGAGCTTTCTACGCTCCTACGGCCAAAGCGATGGATTCCCAGAATACATATACAGGGCTTTTCACGATGACTAGGTCATTCGGCGTTTTTTGAAACGCAATAATCGACGAAATAAATCTGTTCGGCAAAAATATCGTCATTTTCATCATTCGGAGGCAACTCTTACACATTGAGCTAGTTGGATATGTTTAGGTTTTTCAGGGGGATTTATTTCCTCATACGCATACAGCGGCATGATCATGTACGGTCATTTAGGCGAATGCAGGAGTAGTATCTTCTCCCTAAGAACCTTAACTCCATCCTGGCAAACCAGACAACGGATCAACCTGAAAATTTGACAATATGCATAAATTAATATGATCTACACGCCTAAAATATTTTAGATGATGCAGCGTTGCCGCTTCTACTATAAAGTAGCGACTACTTCGATTTTTCAAATAGAACACCCTGTATATAATATCATATTATAATTTCCTATTACTTTGTCTACAACTTCATGTACTATTTCCCTATACCTATCTATTACCGTTTAAGAGATATAAATTAATTAATTAATTTTTTTTTACAAAACATGTACTTTTATAAACGCTGATAATCTTGAACTCTCTGGCACTAAGACGATCAAATTCGAAATGGAGTGGAGTGATACCATGAGGATATTCACTTCGACTCATATTTTTTTTTGCTTCATACAGGGTCTTTAAAAATGCAGATACTTTGTTCACATGAAAAAAGGAGTGGAAGTCATTTTTTTCAAATGGAACACCCTGTATATTTACACATTTTTGAGCTCTACATTCAATTTTAGATTGACTTTAATCAGATAATGCTATTTCGATTTCGAACCGTTTTCGAGATAAACTGTTTCAAACAGAAACTGACGTGGTTTCCTTGTATTTTAACCGAGCGGGTAATGTAGTGGTGACACGATCTGCTTAGCATTCGGGAGGTAATGGTTTCGATTCCCATTACCGTCTACCTTGTATCCGGTTTTTTCAGGGGGTTTTCCTTATACACATGTAGCGGCATGGTCACTGCGTATATGCACATCATGTGCGGCTACTTAGGCGAATGCTGGGGTAGTACTTTCCCCCTCAGAACCCTAACTCCGTTCCTTCCGATCCTATCCTGACCACACCTATCCTTAATCACACCATGCATATATACCACACCACCAAAGCAACCATTGCCATAAATAATGGCTTGCCAAAACGTTGCTTTTGAGGTAATTAAAATGTAGTATGTCTTTAACAGAGATATCAATATATGTGTTATGCTAAACGGTGTATCACGTATCAACAAACACATATGGAATATTAAGATGAACTTCCAAGTTGGCCCAAGCATTGATCCTTGTGGTACACTACTCGATATAAGCTTCGTTTCAGATAAAATATTTTTTCTATCAACTTTTAAAGATGGAGATCCAAGTTACTTAATGACTGCGTAAAATGTGCATTCCAACAAACATGTGGAGATGAAATATGGGTAAATAATTTTGAAGTTCAGTTTTTTTTTAATAATTGTGGTTTAGCCTACCGTGCGAAAGCACCCAGAAACATTTTTTCAAGCGATGCCTATGAACCTTACATTTTAAGAGCAAAAGCAGGGACTAGGAAGATCATTCCAGAGTTTAGAAACCGTGTATAAGAATGTGGATTGCGCCTGTTTGGTACGACAAGTGAAGATTTGTACTGCATATTGATGATGTGTACGAGCGAAGCGACTATTCCTAGCAAAGGTGGTCCGAGATGGTATCAAAGCGCAATAACCATTGCAATACCGATAATACCAAGAAATAACTGTAACGATTGTTCTATGCCCAATGGACTGTACGTCAAAAGTTAATGATGGGTCATTTATACACCTAATCGCTCTTCACCAACCCAGAGCTGAGAATTGTATTCTAGATGAGGTCGATTTAGGGCCTAATACAGCAGAAGGAGTTCTCGAGAGTTAAAAGTATTGCTCAGATCTGTACAAAAGGCCTATTGTACGAGTAGCTGCTTTAGTAGCTGACAAAAAATGTTCAACCCATGATAGGCTTGAAGATCAAGTCATTCCCAACATAGTAATAGAGTCTGAACACTTAAGATCTGAGCCATGCATACTTACAACAGGAAATGATCGAGCTTTTTTGGCGGACACAAGGCACCGCTGAGTTTTATTAGCATTACATTTAACTATATTATTACTTCCCCAAGGAAACGCTAAAATGTATTTGTTGATTGAAATTGCCATTTCAGCTTTAATTTCTTGATTTGAGATAGAAGGTGGATTACCGTTATGAGTAGATCGAGATGAACTACAATGAAGAGCGCCGTCGTCAACAAAGCAGTGGACCGGGCTAGTCGATGAAGAAATTAGACCATTTATGTATAGCAGAGAAAGTATAGGAACTATAACTGATCCCTGTAGCACGCCCGCGTTAGCGCAGACTTCTTTTGAAAAGAAACCAACAACTATGACACGTATTCGTGCTCTATCAAGGAAACTAGAAATATAGTTGATGAGCGTATAATTTAACCCAAACGAAGTGAGCTTGTTCAGGATGGGGAGGCCCATATCCCTCCCAAGATCTTCAAACATCAGGCAGCAGGCTATCTGGCAGGAAAAAGGCGCGGTAGGAAGGAGTAAAAGTAGAAAATGTAAAACTAGTGTGATGCACATATTATTTGTCTACATTGAAATATTTTTATTAAATAAACTTTTATAAAATATGTAGTTATTTACTGCCAATGCACATGTTACTAGGCTGAAAAGATATATATATATATATATATATATATATATATATATATATATATATATATATATATGATATCGGGATGCGGTCTAGTTAAAAATAAAAATGACTATTTAATTCAAGCTTTCGAAATACTTTATTTCTTCTTCAGGAATCTGTGTAAAATGAACATAAGTAAGAAGTAATCTATTAACATCATAAAGATTACTTACTAAATGCGAGAATTATAAATTAACATTATTGTACAGTAGCATTGACTAATACAATGTTACAATTACACTTTAAAATGACAACTTAAAGGAACAGTTATTGAAGTATTTAAATTTTTTTTAAATTTGATATATACCTACTACGTTACAAGGAGTATATACAGGGTGTCCGCGGAGTGCGACAACGGAGGATACCTCCTTATACAATAGGGGTAGAAAAAAAAGTTTAAAAACAAAAGTTTTTCAGTAATCAAATCCACATTTAAAGAAAATATTTTCGTTTATACAGGGTGTCTCGTATGAACTGGAGAGCATGCAACTTCATTTTTTAAATAGGACATCCTGTATTTTATTACATTTTCTGATTTTTCTATAAATTCTGAATGGGTTTTATTAAGGTCTATTATCTAAAATTAAATGTTTTTAAGATATTTCATGTTTTTTAAAAAAAATCGCGATTCTCACGTGTCGTTGACAAAGGGCATACTTTTTTATTTGATACCCTTAAAGGAAAATATTTTGCAGGTTACTAGTGCATAGACACTTACTTTGTGTTCCTATAAAAACTTGAAAATATTATACAAGGTGTTGCCAAAACTATTCACAAAATCATAATCTTCAAAAACACAAAATCTCAATTTTTTTTAAATGGAGTGACATGTTTTTTACGGAACAATGTTAATTAAGTAATAAGCTAACTTTTTTATAAAACATGTCCTATACCTATCTTTCATAGTTATGAGCTATTTTCGTTTTAAAATCTATTTTTACTTTCTCGTATACGTAGTATAGAGAAGGTAATGTAATCGTGAAAAAAATCGACCTCGAGATTTTGATGGTTCAAGACGTTTTCGAGGTCCCCGAGTCTGAAAAAAACAGTTTTGGAAAAATGTCTGTGTGTGTGTCTGTATGTAAACACGATAGCGTTCGTACGCTTTGAGCTAGACAATTGAAATTCGGCATGGAGGTCTTATGTCAAAATCGTAGATCTCTATCAAATTTTGAACTATCCTGTATAAAATGCGAAGAGTATATTATATAAAGCGTAAATTAATTTTGTAAAAAAAGTAGTAAAAAGTACCCATAAATCCCTTGAAATACCGATAATGTGACCACCGTGCTTGTTCAATTTTAAACCCTCTTTTTTATATTATAATTCCAAACCGCAACAAATTGTTGAATAAAAGGTTGTGAAAGAGCTACCCAAATGATCACTAAGTAAATTACAATAATTTTCAGTTGGTTTCCAGTAATTTCCAAGTGATTTCCAGTGATTTTCAAGTGATTTCCAAGTGATTTCCAAGTGATTTCCAGTGATTTCCAAGGGATTTCCAGTAATTTCCAAATTATTTCCAAGTGATTTCCAAAAACATGTACGAAATATCTCCATATCGGTTAATCCCTCGAGTTTCAAGGAAAGAGAACAATTGCAGATCGATGGTTTTTCCATAATTTTAGATAAAATGGAAGTGATTGCAATTGATAGGAGGCAGTTGCAGGGATCGGTCTTATCGGCTTTTTTAGGACTTGATGATGACGGAAATTCCCCAGAAGACATAGAGATTGAATAAAGCTTAGATCACACTGGTCCTAGTTCCGGGGGACTGACTCTCTCTCTCTCCCGCCCCTCCCTCTCTGTCTCTCGACTTACAATACTCTAAAGACAATAAAACATTTTCTGGCAATTCTAGATACCCATCTCTCTTTAGTCCTGAGTGGTACTTTTTCTGATGTATGTTATGCGAAAAAAATTTTAATTAATAATATTCCTGATTGGTCTGATGTTTAGAGATGATTTTAAGTATGGTGGTTATTTACCATTTGATCAATTGAGAATTTGTAGGTTTGTGAACATAAAGGACGTGGTTTTAAAAAACTAAAGAAGAGAACTCAGGTTAGAGAATAGCGTTTTTTTTTGTTATCTCAAACACATTTTTGTAAACGAATTAATTATTAACACGGGCGGTAATTGTGAATAGATGTAAAAGAATGTTAAATTAATTTTTGTAATTAATTTGTAAATAAATAAAATGCGGATAATTCGCACATACCTCTTAAGAAAAGCCAGCAACGCTTTAATCCATAAACCTGGCGTATTCACGCAAAAAGTCAGACTAATAGTAATTGCGTTTCCATTATCTTCAGTGCAATGTAAACAAACACGTGCAACGGAAAATATATTAAAAAATCAATAAATTAAAAGCGCGGTCAGTTACCGACGTTGACATTAGATTAAGTAGAAACTTAGTCTTAAAATTTGTAACGTACAGTATATTTACACATAACTAAAAAACAATTTATTTTAATATAGCAGTAGCACATAAACATAAAAAACCCCTCATGTCATTATTATCGTCATTTAATGTACTGGGGCAAACCCTCCTTAATTTATTTTCATTTCACCACCTCAAGTATCAGCACGTATATGATAATGTAACGTTAGCACGAAAGACATATTACTTTCAAAGTCACATTGGGCTGATAGAATCAATCCACAATACTTTGTATAGTTAGAAAACTCCTATAACTTTCGAGCAATTACATTCTCTAGTTTATTTTTATTGGCATCTTACAGAAACTCGAAAGACTTAAATTTCAGGAAATACGTAAATGCACCCCTGTTTTTATTCTCATATCCAATTTCGCTCTTATTTTTTGTTTTCTCTTCTTAACCCTCTATTTTGTAGGCTTCTAAATTACTGAACTAAACTACTACACTTATTTACGTCGTTAATCGTTGCGCAAACAAAAAATTGTTTTTGTATATTTCAAATATTGCCAAGTAAATATAATTGTATGGATCGAAAAATATTTGTAAAGCTAAATGATCTACACAGTAATGCTATACTCATTCATCTTTTAACGTATTGGTGAAGACGTAATAAAGAAATTACTAGTGAATATTGTTAATAAAGTTGGTCCAGGAATTAACCCTTGCGATACACCACTAAATACTGATTTCAATAATAATTTCACCTCTGCAAACTTAAACCATCCATGAAAATCTAATGGTCGAAAGAAATTAAAGTTTGTCGTATGCATCATAAAAGTAACAATGCGCGATATATACTTGTCCGGTTTTGCAAATCATCATGTTTATAATAATAACCACTATGTTCATTGTAACCATAATGATCATTATTATAATAATCATCCTGAAGAATCATCGTGTTAATAATTATCATTACCAATTCTATATATAATGTTTATAATAACTGTAATCACTGTCCATCATAACCATCATGTTGATAAACATCACGTTCATAATGATAGACATGAACGTCACACTCATGTTCATAAACATTATTGTGAATATGATCATAATCACTGACATTATCATAATCATGAAATCATCATTTTCATAAACGTCCTGCTTACAATCGCCTTATCATAATCAACATTATCACAATAAACTTATCCATTACAATCATCACGCTATTAATCATCGATACCATCATCACCCTAATCATAATTATAATCAGAAACGTAATCATGTTGAAAATCATACCATCAAGTTTAAATAACTACCATCATAATATTTATAATTAATATAGTTACTATGTTCATCATAAGCATCATCTTGATAAAAATGTTCATAAACACCATAATCATCATGCTAACCATAATAATCATAAAGTCATCATCATAATTATCAGAACCAACATGTTCACATTGATAATAATTACCACTAATGATATTCTTCGTAATTATCCTGATCATAATGATCATTGTGATTACATCATAATGATCACGTTAACAATTATCACCAATTTTATATATTTATGTCCATAATAATTATAACTAATGTTGGTCATAACCATCTTGTCTATAATAATGATATTCAGAATCATTTTCATCCTAATCCCAGTTATAACTGACACATATTCATAAGTAATATAGTTATTAGGTTTACATTTAGCTTCACAATTAAAGAACTGCCAATTTTAAATAATCATGTTTATAACAACAGTCATGAAATCATCATAAGCATTATGACCACAATACTCAGAATCATCTAAGTTAACAAAATCATAATCACTTTCATAAACACCAACACGATCACAACGTTGAAAATTATAACATCAAGTTGATAATCACCACGATCACGTTCACAAACGTAATTATTATGTTCACAATCAATCACGAAGCCATTATCATTAGCAACATGTTCCCTCATTCATCACAATCACCGTAATACACTCATAATCATTCTGAAATTATAATCGAACCATAATAATGATCATGATAATCAGAATCATCACGTTAATAACTATCCAATTCAATATATTAATGTTCCTAATAATTATAATCAATGTTCAGGATAACTATCATGTTCAGAATCATTTCCATCATAATCACAATCATAATTTCGTAATCATAAAGTTAGCATCAACATATTAATCATAATGATCACAGTTATCAAGTTTAAACAGGTAACAAATGTTGTTCCGTAGCATTTCCTGAATTTTCAATTTATTCTTACCAAATAGTTAGACTAGCGAACTTTAATTCAATTTTAAACCGAAAATTAATATTCCGATAAACGACACCCCTAAATAAGAAAAATTTACAACCTCTCGAGAAGTCATACAAACTTCATACCTGGGTATGTCTATCAAAAATACTATTTCCTATATTATATTTTGATATCATGCAAAATAAGGGCATTTTATTGAGAAAATTTCAATTATCGGTCATTTGCTACTAATCGGTACGCCACTGGTAGAATCTGTCTAGTACAAATTTAGTTTTACGTAATGCACCAACTTTTATCCGGAACAAAATTTTCTGAGAAGTTGATTAAACTCTTTGGATCACACTGTATATCAATTAAGTGGATCGTATGTAATAGTGACAGCCTGGTTTGTATAGCTTGTGTAAATATTGTTGAGAATTTGTTTGACTCAGTTTACAGTCGGTGGTGTTGTTTCATGCATTCCTGAATTGACGACAGTCTCTTGTTTTTTATCGTTGAGTTGTTATTTACCGAATCTAAGTACTTTTGAAAAGGGGACAGAGGATTGCTTTCCTTTTTTCGTTCAGTTGGAGTTGACTTGTAGATCTTGAAAGTTGAAGTAGGAAACAATTAAGATGTAGTTGCGAATTATTGTGTTGTCGAGCATTTTCGGTGTCCACCGTCCATCGTATCGTTATGGTTAAGTGAAGACGCGCTTTTTTTTTGTTGAGGTTGTACAATATCGGTGCTATATTAGTAGTTCGTTTTTATGCGGTTTGGAAATATAATTACACCCCTCATAAATTTGTGAATCGTTTACCGTTGTATCGAGGAATTCCGGGTTCAATAAGTGAAGCCGAAAAAAAGCGTCTTCTTAATTTATAACCGATGCGGTCCCGAGGGGTGTAACGTATTTTATGAATTTTGTTAAAAACTTTCTGGAATTTATTGATCTATAGGATCGATATTGATGTAACGAATGTGAATATTTTTTGAGATTATAGACATTATTACCGTGATTTGTAAGTGTAATAGGAAGGTATCACGTGCTATTTTTTTTTGTAAAAGTTAAAAAGCCAGTTATTCATGTGTTTAAAAATGTATAAGATTATTTAAAAGAATGTTCCCACTCAGGATTTTGTTAAATTTGTGTTTGTGCGACATTTATAATAAAAAGTTATCAGATAATTGATGGAATTTGGATCAGAACAATGGAAATTGCGGAAGGACGTTGGTAACATTGTTTTCTTTGCTTTTTATATTAATATGCTTGTTTATAATGTTTGGTGTAATTTCAAAGTTTTATTCAATGTCGATTTAATTGACTTGTGATAAATCGGAATTTCGCACCTGCAGTAGACAATATTTTTTTTAGATATTGTTATTTGTATATATATATATATATATATATATATATATATATACGGGTGATGCTTACGCAATTGATATTGCTTCTCCTTGACAATAGTGACGCAGTTTTATTTTTTGTGAGTGTTAGGTTTTCTTTTTATTTTGTTTTTGGCGAAATACTTTTGTGTACGCCCCGCTGCCAGGAGAATGTTTCTTGATTGTACTTACATTTTTTGGGAATTTATTATACCTTCACCAAATTAAAAGTACGTTGAGTTTATTTCGACAAATTTTAAAGTTGCCGAAATTAAAGCTATGAACATTCAGAAATGAAACGTAAGTTTTGTAGATTTGTTTTGATGAATATTAAGTGACGGTTAAATAAAATATAGGAACTTTTAAATATTCTATCGCGTTTTGTTTATTTTTGTTGTGACAAATATTCATTTTAAATTGAATAATTAATGACAGTGTTGATCAGTCATTTTTTTTTACTAATTGAGCAAGTAATTTTACGCGAAAGCTTATCGAAAGGGTAATAAATTTTGAGTTTAGTTTTCGCAATTTTTGAGGATTTTAAATGAAGCCTAAAATGTTATTTAAGTGTAAGTGGGCTTTGCGTAGACATTTTTGAAGTAGAATTTCACGTAAAGGTGAGTGTTGTCTCTTCGAGTGAACATTATGGTTTCCTGTGAGGCCTTTATTTTTAGATTTAGTTCATGACGTTTTTCCCGCTATACATCTATTTAACAGCTAGCGCCTTAGTAACATATTTTTCCTGATTTTGACTTTATTGAGTTGTGTCGAGTGCCCTTTTGTAATAAGAACCCCGCCCATACCACTGAGCCATGTCGGTAACATGCACTTTACCTTTAAGGGCTGATGTTCATTCATCATGAACATAATCACATTGTCACAATCATGGTCGTACATAGTATAAAGAATAAGCTTAAAATCATCATCGAGTTCATCATGAAATCTTCATAAATAAAAATTACCACCATAATAGTCAACATTATTCTAGTAAATCATAATCACCATTACCAGAATCGTAATAATTAAATCACTATCATAACATTCATAAAATCACGTTCATATCACATTTTAATTAAAAAAATATGTGATTGCTCCAGAACGAAAGAAGAATAGTTAAATAGTCAGCTCTATCCATAGTGGAAGTAACATACTAATAAAAATTACATCAGCCGTATTCATAATCATCTACTTTCATAAGTACATCAACATAATCATCGACATCATAAAACATCATGTTCAGAATGATCATAATCATAAATCAGCAAGATCATAAACGTGTACATAACCATATTATCACTATGTTCATAATCGTAACAATCATGATTATCATGTTTATAATCATAATAAACGTCGAAACGTTACATGAAGCTCATAAACATTAAGTAATCATTATGAAATCACCAACATAAACATTATGATGATGTGGATGATTGTGATGGTAATCATGACCAACGATGAGGTTGATTAGAATGATTTCATGGTATGAGTGTAAACTCGTTTATGAAAATGATTCTAAATATGATCGTCATCATGTTTATAGTTGTTTTCGCATGAATCTGCTACCAAACAATATACTTTCGAAATTTATAATACAATTATTTTTGTAATTACCAGTGCCCTGGGTTACAATTACTGACATTTATATTTATAAATATTTGTATGATGAACAATAATCGTGTAAGCTTTCAATTGGATGATACGTACATGATTATAATTGTACACGATTGCATAAACTTAATGATAACTGTTAACATGACGGGTATGATTATCGTAATCTCTACAATCAATAAACATTATAAAAATTTATAGACTATGATGAATAAGATGTTATCTGAACATGTTGATTATAATTATGATTACGTGATTATTTTGAATGGACAAAATTTCATGCCCATGATATGAATATTAATACAATTATTCTTATAAGCATGGCTGCAAAACCGGTGTGAAAATAGCGGCCAGTTACAGCGGCTGTAATCTCCGAAGATGCACGAAGTATCTTTACGAAATTATGGCCATATTAAAAATTGCAATCATGTTTTCAAATATCCAAGTAAAAATAGTTTATTAATTTAAACCAAGTGACATATACTTACACATAATAAAATTAAAATACTTAAATTTACAAAGGCAAATGTTCGAAATGTTCGACATTTTGTTCAAAGAAAATTGTTTTCAACACGACCTATTGTTTTTTTTTTAATTTGTGTTAGAGCTACATAAATACGAACATCTTCATTATTCCGCAAGACTTTGTACAAACATCATTTTTCAAGTAACCCCAAAAGTCTATTAGGTTGAGATCCTGGGACCTAGGTGACCAAGAACTAGGTCCTCCGCAACCGATCCATTTATCGGAAAATCGGCGATTTAATATCTCTCGAAACATTTCTAGAATAATGAGCAGGCGCTCCATCATGTTAATACACAATAGTTGACGTTGCAATAAAGGAATATCTTCCTAAAACGTAGGTAGGTAATGTGTTTTCGAAAAACTGCATAATTCTCTACGTTTAATGTTCTAGGCAGAATATGTGATCCTATTCTGTCATTGCCCAACAGACCAACGTAGCTGTGTAAGCTATAGCAATTGTTAACATGATTACGATTATCGTGATCACTGAGGTCACTATGATTATGAACATGTGATTTTTATGATGGTGCTGATCACGATTTAAAGATAGGGTCAATGATTGTGAAGAACGTTATTCTATATGCACATTTTGATTACTATTATGAACATGATTATGCTGATTTCTTTACTACTATCTTGATATACATTTGTATGATAAATAATAATCGTGCAAGCTTTCGTTTACATCATATCAACATGATTGTAATTAATATAAATGGTTGTATAAACTTAATAATTGATAACATCACGAGTATGGTTATCGTAATCACTATTATGATTAAGATAGTACTTATGAACATATATAGGTTATGATGATTTTTAGGATGACGTTGCATTGCTCATAATAGTGATTGTGACAAATATTTTGATTGTCTAATTTCATTTGCATGATATGAACATAATTACAAATATAATAATCATGTTCCTATAAACTTTATATTATTGTAAAAAATATGATAAGTGAACATGTTGACTATGATCGGGGGAATTATGATGATTATGAATATGATTATCTTTATGAACATGATAATGATTATGAACAAGATTATGGTATATTTTATTCTAGATATGAATAATAATTGTGATCATTACGACTATAGTGATCATCATGAGGGATGCTTACGAACGTTATGTATTACGTTAGATATGGATTATTTCAGAATTATGATGATTTTTATGATGGTAATAATGGTTCTTATGATTTAATGTGACCAATGGTTGTGATGCTCGTGGTGATGATTATAAATTATTTGATATGAACATGTCGATTACTTTAATTGTTGGTTATAATGGTGATTATAAATATGATAATGGCATAAATTTATTATGAATCATTAAAAATAATACAGTAAATGCAATCATTATGAACATGATTGTATAAACTTGACGGTAATCATGATTATGATTCGTAATCACTGTGATCATTATGATTGTGAACATTACATTTACAAACATGATTATGATGTTGCTGGTCGTGATTTAATGATGAAATCGATGGTTGTGATGACGATTGTGAACATATTTAGTAAGATTATGGTATACATTATCATGCTGAATAATAATAGTGAAAACTTTCATTTTCATGATATAACGTAATTATACTAGTTATATAAATATGATGGTATGAACTTGGCGATAATTGTTAATACAATGATTACGATTATATTGAACAGTGATCATTACGATTATGAACATTATGATGTATGAACATGATTTTATATGAACCTGTTGATTGGGTAATTATGAATTCATGGAAATAAGGATTGCGCACATATTTAGGAATACTATGAACATGATTGCGATGATTGCATGATTGCTTATAATGGTAATGATTACTTTGATTCTTGATAATGATGGTGATTATGATCATTGTTACGGTAAACACTTTTAAGCGCGCTTGTATAAACTTGATAATTGTTAATGTGATAGTGATTATCGTGATAACTGTGATTATAAATGTTATGAACTTTATCAACTTATGACGGGGTTGGTCAAGATTTAATGATTACATCTAATATCAGCTGTTGGTGACCATTACGGTTATGCATACAATGAACGTGATTATGATGATTTGATATAGTATAATGTATAAACTTAATAACCGTTAATATGATTATGATATTATCACTATGATCATTATTATAGTAATAATTTTTAAGATGGAGTTAAAGGCGTCGATCACGGTTCAATGAAGATGGTGGTTGATGATTGCGATAAATATTATGTATATGAACGTAAATGTTAAAGTCATGATAACGACTTCACAATTATCATGATTGTGAAATGAAAATGATTATGACATACATTTTTTACGAACATGATTATGTTGGTGATTATGATCATGGTGATAATCATCATGATCATCATCGTGTTCATAATAATCAATTTCGTCACCACCATGATCATAATCACCAACATAATCATGTTCGTAAAAAATGTATGTCATTCAGTTACGAAGATACCTATTGAGATTATTGTGAACTCGATGACTATTGTGACTATTCTGATGATTGTTATGGTGTTATGAAGAGTAATGAAGTGTAATGTAGTATAATGTAGTGTAACGTATTGTAACGTATTGTAATGTAGTATAACGTAGTGTAAAGTAGGGTAATGTAGTGTAATGTAGTGTATTGTAGTGTAATGTATTGTAATGTAGCGTAATATAGCGTGATGTAGTGTGATGTAGTGTAATGTAGTATAATGTAGTGTAATGTAGTAAATGTAGTGAATGTAGTGTAACGTAGTGTAACGTAGTGTAACGCAGTGTAACACAGTGTAACGTTGTTTAACGTAATGTAACGTTGTTTAACGTAGTGTAATGTAGTGTATTGTATTGTAATGTATTGTAATGTAGCGTAATGTAGCGTGATGTAGTGTAATGTAGTGTAATGTAGTGTAATATAGTGCAATGTAGTGTAATATAGTGTAACGTATTGTAACATAGGGTAAAGTAGTGTAACATAGTGTAATGTAGTGTAACGTAGTGTAACGTAGTGTAACGTAGTGTAACGCAGTGTTTACAGCTTGCCTTAGTTTTATCACGTTATCCAGTAGGATACACTTTCAATGCGTTTTAGCCCCTTCTACAAGTCTTCTAAGTTTAATCAAAATTGTGCTTATTTTAATTTATTATTTATTTTGCAATAAACTGGTGCGAAATTCTCAATCTATACTATGTTCGTCCTTCGGGTTGCACTATTAACAGCACGACTACGATTATGTTCATTACTATGATCATTGTGAAGATAATTCTATAATTTTAAAATGATTATTACTGTGATTAAGATCGGGAAGATTATACCGATTTAACGATTTAGATGATTCTGAACGTGACCAATATGATATTGATAATTATGTATATTAACGATTACATGATTATGGTTATGATCATTGTAATCGTAATATTTATGATTATGATGTACATAGTAATTATAATTATTATGCCCCATTCATTTTTCACAATTATGTCGAAGTAAATAAAATTCATGCGGTATTATAAGTATGTTGATCACGATGTTATGAGAATAATTTCATAATGAGCATGTCGGTTATTATGAGGTTTATGAAACATGATTATCATGATCATGATTGTGACAATTGTGAGCATTATAAACATCAGTTATGTTCATAAACATAATCATGTTGGATAGATATTTTCGGATTTATGTTTGGGCGTCCAAAAAGTGGGCAAGTGTTGCAGATAAGTAGTGTATATGACATTACGCTACTAATTAAGCTGATTTGTGAAGCTCTTTTGTTTCTTTTGCGCTGAAGCTTGTAAAAAATAAAGACTTATCGGACGACCATTATTTCATTGTCTTATGTGTATTATAATCTTTGTGACCCTCGTTATAACTTGCTTTTGTCCGTTTGTTAGTTTTAAGGCCATACAGGAGCAAACCAAGTGGTGCTCTTTTTAAAGTTTTATTGTATTGCTACGACAACCTCATGCACACGCATCCAAGTGTTTTCCAAAAAGGCAGAGCTACCGTTATTTTAAAATGGGGTCAAGGCACACCTCCTAGTTTGGGCATCTATAACTTTGTGCACGTGACATATGCATTATCAACGCTGACTTAACAGCACAAATCGGCATCATCATAATAATCATAATCACAATCATCGTTATAATTGTCATAATTGTTCATGTTTACAATATCATCTAGTTTAAACATGTTCATGATAATTATAATCACTACGTTGAAAATGTTCATAATCATCATATTCACAGTCGTCGGCTGAGTTATCATGATATAATAATCATAAACATCATGATCATAAGCAGTAAAATCACAATAATCATAATTACCATTATTGTATTGATCACGTCCATCATCATCATGAAATAAGTGTCATTATCATCATAATCACAATCATTATAAAGTTATTATGGAATCATCACCAAGTTTAAGCTCGTAATAGTTAAAACCATGATGTCCAATACCATCATCATATAGTCATGATGTCCATACGACCACCATTACCACCATGTTAATAATTAATTTAATTCCTATGCGTAATTTTGCTCAAGAAATCTTAAGTACAACTAACTGGAAGGCCCACCACACTATAGATAATATAAAAATTTTATTTTCTGGAAATTTGATATCAAAAATAGGCTATTTATATTCTCAGCGCATGGCGTACCCCCGCTCCCCTCAGAAAATATGAAAATTCAACAAATGCATGATTTCTACTTTTTTTAAGCGCATACGTAAAATTTAGAAAGT
Source organism: Vesta saturnalis (assembly GCA_036346205.1). Lineage (NCBI taxonomy): Eukaryota > Metazoa > Arthropoda > Insecta > Coleoptera > Lampyridae > Vesta > Vesta saturnalis. The sequence goes on from JARFJB010000003.1 coordinate 1,198,485, forward strand.
AAAGTGAATCAGTCTTTCTCAAAGTCACGCCTTGATAAAGAAAGGCACCTCGAAAGGCACTTTTTATTATCATTATAGAACAAGTATGGGTAGATTTACAGTACAAAAAAAATAAACAAGACTAAACAATTCAATGATTTACAAACATTAATTATATTACTAATCTTTCGTAATTAAATTGCGAAAAAATCGTTAGCGATAAATGCGTTTACAATAACAATCAAGGGTTATCAAATACTGTTTGCAGTAATTGTAATTTATTTATTATTATTATCAAGAATGTTGTGATATGATATTGTTATAAACTTAACTTCGGACATAATACGTGTCAAATTCTTTTACTTTATAAATATGTATCTCTTTTTTTTTAATTAACGGTGTAGTAAATAAACCATCGTCATCAGCAATTACCAAAATGTTGAGTGTATTAAGGGCAGTATCACAGTCATGTTTAAAAACACACTTCTTAGCTCTCAGGTTTTATTATAAAAGTATAAGGATCTTATTGCAGTTCATTCACACCGTTCATTCTGTATGAAACACAATATATTTTAGTTACGTTCCTAAGCCGGCTCCCACCTAACATTGTAGAGTTTCTTATAATCTATTTCATAACCAGGTGATCATGTTAAAATTTAGTTCTTAAGCCGATTGGCACAAAAATGAGTTTAATTTGATTAGAGCTAACTCAGCATTAAATTTCATCCCACTCACTGGTAGCATCATCAGTCTTTATTGCCACGCTCACGTCACAATGTTCATAATTATCATCATAATCACAAGCATGACTATGATGACTACGAGCTCATATTCGTCACCTTCCAAATCATCATATTCAATGCTCACGCTTCTAAGGCAATGGTGATTATTATGGTTATAATGCTTATTAGGATTATGTTGATTTATTATAATCACAATGAAAATGCCCGTGATTATTATGGTTATTATCACAATAGTAACCAGTATCATCGTTACGATTATTCTGCCTGTAACTTTTATTATATTTATTATGATTGTCATGCTGATTATGACTATGGTTATAATAAAAACGTCTATAATAAAAAAAAAAGATAATTGTGTTCAGTGCCATAAATAGCATTTCTCTTGCACTTAACATCAATTGCGTATTATATTATTTGTAATATAAATAATAATGGTGCAAACTTTCATTTTATAATTGTTACTCTGATCATTATAACTATAATAATCATTCTGATGGTAATGCTTATGAACATTATGCTGACTACGAATGATTTCAGTACATGATTATGGCATACATTATTTTTATTATGAATAAGAATTATTGTATAACATTTATGGTAATCACGGTAAAGATGATTATAATTCGTAATCACAGTGATCATGATGACTATGAACATTATTTATAAAAATGATTTTTATGATAAAGCTGATGGTTCAATGATGAGGTCGATGATTGTGATGCAAATTATTTTATATACCCTGTTAATCATAATTATGATTATTTCTGATGATGATTGTGAACATATTCGGAAAAATTATGATACTAAATAGTTACGTTTATGAACGTTCTCTTGGATATGAATGATTTAACTCAAGAATTATGATAATTTTTTTATGGTGTTAATGGTTTTGGTCATGATTTAATGAGATCGGTGATTATGATGCTCATTGTGATGATTATGATTATATACGAACCTGTTGATTTTGATTATGACTTTATAATTACCATGATGCTAAAGGTGATCGTTTAATTGTTGATTATAATGGTGATTGTGAATATGATGAATAGGAAGATGTGGCATACATTATTTTTATTATGAATAAGAATTATAAACATGATTGTATACAATTTATGGTAATTACGATAAAGATGATCATAATTCGTAATCACAGTGATCATTATGACTATGAACATTATTTATAAAAATGATTTTTATGATAGAGCTGATGGTTTAATGATGAGGTCGATGATTGTGATGCATATTATTTTATATACCCTGTTAATCATAATGATAATTATTTCTGATGAAGATTGTGAACATATTCAGAAAAATTATGATACTAAATGGTTACGTTTATGAACGTTCTCTTGGATATGAATAATTTAACTCAAGAATTATGATAATTTGTTTATGGTGTTAATGGTTTTGGTCATGATTTAATGAAATCGGTGATATGATGCTCATTGTGATGATTACGATTATATACGAACCTGTTGATTTTGATTATTACTTTATAATTACCATGATGCTAAAGGAGATCGTTTAATTGTTTATTATAATGGTGATTGTGAATATGATGAATAGGAAGATGTGGCATTTTTATTATGAATAAGAATTATAAACATGATTGTATAAAATTTATGGTAATCACAGTGATCATTACGACTATGAACATTATTTATAAAAATGATTTTTATGATAGGGCTGATGGTTTAATGATGAGGTCGATGATGTGTGATTATTTTATATACCCTGTTAATCATAATTATGATTATTTCTGATGATGATTGTGAACATATTCAGAAAAATTATGATACTAAATAGGTTACGTTTATGAACATTCTGTTGGATATGAATGATTTAACTCAAGAATTATGCAGGATTTTTGATGGTGTTAATGGTTTGGTCATGATTTAAAGTGATCGGTGATATGCTCATTGTGATGATTATGATTATATACGAACCTGTTGATTTTGATTATGACTTTATAATTATCCATGATGCTAAAGGTGATCGTTTAATTGTTGATTATAATGGTGATTGTGAATATGATGAATAGGAAGATATGGCATACATTATTTTTATTATGAATAAGAATCATAAACATGATTGTATAAAATTTATGGTAATCACGATAAAGATGATTATAATTCGTAATCACAGTGATCATTTTGCTTATGAACATTATTTATAAAAATGATTTTTATGATAGAGCTGATGGTTTAATGATAAGGTCGACGATTGTGATGCATATTATTTTATACACCCTGTTAATCACGATTATAATTATTTCTGATGATTGTGAACATATTCAGAAAAATTATGATACTAAATGGTTACGTTTATGAACATTCTGTTGGATATGAATGATTTAACTCAAGCATTATGAGGATTTTTGATGGTGTTAATGGTTTTGGTCATGATTTAATGAGATCGGTGATTATGATGCTCATTGTGATGATTATGATTATATACGAACCTGTTGATTTTGATTATGACTTTATAATTATCATGATGCTAAAGGTGATCGTTTAATTGTTGATTATAATGGTGATTGTGAATATGATGAATAGGAAGATGTGGCATACATTATTTTTATTATGAATAAGAATTATAAACATGATTGTATAAAATTTATGGTAATCACGATAAAGATGATTATAATTCGTAATCACAGTGATCATTTTGACTATGAACATTATTTATAAAAATGATTTTTATGATAGAGCTGATGGTTTAATGATAAGGTCGACGAGTGTGATGCATATTATTTTATACACCCTGTTAATCATAATTATGATTATTTCTGATGATGATTGTGAACATATTCGGAAAAATTATGATACTAAATGGTTACGTTTATGAACATTCTGTTGGATATGAATGATTTAACTCAAGAATTATGAGGATTTTTTGATGGTGTTAATGGTTTTGGTCATGATTTAATGAGATCGGTGATTATGATGCTCATTGTGATGATTATGATTATATACGAACCTGTTGAGGAATAGGAAGATGTGGAATTTTTATTATGAATAAGAATTATAAACTTGATTGTATAAAATTTATGGTAATCACGATAAAGATAATTATAATTCGTAATCACAGTGATCATTACGACTATGAACATTATTTATAAAATGATTTTTATGATAGAGCTGATGGTTTAATGATGAGGTCGATGATTGTGATGCATATTATTTTATACACCCTGTTAATCATAATTATGATTATTTCTGATGATAATTGTGAACATATTCAGAAAAATTATGATACTAAATGGTTACGTTTATGAACATTCTCTTGGATATGAATAATTTAACTCAAGAATTATGATAATTTGTTTATGGTGTTAATGGTTTTGGTCATGATTTAATGAAATCGGTGATATGATGCTCATTGTGATGATTACGATTATATACGAACCTGTTGATTTTGATTATTACTTTATAATTACCATGACGCTAAAGGTGATCGTTTAATTGTTGATTGTAATGGTGATTGTGAATATGATGAATAGGAAGATGTGGCATTTTTATTATGAATAAGAATTATAAACATGATTGTATAAAATTTATGGTAATCAGGATAAAGATAATTATAATTCGTAATCACAGTGATCATTACGACTATGAACATTATTTATAAAATGATTTTATGATAGGGCTGATGGTTTAATGATGAGGTCGATGATTGTGATGCATATTATTTTATATACCCTGTTAATGATAATTATGATTATTTTTGATGATGATTGTGAACATATTCGGAAAAATTATGATACTAAATGGTTACGTTTATGAACATTCTGTTGGATATGAATGATTTAACCCAAGAATTATGAGGTTTGATGGTGTTAATGGTTTTGGTCATGATTTAATGAGATCGGTGATTATGATGCTCATTGTGATGATTATGATTATATACGAACCTGTTGATTTTGATTATGACTTTATAATTATCATGATGCTAAAGGTGATCGTTTAATTGTTGATTACAATGGTGATTGTGAATATGATGAATAGGAAGATGTGGCATTCATTATTTTATTATGACTAAGAATTATAAACATGATTGTATAAAATTTATGGTAATGACGATAAAGATTATTATAATTCGTAATCACAGTGATCATTACGACTATGAACATTATTTATAAAAATGTTTTTATGATAGAGCTGATGGTTTAATGATAAGGTCGATTATTGTGATGCATAATTATTTTATATACCCTGTTAATCATAATTATGATTATTTTTGATGATGATTGTGAACATATTCGGAAAAATTATGATACTAAATGGTTACGTTTATGAACATTCTGTTGGATATGAATGATTTAACTCAAGAATTATGAGGATTTTTTGATGGTGTTAATGGTTTTGGTCATGATTTAATGAGATCGGTGATTATGATGTTCATTGTGATGATTATGATTATATACGAACCTGTTGATTTTGATTATGACTTTATAATTATCATGATGCTAAAGGTGATCGTTTAATTGTTGATTATAATGGTGATTGTGAATATGATGAATAGGAAGATGTGGCATACATTATTTTTATTACGAATAAGTATTATAAACATGATTGTATAAAATTTATGGTAATCACGTTAAAGATGATTATAATTCGTAATCACAGTGATTATTTTGACTATGAACATTATTTATAAAAATGATTTTTATGATAGAGCTGATGGTTTAATGATAAGGTCGACGATTGTGATGCATATTATTTTATACACCCTGTTAATCATAATTATAATTATTTCTGATGATGATTGTGAACATATTCAGAAAAATTATGATACTAAATGGTTACGTTTATGAACATTCTGTTGGATATGAATGATTTAACTCAAGAATTATGATAATTTTTTATGGTGTTAATGGTTTTGGTCATGATTTAATGACGTCGGTGATATGATGCTCATTGCGATGATCATGATTATATACGAACCTGTTGATTTTGATTATGACTTTATAATTATCATGATGCTAAAGGTGATCGTTTAATTGTTGATTATAATGGTGATTGTGAATATGATGAATAGGAAGATGTGGCATACATTATTTTTATTATGAATAATAATTACAAACTTGATTTATGAAATTTATGGTAATCGCGATGATTATCAACATTATTTATAAAAATGATTTTTATGATAAGAGCTGATAATTTAAAGTTGAGGTCGATGATTGTGATGAATATTACTTTATGTCCCAACGTTCCGAACTTGTTTATTATTAGAGATATTGACTTTTTCTTTCTTTTTTTAGATTACATAGGATTGTCCAAAAAAAAACTGGAATTTCCTTTTTTAATATTTTTTCTTATGTCTTAACCTATTTCATTGATTTTGGTTTTGTTCATTGATTTTGGTTTTGTTTGAAAGAGAATTGATGAAGACACATCACTAACCTAATATTTTGTTTGCTTTATTTAAAGAATACCGAAAGAAAATAGGAGTCAATATGTTAAAACAAACTTGCCTTTGTCGTGCCATACGTTAGAAAGTTTTTGACCGTTTTCCAAGTTCGACCTCTCATTCTATTCACAAATATCCAAGCTTTCGTAAAGTAACTTGCAAACATATACAGTGCGACTCGAAAAAGTTCCTACTTTTAAAGTTTGGTAAAGTTTGAATGTGTCCGCCATTTTGTTTTTTTACACAAATCGCAAAAATATTAGGTCAGTGATGTCTCTTTCAAACAAAACCAAAATCAATGAAATAGGTTAAGAAATAAAAAGAAATTTCGGTTTTTTTGAACAACCCTATAGCTGAATTTCTGCTGCACATTTCAAAAGTGTCGTTTTTACTTATCTGTCATCAATGTTAATTTGTGGCGCTTTTATTGCCAGAATTTCGAAATGCAGGGGTATGTTCAAAAATTCGTACTTTCCAAATCCTTGCAGATAAGTCAAAATAATTAACGCCGTTTGGTTCCTGAATACTTCCTTAAGTGTTTAGTCAACAACCTGCGCAGTCGCATGTGCCCCTACTGCGAGTTTTTAAACATGACAAAAGTATCAAAAACTCATTTTTTTCAAATGTCACCCCCTATTTATTATTGTACTGGTCAAAAGTTTTCTTGACAAGTTTTCCATGAATGTAAGGTTTGTATAGTCCAATGTAAAAATTCAGGTTGCTATCTTAAGATAATTAAATTTCGAGAAACTTCTGCTTAAAACAAAAAAAAATCGAGTGGGCTTGTGTCAATGTTACAACCTGTCAACTTTTTTGTAAATATTATACGTCTTAATTTTACTCGCTAAGAACTAATTAATATTTTATTGGCTCAAAGAATCTACAATCAAAAACACTAGATGAAATAATTCCACAAGGTGCAGCATTTGAAAAATTGAAGCATAGATTTGAAGCTAAAGGGAGCGTTACGTACAAGAACAAGGAAGTATTAGCACGAAAAATAGACGAAAACCTGGAATTGGAAGTTCCTTTAATGTTACAAGAAAATCCAACATTGAGTTGCAGAGAAATTGAGGCAGAAACTGGCATATCGCGAACCAGTATTAATCGAATTACATGAAAACATAAGTATCATCCCTACAACCTTGAGCTACATCAAGAACTTTTTGGAAATTATTTTCAAAATCGAGTAAATTTTTGTGAAACCACGGACAATTTGATTAATAAGGACTGGAACTTTATGGATACAATCTTATTTAGTGATGAAGCAACATTTAAGAGTAATGGGTCTGTTAATCGACACAACTTGCATTACTATGCGACTGCAATCCCTCCTTGGATACACACAATTGACCATCAAAATACATGATCATTAAATGTCTGGGGCGGAATTCTTGGGGACCAAGTAATCGGTCCGTTCTTTTTTGATTATGTTTTGAATGGGGTAAGATATCGAGAGTTTCTGCAAAATGATCTCCCACTTCTGATGTGGATTTGCATACGCGATGATTCATGTGGCTTTAGCAGAATGGAACCCCATGTACATGATCATCCAGTAGTTCGACAATTTTTAAATGAAATCTTTCCAAATAGTTGGATAGGAGGAGAAATCAGTTGGTCTGCTCGTTCCCTGACCTTACTGCGGAGGACATGAAGCAAAGAATATGCGAATAATACAGGCAGATATGCCGTCGTGTTACACTATCTTTGAACATCTATTAAAAAGACAAGTGTAAAACAGATTTAGTTTTTTTTTGTTATTTGTTCATGTTTTTAAATTCGTCAACTCAATTCGGATAAAAATGGGGCACATACGACTGTGCAGGTTGTTGAGTAAACACTTAAAAGATGCGGCAAACGGCGATAATTACTTTGACTTATCTGCAAGGCTTTGGAAGGTATGAATTTTTGAACAGACCCCTGCGTTTCGAAATTATGGAAAAAAATTTAATTAATTTTTTTTGCGGAGATTTTTTGACATTGGCGCTTATTTACGAAGCACAAACTACAAGATTATATGTATGTTGTAAATAAGGGGATAGTACAGATTATTTTAGTAAAAATTCCCAAGTTGTTTATTTAGTATTTGTATAGAATTTTAAAGATTTGCCTGTCGATGGAGGGTTTATTTGCGAACCGCAAGCTACCGCCGTGTTGTAAAGAGGGTTTAGTACAAATTATTTTCATGCACAATACATCAGCGGCTTTATAGATTTTTAAAGTTTGTTTATGTCGATAGTGGCTTATTTGCGAAACTACCGACACCTTGTAAAAACGGTTGGGTACAAATTATTTTTGTAAACAAAAACGCCAACGCTTTATTTACCTTTTTTTAATAGATTTTTAAAGTTTGTTTAGTGGATGGGGACCAACGGTCTATACGGTATTTTTATAGAATGTTTAAAATCTGATGGAGGTCTTATTTGCAAAGCACAAACAATGGAACTATATGCATGTAGTATAGAAAGGTTAGTACAGATTATCAAATTATTTTCGAACAAAAAGTTCAGCACCGATTTATTAAATATTTTCCTAAATTTATGTTGAGGGGGGGGGGGGGGCTTATTTGTAGAACCTAAACTCATATATTCCTTATCTATAGAAGAAAGACGTTTTATAAAAAAAACTCATTATCGAATTTTTTTAGTAATTTTTCACACGTCTTGACTTTGACCTTAGAGTTACTCTAAGCCATTAAAACATAGCTACTATACCTTGAGTTGCATATCAGTCTTCGTACGACATGGTCGTGTGGCATTCTAGTCTTATGTTGGTTTTAAAATCCCTTCATTGTACAATCAAAGGTTAAACAAACATGACCGTACAAATTTAATAATAAGTAATAAGGGTGTTCAATCATTTTTCAATCATGTTATATACCACGAAATGAAGTATAGAATTGAGCATTACACATAGTGGTTGTAGTGCGTACGTAAATTCTCCCATCGCGTCGTCTTCTGTATCACATCACAACGACCGCCTTGTATTTGTCAAATTAAATGCTCTACCGTTTCGAAAGAGTTGAAAACACCGTCAGCAGAGCGGCCCACGCCTAAAAAAATTAGGCGCTTTATCGGTTTAACATTAAAATGATTTCTTTAGTCTTAATTAACTTACATATTTAGTTTGCGAATTAAGTGCTCTTACCGTTTCCAAAAAATTAAACATCGTCGTCAGCAGAGGAGCCTTATCGCAAGAGTAAACTATGTTAACAATTAGGTGCTTTTTCGGGGTGTCATTCCTTGGCAAGAGAACTTAATTGGGAAACTAAATATTTAAACAAATTGTAACTAATAGAATTATTTTAATGAGAAACCGAAAAAGCACCTAATTTTTTACACACAATTTACTCTTGAGAAATACGCCTCTGCGGACTATGTTCGAAACAGTAAGACCATTAAATATGGAACTAAACAAAATCATTTTAATGGCGAACCGAAAGAGCACCTAATTTTTGCGATCAAGATTTTCTCTTGAGAGGTTAGCACATCTGCTGACGGCAAGAACTTTTTCCACACGCCAGGAGCACATTAATTCGAAGGATAAATAATGGAATCATTTTAATGGCGAACCGAAAGAGCACCTAATTTTGAAACATAATTTACTATAGAGAAGTGGAGTCTCCGCTGACAATGTTCGACTTTTTCAAAAGGCTAAAAGCACCTAATTCTTAAACTAAATAGTGTTAACAAAGGAATCATTTTAACGAAAAAAGCTCTAATGTTTTCGAACACAGTTTACTGTTGAGGGCTAACCGCGCAGTCCAACTATTTCGAAACAATAAGAATATTTAATTCGCAAATAAGATATTTAAATAAAGTATGAATGAAAAAATCATTTTAATGGCAAACCGAAAAAGCACCTAGTTTTTTAAACATAACTTACTGAGAGGCGGGCCCCTCTGCCAACGACGATAAACGGTAAGAGCACTTAATTCTAGAGTAGAATATTTAGACAAAGTGTAAATAACAGAATCATTTTAATAGCAAACCGAAAATGCACCTAATTTTTTTAACATAATTTACTCTTGAGAGGTGCGCCTCTGCTGATAATGTTCGTATTTTTCGAAACAGAAAGGGCACTTAATTTGGAAACTAATAGCTAATAGAATCATTTATTGGCAAACCGACGAAACACCTAATTTTTTAAACATAGTTTACTCTTGGGGTCACTCTTCAGACGACAATGTTCGACTTGTTGGACATAGTAAGAGCACTTAATTCGAGAAAGAAATATTTAGATAAAGTGTAAATAACAAAATCATTTTAATAGTACATCTAAAAAGCACCTAGTTCACTCCAGAAGTGGGCTCCTCTGTTGAAGGACCAGTACATTTTTGAAACGGTAAGAGCACTTAATTCGATTGTATTAGATATTTAAATAAAGTATTAATACAGAAATTATTTTAATGACAAATGGAAAAGGCACCTAATTTTTGGAACATGACAGTAGTAAACCATGAATATTTAGATAAAGTGAAAAAATAGAATGATTTCAATACCGATGGCAAACCTAAAAGGGACCTAATTTTTTTAAACATATTATTCTACAGAGGTGGGTGGACCCAACGTAAACAAGTTGAAACGGTGAGAGCACTTAATTTAGAAACTAGATATTTGAATAAAGTATAAATAAGGGAACCATTTTAATGGTAAACTGAGAGAGGTGGGCTCCCCTGCTAAAGAAATAATTTTAATGAACATCCGAAAAAGCACCTAATTTCTTAAACATAACTTGAGAGGTAGGCCTTTGCTGACAACGGTTGACTTTTTCATTACAGTAAAAACACGTAACCTGAAAAATAGATTTTTAAATAAGGGAATCACCTAATTCTTTAAACATAGTATACTCTTGAGATGTGGCTCCTTCTGCAGACAATATTCAACTTTTTCTAAATTTAATTTAATTACTTTACTTAATGATAGGAAGGGTATTAGGAAATTTGAATAAAATTCCCCTTGGCCGGAAAAGCTGTCTTAATGTTGAACAAGAAATTAGTTTAGCCAGATACATATGAAACAGCATCGCACGGTTTTCTGCTCTAGTACAAAAAAACTTGGTATTCTTTTGCTAAAAGAGGCGGAACAAGACTGGTTTCTGTCCTTTATGAAAAGACATCCTGAGCTGGCAATACGTAAAGCTCAAGCACTGTCCACCGCCAAAGCTAAGGGAATGACAAGACGACAATGTGCTAAATATTTCGAATTGCTAGGAAACGTTTTAAGAGAAAATAATGTATTGAATATCCCACAGAAAACCTTCAAACTTGATGAAACAGGATTGCAGATGAATAATAATCCCGGAAAAGTTGTGACAAATAAAGGCGCTAAGATGGTAAAGTGTATTACGACTGCTAAGAAAAGGGGGAAACCATTTGTGTCAGAACCTGTGTAAACACAGAGGGTAGTGTCCTACCACTTACAGTGGTAAAATTATTATGTGCGAAAAGTCGGCCTACGTTACATCTGACATTTTTTTCGAATGGTTTCGAGAATTATTTATTTCAATAAAAGAATTCTGAAAGGTTTTACTAATTATGGATGGCCATGCTTCGCATTGGTTGAATGTCGAGTTATTAGATTATGCTCAGCGAATGATGGTTTGCCTAGGCACAGCGCCCATTGGCTCCAACCGCTTGACCGGTCGTTATTCAAGCCGCTAATAACCTATTGGTTCCAAAATTGTCAAAATTGGGTTCACAACAATCAGGATAGAAAACTAGGCCGAAAAAGTTCACATGGTGTGTAAAGCAGCCACTCTTAATGAATGTGACATCCGGGTTTAAAACATGTGAGATTTACCCGTTTAATCCCGAACACATTCCCGAATACGCATTTGTCCTTGACTAAGTAGCACAGATTCAAGAAAATTTTAATCCAGGATACAATTCCATCGAAGAGGCAAAATGAGAATGGTAGCTTTCCAGATGTCCACCGATAAGATGTTATTGCAGCTAACGATGATGGTAAAGACAGAGATGAGAATGGCAACTCTCCAGATATCGACAGACAAGATGTTATTACAACTAACTATGACTGTGAAGACAGAAATTCATTCGTAGAAATTCTACCGGTTTCTCGCATACTATGACCAAGTATCAATAGAGGTCACCGAAATCAACATGCTGAAGTTCTGACTTCACTGGAAGCAATTATCGTCAAAAGAGTAAAGAAGGAAGAAATAAAGAAATTAAAAAAAAAGAAAATGCCAGGACGTCTATAAACAATGTTCAAATTAAGTAAACACTTTAAAAAAAAACGTTAAAAAGAAGAAAACTATTTCAGAGCTCCAGTTCATCTGACACCGAGACAGAGGTAGTAACGAAGGGCAGCGATGATTCATAAATTGAGATTTTTGTGTAAACTTCAACGGATATTTTGTTGATAACAAGGGTCCCAAGCGTGACTGGCTTCAATGTGTTTGAAATGGGTCCATGAAATCTGCACTAAATCTGAAAGATTTTGCGAGGACTGCATCCCGTTAGTCGAGAAAATAAGACATTGAAGAAACATCCGTATTAAGTTGATCTTTTCTTTGTACACAAAAGCTTATTTTTGTAGTTCTCAGACTTTAAAAAAAACTAACTTTTGTAATGTTGCCATATTACCCCAAGCTACATGTCACATTACCCACGGGAAAGGGTAATATAGCAATAACGTATTATTCAACATTTCTACCTGTGATATCTCTATCAGTGGGAATAATACGGAAATGAGAATTTCACGTCAACTACCTATATATATACACGCTATAAGATGCCACCTTCATATAGCGACCGGGTCGCTTGATTGTTAGAATGAGAGTCTTTGAAATTTAAATTAACATATTCCCCCGCTTTACTATATTCTTTAATTTTGATTGAATATACCGTATTTGAAGCTTAATGGCTTTCAATTTTTAAATTATAAATTAATGTTGCCATATTACCCAAAGTTACATGTCATATTACATATGGTTACGGGTAATATGCCAATAACGTATCATTCAACATTTCTACTTGTAATATATTTTATCAGTGGGAATACGGAAACGAATATTTCACGTCAACTACCCATATGTTGCCATATTCGCGCGCTTTACTATATTTTTTAATTTTGATTGAATATATCATACTTGGAGCACAATAGTTGATGAGTCTAAAAATAATTTTCCAAATGTTTATGGTTTCCAATTTTTAAATTACAAATTAATGTTGCCATACTACCCCAAGCGACATGTTATATCACCCATGGGTAAGGGTAATATGGCAATAACGTTATCATTAAACATTTCTACTTGTAACATCTTTTATCAGAGAGAACACGGACACCTCAACTACCCATATGTTGGCATATTCCCGCGATTTACTATATTTTTTAATTTTGATTGAATATACTATACTTGGACCACAATAGTTGATGAGCCTAAAAATAATTTTCCAAGTTTTCATGGCTTACAATTTTTAAATGATAATTTAATGTTGTCATATTACCCCAAGCTACATGTCACATTACCCATTGGTACGGGTAATACAACAATAACGTATCATTCAACATTTCTACTTGTAATATCTTTTATCAGTGGGAATACGGAAACGTATATTTCACGTCAACTACCCATATGTTGCCATATTCGCGCGCTTTACTATATTATTTAATTTTGATTGAATATACCATACTTGGAGCACAATAGTTGATGAGCCTAAAAATAATTTTCCAAATGTTTATGGCTTCCACTTTTTAAATTACAAATTAATGTTGCCATACCACCTCAAACGACATGTCATATTACCCATGGGTCAGGGTAATATGGCAATAACGTTATCATTGAACTTTTCTACTTGTAACATCTTTTTTCAGAGGGAACACGGATACCTGAACTACCCATATGTTGCCATATTCCCGCGATTTACTACATTTTTCAATTTTGATTGAATATACCATACTTTGAGCACAATAGTTGATGAGCCTAAAAATAATTTTCCAAATGTTTATGGCTTCCAATTTTTAAATTACAAATTAATGTTGCCATACTACCCCAAGCGACATGTGATATTACCCATGGGTAAGGGTAATATGGCAATAACGTTATCATTGAACATTTCCACTTGTAACATCTTTTATCAGAGGGAACACGGACACCTCAACTACCCATATGTTGCCATATTCCCGCGATTTACTATATTTTTTAATTTTGACTGAATATACCATACTTGGAGCACAATAGTTGATGAGCCTAAAAATAATTTTCCAAATGTTTATGGCTTCCAATTTTTAAATTACAAATTAATGTTGCCATACTACCCCAAGCGACATGTCATATTACCCATGGGTAAGGGTAATATGGCAATATCGTTATCATTGAACATTTCTACTTGTAACATCTTTTATCAGAGGGAACACGGACACCTCAACTACCCATATGTTGCCATATTCGCGCGCGTTACTATATTTTTTAATTTTGATTGAATATACCATACTTGGAGCACAATAGTCTCGACAATAGTTGATGAGCCTAAAAATAATTTTCCAAATATTTATGGCTTCCAATTTTTAAATTACAAATTAATGTTGCCATACTACCCCAAGCGACATGTTATATCACCCATGGGTAAGGGTAATATGGCAATAACGTTATCATTAAACATTTCTACTTGTAACATCTTTTATCAGAGAGAACACGGACACCTCAACTACCCATATGTTGGCATATTCCCGCGATTTACTATATTTTTTAATTTTGATTGAATATACTATACTTGGACCACAATAGTTGATGAGCCTAAAAATAATTTTCCAAGTTTTCATGGCTTACAATTTTTAAATGATAATTTAATGTTGTCATATTACTCCAAGCTACATGTCATATTACCCATTGGTACGGGTAATACAGCAATAACGTATCATTCAACATTTCTACTTGTAATATCTTTTATCAGTGGTAATACGGAAACGAATATTTCACGTCAACTACCCACATGTTGCCATATTCGCGCGCTTTACTATATTTTTTAATTTTGATTGAATATACCATACTTGGAGCACAATAGTTGATGAGCCTAAAAATAATTTTCCAAATGTTTATGGCTTCCAATTTTTAAATTACAAATTAATGTTGCCATACTACCCCAAGCGACATGTCATATTACCCATGGCTAAGGGTAATATGGCAATATCGTTATCATTGAACATTTCTACTTGTAACATCTTTTATCAGAGGGAACACGGACACCTCAACTACCCATATGTTGCCATATTCGCGCGCGTTACTATATTTTTTAATTTTGATTGAATATACCATACTTGGAGCACAATAGTATCGACAATAGTTGATGAGCCTAAAAATAATTTTCCAAATATTTATGGCTTCCAATTTTTAAATAATAATTTAATGTTGACATATTACCCCAAGCTACATGTCATATTACCCATGGGTACGGGCAATACACCAACAACGTATCATTCAACATTTCTACTTGTAATATCTTTAACAGTGGGAATACGGGAATGAGCATTTCACGTCAACTGCCTATATATGCCACCATCATATTGCGGCTAGGTTGTTTGATTGTTAGATTGTGGGCGTTTGAAGTTTACGTTGCTATATTCCCCCGCTTTACTACATTTTTTAATTTTGATTGAATATACCGTACTTGGAGCACAATAGTTGGATAACTAAAAATAATTCCCAAATTTGTATGGGTTATAAATGAGCATTATTTAGATTTTTGTCTTACGGGAATCATTTTGAGCCAATCTCCCCTATTTTAATACCTACCACCTGATTATTCAAGCTCCAATTTTCGAATCAATCACGTGTGCTTAATCCACGAACATGTTTACCATTACCTAACACAAATTACCAACAAATATTGGTGTATGTTACAATTATTTATAGAAATTAACAACATTAATAATAAATAAAACAACGTTTATTTTTTCATTATTTATTTATTCAGATTTATCCTTTGACAAGCAACCTTGTCATAGGATTTCATCACTTAACCGAGTTGATAAAGCAGAATTCTGTAATTCTCGATTTTTAACAAATAAACTAGGTAAGTTGAAACAATTCATGCTTTATCAAACACGATGTAGTGGCATCATCACAATACAAAAGACAGAAATTAAAATTCCCCTTTACAAAATATTTAGATAAAAGAAAAATTCCATTCGGAAACGGAAATGGGCATATATCTATAATACTTTCTGGTTGAGGTATTAAAATAGGCCCGTGACTGTTTTGTTATTTATCTGTTTACATTATCTCTTTTCATTTCAAATTAATCTTTCGGCAAGATTTCAGAAAATGTGTTTAATTTGTTACAGATTAATTATACGATTACAATGTGAATAATTCATATAATGTTAAATGGTTAACATTTTACACAATAAAATGTGTTCACTCGAGTGTACTGTAATACTTGAGAAGTGTTAAAAAATGTAAATTAAGAAAACAACAAAAACAACACGATTGTTAATGCAAATAGGCATAGATCGTGCTCAATACTTAATGCGTAGTTAAATGTACAGGTAAATGATCTTAGGTAATTATAGAAGCGCTGACATTTAATCGCTTATTTTTGAAGTATTACCATTTTGTTCACAGCACTGCAGAAATACATTTATTCACCTGCCTAGGTACTTACATTGTGACGAACAATTAAAATTGTTATTAACGATCGAGGCCATTAATACCCTGCCGTGCAGAGACCTACCTTTTAATTTAACCCTGCTGGTAATTAGGAACCCTGGAGAATTATTAATAACGTTAATTAAAATTATTCTAAACACAATAAAAAGATCGAAGCATGTTACTTTCATTTAATGGTGGGAATAGTTGACAGACAAAATGTCAATGCAACTCATTTATAAAAATTTCATAAATTATGGAATTGATGTAAATTTATTGAAGATCATAGATTATAGGCGGACGTAGACATGTGGGGACAAGCACCCTTCAGACAGCTGTCTCGACGCAAGGGCAGACGAAACCCACAAACCTAAACAGCTACCCCCATTCCACCATATGCTTAAAAGAATCAATTCCACACCCACAAAACTTAATAAATCTAACTTACCTCGTTTAAATAATAACGCTTTACAATTGAAGAAAAAACAGCCTAAAAATTACACAAAACTAATAATCTTTTGTTGTATTAAGCATATTTAAGTAAAACACTACTAAAATGATGTCTACCGGTTTTACATGTAAGAGTATGAAACACAAATAATACAATACCCGCAACGCTAAAACTTCACTAAAACGTATACAAATACATAAAATCATCAGTTTAATTGATAATTATTAATAAATCCTACCTTTTCTAGAAGTATCCTTTAAAATTTGAAACGAATAACACAGAACTACACACACGACACTGATCAACTGAGCGCGCACCGTTAACGGAAAAATATGGCGGCAGAAGCCCCCACCGTTTACTAATAAACCATTTCTTTACAATGATTGGATAATTTAAGCTAACTTGAATTTATAGCCAACTTTAGAAAAACGAAAAATCAAACTAATAAGCTTGACAATCTGACAACTTTGTCAGGGTGTGGTAAATCATACAAATTTTAATCTTATTCAAACTTTCAATATTTAGTAGAAAGTTTCAAAGTACGATTGATAATTCCGTTTTCCAGAATAATAGAAATAAAAATCTCTACTCGTATTCACTAAAATCACTTACTGCTAATAATGAACAGTGGCGTGTATAGAATTATTTTTAATATCCTTTTACATCATTTTAATTTTCTTACATTTGTTTAATAATTTAATTTAATCTTCGAATTCTTTAACACGTCAAGAAACTTAGAGTGTACCTGTACCGTATATTTAGAAAAAGAATTATTGTGCGCTTCTAATTGCCTTTTAAAAACCACATTGTAGAAAAGTACATATATCTTTATTTTACCGCATTAACTGAATTAACATAGAGATTAATTATAAATAAATCTTTAGGTATAGTTGATTCTGCGAGTTAGGTTCAAAAAAATAAGTAGGTATAATTTTTGGTTCTTTAGCTTGTGCAATGGCCCAGTTACCGCTCCATCAAAGTAGCATGATCATAACGTCTACCAGGATATACAACATCTGCACAATAAAATACTTTAAAAATTTGCGTTGAACATTTTCAATTTCATCTTTGTGATGATTAAAAGTGAATTTATCATCAAACCAAACTCCCCAAGTCTAAAGATCTCTATCTATCTTTACCAAATCTATGTAATAATCATATTGAATCAGAATCACTACTTTTTTTCGACTAAAAGATACCACTTTACATTTATTAGGCTTGGGTTAAAGGTTATTGATTCTACTCCAACTTGTAATATTGTTAATATTGCGTTGAATGACATTACAATCGTTGTTATCGATGATTTGGAAAAAATCTTTAACATCATCGGTGAACATTGGTTTCTCACACACAACAGTAGAAATGTCATCAAGAAAAAGCATAAACAAGAGTGATCCAAGATTTGAGCCCTGCGGAACCCTGATGTACAAAACATGTCGACTCACAGCTTAAAAAACGCTTTTTAAGCTGTGTCCGAAATGAGTCCTCTTTGTCTAATAAACACGAAGAAAACCAAGAAGTATGACCATCTGAGAAACAGTAGCAGTGAAGTTTGACTATTAATATTGCATGGTATATTCGGTCAAAAACTTTGGAAAAGTCTATATACATTAAAAATTATTATTAATTTTATCATACATAAATAAGTTTACAGTAATCGCACCTGTACTAGTACGTAAAACTGCGCCATCAAGGTTCCAATCGAATGTAAATTTTGTCTTTATGTATGCAGAACTTATTCGTTCATCACAAAAACTTATAATAATCTATATACATTGTACACAGTATATACTTGACCACCTTCATCCATTACATTTGAAGCATACTGTGTAAACACTGCTAGGTTTGATATGGTAGAGTGTTGTTATTATAAACATAAATCCATATTGATGGTCGTTCAGGTATTTATTAATAAATTAATATATTAATATCACTCAAATCACCAGTTTTGAAGACTGGGCAAATCCTAGACATTTTCCACGTTTCTGGAAAAATTGATGTGGTTAAATATAAGTTTAAAATTATTAATAAAGGTTCTATTAAAGCACTATCACGCTTTTTTACAAAAAAACTTTGTATTTTGTCATGTCAGAAGTGGTTTGTTTTTCAATTTTTGTGTCGCACGACGTATATCATGTGCTGTTATGTAATGAACATTCAAGCAGATTAAAAACATAGTATGATTTTTGAAATTCATTATCAATGGTTGTATTGGGTAAATAAACATTAACAAAATATTGTTTAAAAGCGTTCACAATGGAATCAGGATTATCAAAATACTGTTAATCCCTATTCATTTTGCTTGGAATTCTCGACGTACCGTTTTTTGAACACATAAACGACCAGAAGTATTATGGATCAAAACGCATTGAGTTCTCACACCATTATCCATTAACCCCTTTACGTCCATGTTGCCACATGTGGCAACAAATCAATAACGGTGTGCCATCCAGGTTGTCACTTGTGGTAACAAATTTGAAATTAAATTTCTAAGCTGGAATAATATTGCATTTACGTGGATATACCTGGGATGGTGCATATTTATCTATTAAGATGATTTTGATTGGCTCGTTCAAGGTCGAACGATCTTACCGACATAAATCGTGTTTCATTCCCTTCGTGCAGTGTTAGTTTCGGCTTTCTCGAGTATACGTGTGCGTCGGCTCGATCATTATTGTGTTTTTATAAGTCACAATGTCCGCTTCAAGCGATTCAGAGCCATTTCAAGATTCAGGATCTGAATATGTACTCAGTAATTCCGACACGGATAGTGACGACAGTTTAAGTAGTATTTCAGATAGAGACGCCGATGGTGATAATCAACAATATATGGGCCATTTCGCTGTACTAGAGGATCCATCTTCTGTAAGACTCCATTTCTACATTTTGCGAATGGTTTTTATTTTAATTCTTTTAGGATACAAAAGCAAATGCACTGGTACCTTTCTTGAGTGTATTGGAAGGTATTCATCCCGGTGTCGACTTAGACGAAATGAAATTGCCTGAAAACTGCTTTGAAGCATTTTTGTCTCAAAGAATAGCTCAACATGCATGTGCCTGGGCAAACGGGCGGGCAGGCAGGCATCTTGTTGAAAATTGGACTCTAAAAGTATACGGTGTAATATGGAAAGTTATCACAATCGCTGAAATGTATACATTCCTCTCCGTTCAGTTATTTATGGGCTTTGTTCATTATCCAGAGATACAGGAATATTGGCGGTGTGACTTTTTGTTTGGCGGGCCGGATATATTTACTGCAGAGATAATGAGCAGTAACAGATTTTTCAGTATTCTAAAGTTTCTAAGATTTATTGATCCAAAACCTTTGTTCCAGGAAGACCTATTACTCGGCTAACTATGTTTTTTCTCATATGTTAGAGATAATTGCATGTATTGATCCAGGAGAAACAGTGGCAGTTGATGTATGTTTAGTGCTATATAAAGGAAACAATTTATAAAGTGTAAGCGTGCACGATTTGACATAAAAATGTTTTGCGTGTGCTCTAGTAATCCAAGTTTACGGGGATGCACTTTTGATTATACTATGTATTTTGGTAAAGATGTTTATAATACCGATCATCTTCCTGGATTAGAACTACTCACTATACAGGTATGGAAAATTTTATCGCGGGTCTGACATAATATGTAAAGCAAAGACAATACAGTCAGTTCACTTACTAAGTGAGATAGAATACATGCATCTTTTGAGTAGGCTAGTATCAATGACACATTTAAATGCTACACATTAAGTGGTATTATTCAGGAAGCACTGCACAAGAAATAATGGGCAGGTTTGCTTTTTCCTTTGAAAACAGGCTAATTCCATCAGAAAGTACGATAATGCGTACTGTTTGTAAATTTGAAACATGTGGATGTTTAAATAATTGTAGAAAATGCAGTAGCATTCATGGTAATGATGGTGAGCATCCTGGTCGTAACTTAAACGAAGAGCGCGAACTCCAAGAAATTGCAGTGTGTAGTTTAGCAGAAACGAATTTCCCGTGCAATAGTACAAAAATTGCCGAAGAAATGAATATTTAACTAAGAACAGTTCGCAATATCTTGAAAAGGAATAAATACCGTTGCTATAAGTTGCAAACTACACAAGAAATTTTTCCAGATGATCATCAAAAGCATATGGAATTTTGTGAAGATATGATGAATCGGGGTAATGAAAACGAAAGATTTATTGAAAATATTTTGTTCACCGACGAGTGCTGTTTTAACTTACATGGCCATCACAATCCGTCTGTCGGTGTTGGTTACTCTCGAGAAAACAAACAACACATTAGTATTCCTTACCGGAGACAATACCCCCAAAAAGTTAATGTGTGGGCAGGAATTTTAGGCAATTCCATAAATGGTCCATTTTTTA
The DNA here is from genome assembly GCA_036346205.1 of Vesta saturnalis. Lineage (NCBI taxonomy): Eukaryota > Metazoa > Arthropoda > Insecta > Coleoptera > Lampyridae > Vesta > Vesta saturnalis. Next base: position 1,220,059 of record JARFJB010000003.1, read on the forward strand.
TCAACGGATACATGAATTCGGACAAATATTTAGAACTGTTGAGAAATCAGATAATTCCAGCTGTTCAACGCCTCAATATAAATTTTGATGACATTTGATATCAAGAAGATGGCTGTCCTGCTCATACTGCAATAAGAGTTCAACAGTTTTTGGAAACTACGTTCCCTAACCGTATTATTATTGGAATAGGGGTAATATTAAATATGCTCCTCCCTCACCTAATATCGCACCGAACGATTTTTTTGTTTGGGGATACGTAACCCAGCAAATTTATGGGCACAGTCATGAATGTGCTAACACTTCGTGTCAAAATTACAGACTCTTTAAACATCATTACCCAAGAAACGTTAGAAAACACCCGAACTGAATTTTATCACTGAAAGTGTATTCTGTTCATTTTTAAAAACAGTTGATTTTTCAATAAGAATTATAATGCTAAAGTTAAACTTTAAACTTAAGTTATACTATCAATCTAAATGTTAATGTTCTTGTTTGTAGCTCTCGTAAGTTTCTTCTTGGTTCTTCTTACGAGTAGTAATCAAACCATGTCATAAATTCGCAATTACAATAAACTTCGATGTTTGAGGTATTATCATTTAATGTTTACGTGTAAGGTATTTACTTAATAGTTTCAAAGAACACGCGACTTTTCAACATCATCTTAGTTGCTTTGGTTTCGTGAGAAATGTTGAAGCTAGATTGAAGTAGTTCATATTTTGTGCCTACATGCAAATATGTACAAGTGGCAACATCGGTAAAGTTATGTCTCTCTCACACTCATACAATGCTTATTGGGTTTCTTTCTAGCATATTATAAGTCAGACCCGCAATAATGCTTTTCCATATCTGCATATCCTTGAGACTAGCTAAGTTTTTACTCACAAAAAAACACTTATGTAACTAGTATCATTCGATCTGGCGGAGGTGTACCTAAGGAACTTAAAGAAATATCTCTTAACCCATCTCAAACGTGCTTTGTGCTAAAGGATGTTGTTTTGATTCTCCGGTACAAGGACAAAAGAGGCGTTTTCCTTTTGAGTACTAAACACACTGCCGGATTTATGGAACGAGAACGTTATCAACCGCCAGTGTCTAATTACGTTATGTATCAAAAACCATCTCCTATTGAGTGCTACAATGTAAATATGGGCAGTGTAGATGTAGTTGACCAAGAAATTGAACCCTATCACTGCACTAGAAAAGCCGCATTTCGACGAATATCATGGTTATAACTGACATTGACCTAGGTGTCCATTTTTTGCTGCACGCCGCTGTATTTTTATGTTTATTGCTGCAGTTATGTTTATGTTTATATTTTATGAATGGTTATTTTGCTGCACGCCGCTGTATTTTATGTTTGTTGCTACAGTTATGTTTTATGTTTATATTTCATGAATCGTTAAAATACATTTGAGTTGATAGCTAATAAATTTGTATTATTTACCATATGCTTTGTTATAAGATTTCCTTACACTAATGTTACGCCAATGGATTAAATATATGAATTTTCAAAACCCTTTTATTATAAAGAATAAAAAAACAATTAAAACAAAATCGTTTTTTACCAAATTTGGGATATGATTACGTCCTTAGAAATTCGACCTGGACTTGAAGGGGTTAATGAAATCTTGATAAGCAACTGTCTGTTTAGATTATACAATGCTCCTGACACGCGTATAATTTGATTATTTATTAAAATATTTATTTTTCGACTTTATGTGGTTAATTATTTGTTTTCTGTACCACCACGGATATTTACGCTTATATTGCTGAAAACGGTGTACGTAAGTGTCAAGTAACAGTCCACATTTAGTAGTTCGCCATAGAGATCAATATAATTCGCTTATTTGAAATTATTAGCATCTGGAGTAACTAGAAAATTGTCGATATGATTTGGCCTAGGAAACACTAGCGAAACTAGTGCTGGTGGTGAATGTCTCTTAAACCTTCACACGGAGTGTTACATATAGCTAGATCTAAGGCGATTGTTTACATTTACAATGCTGTAGTATTGTATCAGAACGCAAATTAAAGTATGTAATATTAAAATCACCAAATATAACAATATCTTGGTTATAATGGTTAACAACATCGTTCAAATTATTTAATAATTGTTTAAGTAACTTTAAGTAACTATGCTAGTATCGGGAAGAACACCTAACAAAAAGTAGTTAAAAAAAACATTCGCATGCAATTATATCGATAAAAGGCACTAACTTAAAAATACTAGTCTATTTGTCCCACTTTAAAATTTTCTTTAATGCCAATTCAGACTCCACCTTCTGTTTTGCGACCCGTTAACAACCTATACGGCCACGTGGATATACGTTGTAAACGCTAGGAAACAGTTCAGTATCAGACACATCATCGTCCAACCAACTTTATATCAAACAAACAATATCAAATTCACAATCCGACACTGAAGAATATAATCGATTTATCTTAGTACGCAAACCACATACACAAAATAACATACACATGAATTATTTCTATTAGGCAAATCTAGTTTTCAGAAACAATCTTCCAGATACCATGTACCTACATATTTAACTTTAATATTATTTTAATCGGCTTCAATACGATCAAGCAATTGTTTTTCAATTAATTTATAGTAAGAAACCCCCCTGAAAACACCTCATTCACGGTAGACGGTATCGGGGTTCGAAACCATTATCTCCCGAATGCTAAATAGGTTGTGTTACCATAGGTCCAACTAGCTCGGTCCAGTTAATTAGGGGTAACTGAAACACTTTCGTATATTTTGATATTTCTGAACACTACAAATATCCTTGGGTCACTGGGGGCTAGGTTCAAATAAATAAGTATAGTTTTTGATTCTTTAGCTTGCGCAATGGCTCAGTTACCCAGTAATTTGCAAAAAAAAGAGCAACATGTTTCATTCCCTCTCCAAGGAGGGGGACGGTCACAAACACATACACACACACACACACACACACACACACACACACACACACACACACACACACATCACGCACACGCACACGTACAGCACGCCATGCCACGCACACGCACACGCACACGCATACGCACAAGAACACGCACACGCAGCGCACGCACACGCCACGCACGCGCACACGCATACACACACGCGCGCGCACATGCACACTCACACGCACACGCACATGCACACGCACACGCACACGCACACGCACGCGCACACGTACATGCACACGCACACGCACACAAACACGCACACGCACACGCACACGCATACACACATACATACACGTACATATTAAGGGTGGGTGCGGTCAGGAGGATTGGAAGAAATGGAGTTAGTATTCTGAGAGGGAATATGCTACTCCCGCATTCGTCTTCTGCCGCACATGATGTACGTATGTGCAGACAAAACCTCATTCACGGTAGATGGTATCGGGGATCGACCCCATTATCTCCCAAATGCTAAGTAGATTGTGTTACCACAGGTCCAATTAGCTCGATTCAGTAATTTGGGATAAGTGGAACACTCCCATGTATTTTGGTATTTCTAAGCATTTCAAAAATTTTTGGGTAACTGAATTCTAGGTTGAACCTTAACAAATATAGGGCTGTCACATCCGACATAATTTTTATAATTGTTAGGTTTGAATTATAGCATGAAGGACAATTACGTCAAGTTGGTTAAGTAACACAAAATTTTACAATATGTTAAAATAAACTGCTGTCACTTGCACAATTTCTAATATCTGATCAGTTTAAAACTGGTAATAGGTACATTTGTAGAGATCTTTATAATTGATTCTGCGAGTACAGTTCAAATAAATAAGTACAGTTCTTGAATTGTGCAATGACTCTGGTACCCAGTAATTTGGAAAAAAAAAGAGGAAAAGAAACGTGTTACTTTCTTTTCCCAAAGGGGACGACGGGCTGGGCTGCTCGAGCTTTCTGCACTCCTTCAGCCACAACGATGGATTCTCAACAACATACATTACGTTTCGAGATCGAACCCACTTAGCGATAGCTAAGTAGATTGTGTTACCACAGGTCCGACTTGCTCGGTTCAGTAATTTGCAATAACTAGAACACCTCCATTGGTAGTAAACACTACAAATATTCTTGGGTAACTTGAATTTAGGTTAAACCTTAACCAATATAGGGCTGTCATCTTTTGAAACTGAAAGTCTACGACAAGACTATTGAGGTATTCAAAGACGAGTTTCAAACAGGTGGAAGTGCCATCTGTTGACTTGGCATGGGGTATCGCTATTGGCTGTTATCAGCGGTCAAATTCACGTTACTGGAAATGTACCAATAAAAATTTAGAAAAAGGTTTTTTATCAACTTTACATTATTTTAGTTTTCTTATTTTAATTTAGTAATTTAATTTAATCTTTGAATTCTTAAAAACGTCAAACATTTTAGAGTGGATTGTATAATCGGAAAAAGAACTGTTAGGTTTCTAAATGCATTTTAAAAACTCAAGACTGAAGAAATTAGTATAAGGAAAGTTTATCCTTTTTTTATTAGGTTAATTGAATTATCACAAAGATTATGCATAAGATGAAGTGAGGTAAATGTCATTTTGTTTTTGAAATAGTTAGGTTTAAATTATCGTAGGAAGTACAATAGGATCAAGTTGGATAACTAGGATATATTTTTACAATATTTTAAATTAAACTGATGTAACTGCACAATTTCTAAAATCTGGTCATATTTGCAGACATAGAGATTATAGTTGATTCTGCGAGTAAAGTTAAAATAAATAAGTATATTTTTTGATTCCTTAGCGAATGCAATGGCCCAGTTACCCAGTAATTTGAAAATAAAGTAAAGGCATCATGTTCCATTTCCTCCTCAAAGGGGAGGGCGGGCTGCTCGAACTTTCCATGCTCTTTCAGCTACAGCCATGAATTCCCAACATAACTACATCAAGTATATCTGCATGGTGGGATTAAGGTTGGGTGCGGTCAGGATAGTATCGGTAGGAATGAGTTAGGGTTCTGAGGGGGAAGACACTATCCCATCATTTGCATAAATCGCCTCACATGATGTGCATATGCGCAGTGATATGTGTATAGGAGAACCCCCGAGAAAACCTCATGGAACGCCCCCATGCATTTTAATATTTCTAAACACTATAAACATTCTTGGGTAACTGGAAGCTGCTTAAACCTTAACTATATAGGGCTGTCACCTTTTGAAAATGGCAAAGTAGGACAAGACCATCGAGGTATTCAAGGACGATTTTCAAACAGACGGAAGTACCATCTGGTGACTTGACATTGCATATCGCTGTTGGCCGTTATCAGTGGTCAAATTAACGTTAACGGAAAGTACCAATAAATGGAAAGTGGTTTTTCAACATGACATTTCTGTACATTGAAAAGTTATACCCATAATTGAAGGAGTTAGTACAAAAGAGGTACAACTGCCAAATTAAGATTAGAGAAATTTTACTCTATAGTTTTTAGTAGGTATATTTAAATTTAAAGAATCAACTAGGTATGTTTTATCACATCGTGACCCTATGTTAATTGTGCATCAGGCGTCCTACGTTAATGCGCTGTACATTGTAGGATAAATTGTGCTAATGTAGGACTGTAGGAGAAGAATTATATTAGTGTATTTAAATAAGTTTGTTCGTGCTACTAAAGACGAAACAGATAGCCTCACAATGGACTTGCATGTGTTTTTCCTTAAAACTTTGCCACATTAAATTTCTGTTTCTGCACTTTTATATCTTTTCAACAAATTTGCGTTTGTACCGTTTCTGCACTAACCCCTTCAATTATTATTCTACTTTCTTTGAACTCAATGGACAAACCAGAAACAAATGGTTAGCTGCATAGATTGGCATCTGCAGGGTAGCGGCACATACCTTTAATCCAAATCTTAAAGGTCACTTTCGCGGGTCTAAGTTCCTATTATTTAAAAGTGAAATAAATGTGAATGAGGTTGTGTACGCCTGATCCTGACCCTATTTTAATTAAAATTGTGCATCCGGCGTCTTACATTAATGCGCTGTACATAGTAAGACAAATTGTGCAAATGTAGGATTGTAGGAAAAAAATTACATTAATTTTTTTATATAAGTTTATTCATACTACTATAGATGGCGTAGATAGTCTCAAAATGGACTTATATATGTTTTGCATCAGGTGTCTTACGTTAATGCGTTGTAGATAGTAGGACAAATTGTACAAATGTAAGACTGCAGGACGATTGACAACCCTAAGTAATAAACAACCCAAAACTTTTGTCTAATATTAGCGGAAATACAGCCGTTGCATTAACTCAAATGTATCACGATGCAAGAACCCTTAAGAGAACGCAGGTGTTATATTGGAAAAAGTAATTACTTAAGTAAATATTATAAAAATAAATAAATATTATGCCAACAGGCAACGATAGCGTCATGAAACAATAAGCATAAGTAATGAACAAAAATAAACATAGATAAATACCTATAAGATAAGAACATAGGTGAAACAAACTTTGAAGGAACTGCATCTTTTCATTTCAAGAATTAAATAAGTGGGTCTGCTACTGCTAATAAGCTGTAGTTCCTAAATGATTTGTCTAACCACACTATCTTTATATATTATATCTGGTCTAGCAGTCCAGCAGCGCCATGCAAAAAAAACTCACTTTTCGACATATGCGTAATATTAGTTTCAGCATCCTTTACTGATAACATTCTTTCTGGATACGGTGTATTATTATATCTTAGGGGAAAGTTGCCTGGTGACGGATGGCGGGTGATGTCGGACAGTGAACGCTCGCCATCTTGAACCAATCCGCAGCACGGTTCGTTCGCCAGTGCGCAATTTTGACACCCTGCATGAAGCTAACTTTGCGGAGTGACAGGGTACTAAGTATATTATATTTTCTTCCAATTTTGAGTGTAAGTGGCTTCGGACAGAGCCGAGTAGGGTGGCGTCGGACGTGAAAAGCATTTAAAAATATTTTGTCTATTGGAGGTTGTTTTATAGATGAAAGAAAATGGGGGGGGGGGGACAAACTTGAAAGAACCGATATAAAAGATGATGTGGAAAGAATTAAGTATAATTGTTTTGTGTTTCTTGAACGAGTCAACCCTAGCGAGAAAAACTCGGTCTTATTAATAGTGAGCGGGCACTGAAGTCACAGGGACCCTAATATTATTACCTACTTTATTACTTGTTTTAAGCAGCACAATTTTCATATGCTTAGTTTACCCACCATATCCAATGTTGAGTTTAAATCACGTGAAAGCCGCAATAAAGAAGATGCAATCTAGACATGAAGGAAGCAAAATGTAAAAAGAACCTCTAAATTTTAATCTATCCAGATGCAGCAATCAGGCAAATAATAATCAGTCTACTAACGGCATTATTTGTGCAGGAAGTTTTGAAGAAGGCTGGATTCACGCTCTTCAATATTATTTTTCTTTGAAGTAATAAACATTAGTTAATAAACATTAATTGGTAATTTGCAAGAACCTTTTCTTTTTTAATACAATATCTAAAAGTAAATACTACAATTGACTCTTTACGGTGTGTATAGATGATATGTTGAAGTATTGTTTAACCACGATTTTGTTTTTGAACAAAAAGCTAGTATATTTCACGCTAGCTTTCACTTCATTGCTTTGCTTGCAGTTTAACGACTCACAATTTATTGAAATTATCGCGATAAACATAGCATTCTGCAGCCTTTTCTAGCATGCGCTAGTCCTAGACGTAGGTGTAACCTAGGTGGCGGTATGCCTGAAGGAAGTAATTTATAACTGTATCTGTACAATGTATACCTGCATGGCCAGTTACGTAACTTGGCATAGCAACAAAAAATTTGAAAAAACTAGTTTGGACTTAGTAAAACTTTAATATTTTCATACACATACACTCGTGTGTACAGAGAGTATTTTTGCGTTAGGTGCTTTTGAAGAAAGGCAGCCCACATAAAGTGCGATTCCCTAAGGAGGCTATGCATCCATTTTCCACAAAGAGGCTCTTGTAACTAGCTTGCACAAGGGGTCCACTTTTAGGGACAAAGCTCTATGGACGTTCTGGTATCTATTTTTCCAACCTCTATGCAAACAGTTTGAAAAAAGTGGGTCCCCCGGACTTCAAGTTTTGGAGACGATTTCCGTCCAAACCGTCTTCATACCTACTTAGGTTGAGTGACATAATTGTTTTGCGAGTACTGGCAGTTTTATAGTGAAGGTAATAGATAGTCATGTTTGTTGAATTTTTTGAAATTCTTTTATTAAATTACTGTGATTATTTAAATTAGAAATTATTCAAGAAGACATTACCTAATTCATCTAATCTTGTTTACTGTAAAGAACGCTTCATTGTTAGGTGTTATAAATATGTTCTATAATTTTTAATTACTTGTACCAGAGCAGGAATATGCTGCGTAACCATAAGAAAACTCATTAAAATCTCATGTACAAAAATTATACCAACGAAACCTTATATAACGCACTAGCGTTATGGGAGACGGAGACAGAATGCAGCCTAAACGATTCTATGATTAATCAACGCTATCCTGAGAGACTTATCTTAAACAGTTTTCAAACGGTTATAAGACAACTGAATAATTATGAACGCGGCCAAATGTCAGTTCAAGCAGAAATTGGTGCATTTCCTAGAATACCAAGTATTAATCGAAGGCACCCAACCACTTGAAGACTAAACTAAATGCCATCCAGGACTTCCCGCTTGCAGACACCACCATGAAGCCACATCAGGTCCCTTGCCAACGCAACTCAGTTAGTGCACCCCAAGCAAAGAGTACACACTGCTAGCACTAACGGTTGACTCTACTGACTACTACATAGGCGTCGTAATCCAGCAACAACTAGAGAAGAAGTAAAAACTTCTAGCATACTTCTCCAACTGTTCCCAGCCATTTTTGGCACAGTTTAGTAGTACAAGCACGGACTCGAAGACAAGGAGTTCATGATTTACACTGAACACCAAACAATCAGATACATCTTAGTTCAATAAGTCCAGAAATGCTTGTCAATTTCGACATCGAAAGTACATAGCGCATTATTCAATCGACATAAGACACGTAATCTGGAAAGAGTACATATTTGACCCATCGAAACGATAACGAGTAGTGTCAACCCCCAAGACAAGGCACGGGAGCAAGATTTCGACTAGAACTACGTGAGCTACAACAACATTAGCCAGACCACCACCCACTATAGAGACGAAGGAATCTATTGCGAAATTTCCACGAAACCATTAGACCATACGTCACAAAGTTATTCCCGTAAGTATGCGTTGGACAGCATCCAAACACGCGACAATCCCTCAATATCCTTAAAAAATGTCTGTGGCAAAACACTGAAAAGGATTGCAGAATATACGCACATCTATTCATAAATTCCAGAAATCTAAAATTACACAATAATCGTCCAGTACCAGATAATGTACCACCACCATCAACTAGGTTCTAACACGTACACATTGACCTAGTTTGACCTCTTCCGTTGCGTTGCGACAAGCGCTACATATTAACATGTATCGACCACAACCACTAGATACACGAGATGCTGGAAGTAATCCCAATCGAGAATATCGAAGCAGAAACATTAATGTGCGAATTTCTCATACACTGGATTTCAAGGTTAGGCACGCCTTGGAGGTAACTACAGACCAATGCTGACAATTCGAGTTTCAACTGTTCCGACGTCTAGAACAAATACCAGGGTTCATGACAATCCACGTATCAGTTTATCAACCACGAGCCAACCGGATGATGGTACGCCTCTACTGTTAACTCAAAGCACCCCTCATGTGCCACGATGACATAAAATGGATACATCTTTCCAATCGTAGTACTACAACCGCAGAGCTACAATACGGCGCGAAACTAAAATTGCCGGGACAATACTTTCTGAACAACACCCGAAATCAGTAATGAGGATATAGAACCCGAATACTACGCAACAAAATCCGTCGAAAAAAGTTGCATCCATATCCAGAACCACACAATGTCACACGTCACTGTATTGCGAAACACAGCAAACACTATCTGCAACCGCCGTTCGAAGGCCAATGCCCCCAAATAAACACGCTCATTACTATCAAAATAAAAGAAGATTTTATCTTAGTAAACATGTTCAAACCCAAATGTATTGCAACTTACCCGGCGGAAGACCGAACACCAGCTCCAACCCGTCGCCTATCAAAGAAAACCACACCGACAAGCACCTCAGAAAGTCCGCCTCACAAAATCACATAAAGCGATAGGCAGATAAAGAAACCCGTCCGTTTTCAATGACTCCATCACCAACAAAGTAGTACTGTGGCGTTACGGGGACACTATTTTAGTAACGTGGATAATACTTGAACCACATGCAACAACGAACACCGATTCGGATTCCGACTCGAGCCGACCGTTGTTCCCCATGCCAGCATTACCCTTTAAACGCAGCATCCGGCATTCAGTTCTTCGATCTCTAATACACAGAACGGGACCACTATTTGAGGTACTGGCATAGACGTAACAATTCGTTTTAATTAGAACTAGCGCTCAGACAACTTGTAGAATAACCAAGAACGGTTTAAAAGCTTAAAGGTATACGTCAAGGAAAAACGATTTTTTTATTTCTTCTGAAATCCGGTAGACAACCAGTGTGTACTAAAAAAGAAAAAGAATCTTCAGTAAAAAATATCTAGATAAGAAAGAGTTAAATAACCTCCTTTCGACAATAATTTTTCAGGTGAAGAATGTGAAAGAAGTTTTTTACAAAATTAAATGTTCCGGCTGTAGCTGTGTATAACAAAATAATGCATAGCAGCTATACTTCGGTTATACGATAATATAGAAGGAACAACACTTTAAAACAAGCTATGAAGGATTATTTTTTTGAGTTACAGCTCAGTCTTAATTACGACGAAACAAACTTTTCGGATGATCCGGGTTAATCAAAAAGTTCATTTTTGTTATGATGGCTGAAATCGTAGGAGTAATACAAAAACATGGGATTGCCGGCACAAGATATAATCTATCTTAAAGTGGATGGTTCGATATTCCCGTTTTATAGGTTGGCTTCCAAAAAGATCATCGTGCCATATTGTTAAGCTGGGAGAGGTACAACCACCCTTACCATGAGTTGATTAAAAATGGTTTTCCGATTTTCTGAGCTCGGCAAGAGAAATAACTTCTACTGTTCTTAATTCTTTTGTTGTGCACAATACTGATAGGACCGAGGATAGGACCTTGTGGTGCTTTAAGTCAGGTAAATTGAGTGATTTAAGAGATTTCTTTACAACCTTCCCAAGGCGTGAATATCGTTTTAAATCGTCCTCGTCTTCGGGCATTGATCTTTCAGTATCTGATGCCATCTCCATTGGCATGGACTTGTACATTCCGCACAAACGAAACCATGCAGGCCATTCTAATCTCTAATTCTGGTTCGATAAGGTTTGTGTTGGTGCAATATCTTTGAAAAATGGATCCTATACCAAATCTTTACGGAGATTTATTTTTTGATATATTTGCGTGTGAGTGCGCGTGCATGCGTGTGCGAGTGTATGTTGGTGTGCATGTGTGTGTGTGTGTGTGTGTGTGCGTGTGTGTGCGTGTGTGTGTGTGTGTGTGTGTGTGTGTGTGTTGTGTTGTGTGTGTGTGTGTTGTGTGTGTGTGTGTGTGTGTGTGTGTGTGTGTGTGTGTGCGTGTGTGTGTGTGTGTGTGTGTGTGTGTTTTGTGTGTGTGTGTGTCTGTGTGTGCGTGTGTGTGTGTGGTGTGTGTGTGTGTGTGTTGTGTGTGTGCTGCGCTGTGTGTGTGTGTGTGTGTGTGTGTGGCGCGTGTGTGTATATTGCGTGTGCGTGTGCTGCTGTGTGTCTGTGTGCTGTGTCTGTGTGTCTGTGTGTCTGTGTGTCTGTGTGTCTGTGTGTCTGTGTTCTGTGTGTCTGTGTGTCTGTGTGTCTGTGTGTCTGTGTGTCTGTGTTCTGTGTGTCTGTGTGTCTGTGTCTGTGTGTGTCTGTGTTCTGTGTGTCTGTGTGTCTGTGTGTCTGTGTGTCTGTGTGTCTGTGGTCTGTGCTGTTCTGTGTCTGTGGTCTGTGTGTCTGTGTGTCTGTGTGTCTGTGTCCTCTTGATCGTCATGTTGCGTTGTCTGTCTGTACCTATTGCTTTTTTTTCTTCGCTGTCTCGTGTCTGGCCTGCTTCGAACATTTTTTTCTTGTTTTCAATGTGTCCACTCATGATCCCTGTACCTGTGTCTGTGCTTCTGTCTCTTGCTCTGTGTCTGTGTCAACCCTGTGTGTATACTGTCTGGTGTCTGCGTGTCTGCTCTGCGTGTCTGTCGTGTCTGCGTCTGCGTGTAGGAACTGCGTGTCTGCGTGTCTGCGTGTCTGCGTGTCTGCGTGTCTGCGTGTCTGCACTGTCTGCGTGTCTGCGATGTCTGCGTGTCTGCGTGTCTGCGTGTCTGCTGTGTCTGCGTAATCTGCGTGTCTGCGTGTCTGCGTGTCTGCGTGTCTCGCAGTCTGCGTGATCTGCGTGTCTGCGTGTCTGCGTGTCTGCGTGTCTTCGCGAGTCTGCGTGTCTGTGTCTGCGTGTCTGCGTGTCTGCGTGTCTGCGTTGCAGTGTCTGCGTGTCTGCATGTCTGCGTGTCTGCTGTCAGTGTCTGTTGTCTGTATGTCTGTGTGTCTGTGGTTTGTGTCTGTGTGTCATGTGTCTGTGTGTAATGTGTGTCCTGTCCAAGTGTCTGTGTCTGTGGTCTGTTGTTGTTGTTTGTTGTCGTGTCTGGTGTCTGTGCTGTCTGTGTGCGTGTCTGTGTGTCTGTGTGTCTGTGTGTGTGTGTGTGTGTGTGTGTGTGTGTGTGTGTGTGTGTGTGTGTGTGTGTGTGTGTGTGTGCGTGTGCTGTGTGCGTGTGTGTGCGTGTGCGTGTGCGTGTGTGCGTGTGCGTGTGGTGTGCGTGCGTGCGTGCGTGTGTGCTGGTGTGTGCGTGTGTGTGTGTGTGTGTGTGTGTGTGTGTGTGTGCGTGCGTGCGTGCGTGCGTGCGTGCGTGCGTGCGTGCGTGCGTGCGTGCGTGCGTGGTGTGGTGTGTGGTGTGTGTGTGTGTGTGTGTCGTAAATGTTAGAATTTTTGCCTACAGGTTCATGTTATTAATGACGAAATATAAGACTTCCACATTTAAAGTTTTAGTCCAACTACTAAAACATGGTCAAATGGCCATCGGATTTTGTAAAAATTATTAAAAAATTTAGAATATTAGTATTACTAGTTTTGTACGTTTTTAAAATTTGATCTGAAGATACCGCCATCCCGTTTGGGGTATAGATCGAAACTTGTAAACCAAATATAATTAGAAAAATAAAAAATAATGTATGTGTTCAGACTTAATTACTCCTTTTTGCAGTTTGCACATAAATGAAAAATAGTAGTACCACTAATGTTCCTGTCAATATAGGAACGCTAAGTACCCCTTATAACTAACGCCGTCTCGTAACGGAGAATGCGCACAGTCACGAAATGCCTGTAAGATATTCTCTTAACTTTTATACACTATTTGTTAATGCAACATAGCACACGTATAAAAACGTCATGTGCTGGTCACACCGAAGACCTTTTTAGACGGTGCATAACGAAATCTCCATGCTATTTTGCTTGGTTATTTTGATTTTAGTTTAAAGGAATGGACACTCGGTAGCGCCCATTTTAGGTTTTTGCTGTTTCCTTTAGGTTCTTAAATACATTAAATTATTGAGTAACTTCGAAGAAAATCATAGTGTACTAAACTACTTGCATGTCTTCGTTTAGTATGTTTAGGATGTGGTTACTTTCTGATTCAATCAGGAAGCATTTTTTATTTTAAAGGAACAAATCGGTTATTAAAGTAATGTGCAGGACATTGTTCAAGTCTTTTATTTTAATGGCATTGTTTCCGTTATAAAGAAATTAGGATAAGTTAAACCATATCTCATTCTTACTGAAATGTTATAAAATCTTACATCCGGAAGTTATTTTTACGAAACAATAGATGGCACTTTGCGTCGTACAGTACAAACAATATCTCTGTCGGTTACTGTTTATCACTTCATATCCTTTTCTTTTGTAATGATTGTACCTGAGGATTTTTTATATTGCTTCTTTTTTAACATCTATAAAAGCACGACGTCCCTACATAGTCATAAACTTAACCGATTTATGATTGTCTGTTTAAAGTAAGATATTAAAGTAAACGATATCGCTAATTATTAAATAGCTAAAGTAAAACAAACATCACATAAATTGTTCATACCTACTTTTAACGATAAAATGAAAGGCTTCTTGGCGTTCTAAACTTATTTTTTGCTACACCAGCAAAGAAGAACACTTCACATTTTGTACTATTGTTTTAAAATAAACACTACCATAATTAATATTTTAGGTCGGTAGCCGTAGTTTCCATTTCAGATAAAATTAAATGTATGTCAAAAGTTTTTAAACAAACAGGATATCCTTCGCAAAATGCAATTTAGATTCAGATCTGACCTAGCAGTATACGAGGAATATTTCTATAATTATAATTATGTGTCATGCTGTTTACCAAATAACTATGGAGTGCATCAAGGCTCAATACTCCGACCTATTTCATTTACTTTTGTAACGATTTGCTAGCAGGTAGCTAGAGCGACTTGAATTTTGGTTGTCTATGTTCCTCTCTGGTTAATAAGTCTGTAAAATATCGTGTATAGGTTAAGGAAATGGTATTAATATCGGAAAGATAAGCACGTAAATAGTTATGAAGATAAGCTTGTTGTGATGATAACGAAAGGTAAACAAACTATATTAAGATCAACATTGCCTGATGTTATATTTAAAATTTTAAAGATAGTTACTATAAGGTTTTACGATAAGTAGCAAGAAATAGACGAATGTTTATTATGAAAAAAGATAAAATTAAATAGTTTTGTTAAGGTTTTAAATAAGTATAGAATAAGTTTATCGACATGGTAATTTGATAAAAAACTGTTTTTTTAAAATACTGATAACCACATAAAAGAATTTTTTGAGTATAAATTTCCCTTGAGATAGTACTTCAGTTTATTTGCATAACAACAACTTTTACGCCTTGTAATGTACTTTTCTCTTATTTGTGCTTGATATGACGTAGAGTGCACGTTATAAACAAGATTTATAATTAAATATGTGTCTCGGATTTCACTGCCAATCTGCACGACGGTTGAGGCAAAACGTCTATCAGAGATAGGTACGGGAAAGGTGTCCGCAAAATTCACCGCCAGCAGTTCATCGCCTACGCAATTCATCGCCTACGCAATTTATCGCCCCAACAACTAACCGCCAGCAATTCACCGCCGGAAAATTCATCGCTGCGTAACATATTTATTTTTATTATTTGAAGATAGCGTGTTAGCGTTACCCAGGAGACACCACGTGGAGGTCGGCTTACTATAGTCTCCCTTTTTTTTTAGTTTTCTAATCTGAAGAGATACTGAAATGTGTTTATGTTTAGAGAGTGGTGTTGTGAGCGATTCCACGCAGGTAATCGAAAATATTCATATCTACATTGTGATATGTACCTACTACTCTTTGTAGCCGTTGAGCGCAGTCACGGTATTTTCTCTTAGGCCTTGGAGGTTCTTCTCCACTTAAATACTGCTCAATGCGTAGTTCATTTAAGCTTTGTTCTCGTTTAATGGCCGAGATGAATTTCCATATATTTGGATGGTGTGCTGAAACTTGTTGCTCAAATGCCATATGCCATCCTTCGACCGAATTGTTGGTTTTAGGCAATCCTTGCAAAACTGCTTTGTAATAATTCCATACGGCATGATCAAAGTGCGGTGGTCTTCGCTGCTGGCGCTTATTCGGACGGCCTATCCACGTGTCTTCGAAATAATCGACGACGTCTTGCGCTTCGGGTGGAAATATTTTATTGTCGCACATTTCTTCGAATACTTGAACAACTTAGTCTGCCAAGGCAGAGAGAAAACGAAGATTTAAAGCAAAATCAGCGTTCGTTCCGTAGCGTTGTTTTAAACCGTTGGTTTGAATATTTCTGAAAATACTTTGGCAGAAATGGAAAAAGCAACCTTGATGTCTAATATGTGGAAGCCTTCTCAAAGTCTGTTGTTATAGTAGCAGGTGATACAGATGGTTGCAACTCTTTTTAATTTTTTGAAGAAAGTAGCGTAGGTTATTTCGCTTTTGTTCGGTAGCAAAGCATAGACTAAAGGCAACGAAAGGTTGTTTTAAAGCCATGAAACGTAAAAATTTGGTAAAATAAATGCGGAACGGTTTTGAACGTGCTGTCAGCGTACCAATTCTCAGTCCGTGCCAAAAGTTGAAGATTACGCCTAGTGCAAAAAATTAACATTCTATTCTCGTCGCCGTATCCGGAGTCAAATAACAAAATTCTTCTCCGTTCAAGGACATTTTGTAGTCTTCAGGAAATATAATTTCACTACGATACCCCGGAATAGCAGGGCCGTCATCTTTTCTTTGCCTAATATTTATTACGGTTCGTTTGATGGTATCTACACTTGGCAGTTTTGCAGCAGCCGCTTGGCTACATCCCACAGAAGCAGACGATAAAATAAAACAAGGCGTATCTCTTGTGTTGGTCGCAGATTCACGAATAACATCCAATATCTTAGCAGCTTCAAGTTTAGCTGCATCACCGGCGTGATTATGTTCTTTCCAGCGTTTGACGATTTCATCTTCCACTGTTGTCACGCGTGCTAGACACTTCGTCTGCTGATATTTGTCACATCTCAAATGTGTTTTTCGTCAATCGCCTTATCCTTAAAGAAGAAGTGACCACCTCGCACAATTTTCTTTTGCCTTTTTCTGTTGAAATAAACTGGAGAGCCATTTTGGAACTAACAATTCACTTAAACTTGAGTATTCAAAATACTAAGACAACTTGAACAGCGTGCTTAAACAGTAACCACGAGATTTACAAGTCAACAGTCGCAGTTGAAATGAAATGTAAGTTTAGACCATCCAACTTTCTAAATTATCATTTAATCACCTATGACTTGTTTATTTTAACTTCATGAATTATAAGAATTCCATCCCCAAATACGCCATTAACGACATACCAAAGGAACTTCCTATATTAGTAGTTAATGTAGGTTAATCACAGAACAATTAAAAAGTAAATGAAAATTCAATTAATATACATAATATACATATCACAATGCGGATATGAATATCTTCGATTACCTACGTGAAATCGCTCTAAACATAAACACATTTCAGTATCTCTTCAAATTAGAAAACTAAAAAAAGGAAGACTATAGTAAGCCGACCTCCACGTGGTGTCTCCTGGGTAACGCTAACATGCTATCTTCAAATAATAAAATAAATGTTACGGAGGGATGAATCTTCCGACGGTGAATTGCTGGCGGTTAATTGTTGGGGCGATGAATTGCGTAGACGGTGAATTGCAGGCGATGAATTGCTGGCGGTGAATTGCTGTCGGTGAATTGCTGGCGGTTAATTTTCCTAAAATCGTACGGGAAAATCTTCCTCTTCGATGTAGCTGAAAGTTCGACTTTGACTGAGATTTAAAGGAGATGTTGTTGTGACCAATCGGTTAAGGATTTATCAAGTTTGTCTTAGTCTCGTCAGTTATGTTGATAGTTTTTGCTTCAAAGATAACTATCAACGTATGCCGGAAACTGGACCGGGAAACATATGTACGGGGAGGATACTTTAGAAGTAAACGAAAATGTCGGATTAGAAGTAGGTAAAGCACTGTTAAAGCGTTTTCATAAAAATTGTAATTTTAAAGTCTTTTGATAGACACGAAAATGTTCGTAACATTACATGTTATACATTTAAATAAGAGAAATTTCGCGGAAACTATTGTAGGCAAAGTTAAAAATTATATAGAAATTATGTAACATTGAGTCAAGTGACCCTCCAATGTCCTTTGATATTAATTATTAATCATTAATGTTTATAATTTACAAAAAATAGAAATACAAATTAAATACGAGATGACAACGTAATTTTGTAAAAATTGAAAACATCTTTCTTTTAATGAAAATAATTATATAAAAATTGCATAAGTCAACTAATGTTTAATCAACGATAACATATTTTAGGTATAATTATAAATATATGAACCATCTTTATAGAACACTTTTTGTATCACAGATGGGAATAATAACTTTGTAGAGTAATTGTAGGGTAAATCGGGGTAACATTGACATGTGTATAACATTGACATCTTTTTAAAATCACCAAACTGTTTCTTTTCGATTTCAAATAAATAAATGAGAAATATTTACTTTGTTCTTATACTTATAGCGCCCTCTTCCGATTAATAGTATAAGCTGTGCGGCTTAAAATGATAATTGCAAATGGCGAAAATTAGTCAAATGTTGGCGTGTGCCTTGCTTTGATTATATAAAACTTCGTTAATTTTGTGTTAATCTAATGAAAATTATGCTCAGAATGTTAAGAATATACTAATAATTAAAATTACTTATAAAGTTTTTAAAAATTTGTTGGTGTTTTGTTTTCATAAGATGACATGTGCATTTTGTCAAATGAGCTTAAGTTTGTAGTGTCAATGTTAAACTGGGTATAACATAAACCCAGCGTCAAGGTTTACGATTATCATTGTCATTTAATTTTCAGATGCCTGCTGTTCAACAAAAGACAAGTCCTAATTCCAGAAAACATAAAAATTATACTGAAGATGGAATAACGGCAGCTATCGAAGCAGGAAAAAGTGGAAGAATGAGCACAAAACGAGGTGCAATATGTTAGGGTATAAATCGTACTACTCTCATGAACCACATTAAAGGAACAAAATGTAAAAAAGTAGGATGACCAACTGTTTTGAGTGATTAAGAAAAAGAATTATTGTTTCATGTCTTATTGAAATTGGCCGATTGGAATATGGTTTTGATCGCCTGCAATTGCACCGATGTGTACAGAATTTCCTAAGAAAAATAGATCGGCGAAATCCGTTTCGAGTTGGTTTACTAGGTGTATCGTCTTTGAAGGTAGACGAAAGCAAGAAATAAGCAGACGTGTTGCACACAATTTGTCAAAAAATCGTGCGTTGGCGGGAACCCATGACGTTATGTTAGATTTACATAACAAGGTTAAGGAATTAGCAGAGAAACACGATTTAAGAAATAAGACACAAAACATTTTTAATTATGATGAAACAGGGTTTCAGACCCACGCAGGAACTCAAAAAGTGTAAGCGTGGTACCAGAAATCCTACAAAATTAGTTGGTTCGGTCACAAAAGGAATGTACACGGTACTGATGTGTTGTAGTGCTGTTGGGGAATTCCTTCGGAGGTTTATTAATTATAAAGGCCTGCACTCGTACTCTACTTGGTGTAATAATGGACCAACTAATTACAGATATAACTGTTTACCATCGGGTTGGATGGGAGTGCACAATCCTTAGATTAGTTTGTTAACTGTTAGTAGTTAGGGGACACCTTCCGCCATCTTTGATTTTGACGTCATAGGCCAGGTCATATGGGGAACCGTATTTTTCACCCTTATTCTATGGTTTCTTTTCAGAGACCTTTTTCAACCCCTTGATGGGAATTTCAACCCTGATTATTTTGGTTGTATTAAGAGCCTTTTTGACAGCAATTTTTTGTACTTGCTCACGTGAGGGGGGTATTTAGGTCTTGAGCTTGAGCTTGGGCTCGGGGTTGGGGCAGGATGTTGTCTTATTTTAGGGGTGGGAGCCTTTTCCAAGCCTTGATAAAATTTTCCATCCTAATTAGGGCCTTTTTGGTTGTATTAAGAGCTGTTTAGCCCCTAGAGGTTAGGCAATTGTGCGTATTCTTTTAATTCCTATCTACAGATTGTAACCTTACGAAATTTTATTTATACATTGGGGTTGTATTCTAATAAGGGTCCTAATGCTAACTTGTAAGACAGGTGTAGACCTTCGCCCCATTGCCGTGGCTCTTGGTGTATGTGAGCTCTAACCTAATTTTATAATATAAGTAGGCCTTCGGCCCCTGTCGCGGCCTTTTGGTGTAATTGTATGGGAGCCCTAACCTAATTTTATAAGATAAGTGTAGGCCTTCGTCCCTGTCGTGGCCCCCTGGTGTAATTGTATGTGAGCCCTAATCTAATCTTATAAGACAACTGTAGGCCCTCGCCTTTTAAAGAAACTTGTTGTTAGGTATAGATTAGATGCATTTATAGCTGTAATTAAAAATTGTAGAAGTAAATAAAATAAATAAAAGGTTAAAAGCACACTTACCAGCTCGCTATTGATTTCCTCATAATTAATTTTAGAGTGTAAATACACAAGCAAGCTAATTATCTTTATCACACTTACTGCAACTCGTATTTACCTTTCCCTTAAAGCAATTAATAACAAAGCGGTTTGAACAAAATATCATATGTTGTCCATACATACATACACACGCAAATTGTTTGTTTATAAAAAAAACCTTATTAAAAAGTTTTAAATTCCACAACAATATGTAGTTAGAACTACTGTTCATGCTTGCTTCGGCTAATTACTGTTGACACATTGTTGTTATATAATGTAGATTTTAAACTTTCTTTTAAAACACCGAATATTTATATTTTCTAATCATAAATTAAAAAAAAGCAGATGTGAATTAAAAGAAAACAATAAGGTTTTTGATATTAAAAGACGATTTATATATATATATATATATATATATATATATATATATATATATATATATATATATCATTGTATTTCAATTTTAAAATTTAATTGCAGCATTATGAGGAGATAATCAGTCCTGATACTTAAAATAGGTTTTTTTAATTATACTCATTTTAAATCGTGAAATAATATAAGGAATAAAAAATCCGAATGTATTTGGAAATTACCATCAACATGTTACATCGTCTATTAACAATTTATTTCTACCGTCATTAGAAGTGATTTTATCATTAACATATTTAAAATTATTATTGTTTTTCACGTCGGTACAGACTTTCAATAATACTTTTAAATTATTTTTGTCCTTGTTAATTACTGTTGACACATTGTTATATAATGTAAATTAAAAAAAAAGCAAATGTGAATTAAAAGAAAACAATAAGGTCTTTTTGATGACGATTAAAATATACATCATTGTATTTCAATTTTTAAATGTTAATTGCAGCATTATGAGGAGATAAGCAGTCCTGGTACTTAAAATAGGTTTTTTAATTATTCTCATTTTAAATTGTGAAATAATATAACGAATAAAAATACCGGATGTATTTGTAAATTACTACAAAAGGTTTGTTGTTTTCTGTAATAAAAAAAGGGATCAGATTTTGAAGTTGACATGTTAAGTATTTTTACATCTGTGTAGTTAATTAAAATTATTTTTTCAATGAAGTTAAACGTCTGTTTAAGATAGTTTTACAACGAGTGTTTATACCGTAATGAATATTACTATGGATATATATATATATATATATATATATATATATATATATATATATATATATATATATATATATGTATACAGATTATGTTTAAAATTACTATTACCTAACTTCATCTTCAACAATAAGTCTTTTGTTATTAAAAGATAAACATCATCATGCTTTTTACTTTTAACTAGACTTGAAGTTGGACACCGGATAGGTCTTGAAAGTAAACCTTGTGATTTAATTCGCCCTCGGAAAGATAACATAAATACGCTTATCCGAGTTTAGTTATTTAGTTCTGTTTTGAAAAGCATATCATCGTTATGGAGTCTCTAAATGTTAACCAGATTTTGGGCTTATTCAGTGCTGGTGCATAATCCGAAGGGGGTATGAAAAACGCATATAATATTATCACTTATAAGATGTTGTGTGAAAACGACACTATCGATTCGATAGAACTTTATAATTATTTTCCGGAGGTTGCACGACGAGTTGGTGGAGTGTAAGTATATGCTTGTTTTTTTTATTTTTAAGTTTTAATTATTATTTTTTAAAGCCTTGCACAAGTAAATATGGAGGAGGTATTTGACGATGAAGAGATATGGGAAACTTCCGCTGCGGAGGATTTGATAACGGTATGTCTTTTAATTTTCTATTGTTTCGTTTACTGAATGAGTATATTACAGCAAGGCCAATCGGGCTCAGGTCTACCAGCCCTACAACAAGAGGCCGGACTACCCTCTACCCAAATGAATTTCAACCATATAAATATAATAGGAGAGTCAAACAGTAAATACCTTAACATGGTTACAGGCAAAAATATCTCGTTTCCTAAAATGTTATTTATCTAACACATATCTTTCTTGTAGGGCGCATTCCAGGAACTGCATACATATATTGTGATGGATGCAGCTCCGTCAGACCGTGTAGGGATCACGTTAAGGAACCCAAATTACCCAGACAAACCAATAGGTATTTCATTTAGAAGAGTGGACCAGCTGTCAGTGAGAGTGATAGTGTCGTTATTGGAAAAGGTAATGCAGAGCAATGCTAGCTTTTTTTCGAGTGACTTGTTAGTTTTAAACGTGGATAGAGTGTCGGTACCTGTTAGCTATGGACGCAAAAATCTGACGGGTTCAAAATTTGCAGACTTTTGTAAATCAAAAAGACAAGGTATTATTGTTGTGCCGACAGCAATCAATGAAAACAATTGTTTAGCTCGTGCCCTAGTCCTAGCAATAGCGTTTTGAGATAACGATACAATGCGCAGTAGCATTGCGGTGGGTTATCCCTTACTTCAAGAGCGAGCTATGCAGCTTTGTCAAAACAGTGGTGTAGATCTTAGTTAGGGTGGTAGTTACGAACATATTCAAGCATTTCAAAATCATTTAGCTTCATATACCATTGTAGTTTATGATTCACGAATAGGTGATTCGGTTTACTTTGAGCGTCCCAGAGAACTGGGTAGAGTTGTTTTAAATTTAATACTCGAGGACGAGCAGCATTTACCTGCAGTTCGTACTGCGAGCAGTGTAGAAAACGTTGTAATGACAAAAGAAAACATATGAAATGTTTGTATCAGTGTCCTACTTGTGATCAGAAACCGCCATGTTCCATTCAAAACCCAAAAATTGTGTGCAATGATTGCAAAAGATTTTTTTACGGACAGGAATGTCTCAGAAACCATAAGGACGCTAAACTGTGTGAAATATTACATAGATGTTTAAAGTGTCTTAAAACCAGTGAAGTAAAGTGTAAACATAGATGCGGATACAGCTATTTTTCCACGTGCATCAACGAAAAGCCTATTGATCATCTTTGCTACATGGCCGTTAACAGGGCTCGAAGTGGCGCCGGTAATGGTAAACCATCTATGTTTATCTTTTACGATTTGGAGTGCATGCAAGAGAAGGTGTATGAGGGAATGAATGATAGATTTCTGCATGAGCCCAATTTGTGCGTGGCCGCGAATGTTTGCTCTGTTTGTATCAAATACGTGTAGCGAAAGAGTGCACATTTTCAAGGAAGATCATGTTCAATCATTTCTAGTGTATGTTACCGAGAAAGCGCGAAAATTTAAGGTTACTTGCATTACACATAACATGAAGGGGTACGATGGGTGTTTTGTGCTTAGATGTATGCTGGCTAATAATAACCGGCCAAAAGTCATCACCAATGGTCTAAAACTAATCTCCATTCAATGCGACGCTATCAGGTTTATTGACTTCCTCAATTTCATCCCATAACCTCTCTCGGCATTTCCCAAAACTTTCAATTTCCCCGAGTCCAAGGGATATTTCTCATTTCTTTTCAACACATCCGAGAATCAGAATTATGAGGGTCATTTACCACCACTTGAATATTATTGTGCAGATCAGATGTCGGCGAAAGATCGGCATAAACTTTTAGATTGGCATGCGACTCAAAGTAATTATGTTTTTAAGATGAGCGAGGAGATTGTGAAATACTGCTTGATGGATGTTAAGATTCTCGTTAAAGGTTGTATTAGTTTCTGGTCCACCTTCACGACTCAAAATAAAGTCGACCCGTTTGAGGAGGCTACTACAATTGCTAGCGCCTGCAATAAAGTGCTTTGTAGGCTTTTCCTCAAAAAAAAACACAATAGGAAAAGGCGGCTATAGACGTGCCGACAACCAATCAAAAGTCGCTATACAATGGTTACGTTGGATGTAACATTCACAACAAGTGACCATACAGCAAGCAGGGAAAGCTCGTGAGTTTAGAACACCTGAAGGTGTTAAGGTCGACGGTAATTGCGCGGAATCGAATACCGTTTACGAATTTCAGGGGTGTTATTAGCGCGGTTGGGAAGAATGTTTCCCCAACCAGGCTAATATTGATCCTAAGCTTGGTGCAAATACTTCCATGCTTGCCCGAAACGAAAACACGGCGGCTCGATCCCAATTTCTACGCGAGCGCGGGTATAATCTAGTGGAAATGCGTGAATGCGAATTTAAAAAACAAATACTTGCAAACGATGAGTTAAGAGCGTTTATACAGAATCTAGGTGACCAAGATGACGAACCTTTAAACCCGCGAAACGCGTTTTACGGTGGCCGCACTAATGCCAGTAAACTATACCATGAATGTGACGGCATTAGCGAAAAAATCATGTATTATGACGTCTGCTCGTTATACCCCTATGTAAATAAATACTGTAAATATCCTGTAGGTCATCCGAAAATTCATGTAGGTTTAGATTGTAAGAGCATTTCATTGGACACGGTGGAGGGTTTAGTTAAATGTCGAGTACTGCCGCCCTCTAATCTCTATCATCCTGATTTACCCCAAAAATGCATGGCAAGCTGATAGTTTTGTTATGTAGGCTGAGCTAAATGAAGGAGAATGTCAGCATAGTGAAACCGAGCGCAGTTTCGTTGGAACGTTTGTAGCAGACGAGTTGCGTAAGGCTATCGCTAAAAACTATAAAGTTTTGGATGTTTTTGAGATTTGAGAGTATGAAGTAACCACATATGACAAAGCGACGAAACAGGGTGGGGTTATGTAGTGGGTACATTGATAATTTCCTGAAACTTAAACAGGAATGTTCAGGGTGGCCATTGCACGTCAGAGTCCGAGAAGGCAGTACATAACGGAATATTACGAGAAAGAGGGATTCGACTAGACGCTAATAATATTAAGACAAATGCAGATTTAAGATACTTGGCCAAACTGATGTTAAACTCTTTTTGGGGTAAGTTTGGTCAACGCAAAATTTAAGTCAGTGCAGTATTGTATCTGAGCCAAAGGACTTTTAAATTGTTTACGGATCCATTGATTCAGGTACAATCCATTATCCCTATTAATGATAATGTGGTAATGGTAAATTGGGATAGACCGGAGGGTGAAGGTGAATCTCAAAAACTACTAATGGGTCCATAGCCGTTTAAACGACAGCTCATGCACGTTTAGAGCTACAAAAATTTTATTGTGCAAATCTCTTGTGTTGTCTCATTTTTCCTTTTGTAGTGCTGTGTATGGCAATTGTCTATCTAAACAACTTGTTAGGAGAGTACAGGTTATCCAAAACTCGTGCGTGCGTTTAATTTATGGTCTTAAACGATACGATCGTATCTCACATAAATTAGCAGCTATTCCTTGGCTTAATATGGAACAAGCTCGACTTCTTCACTCAGCTAAATTATATCACAAAATTATAATGAATAAATCACCTCCATATCTGTATAATAAGATTTGCTTTCGTACTGATGTACATCATGTCAACATACGGCGGAAGGATTTAATTTCTGTTCCTAAACATAATTTAGAGCTGTTTAAAAATCATTTTCATACAATGTATGTAATTTATATAATTCACTTCCGTCGAGTATCAAACATCTTTCACCAACTAATTTTAAAAACACTTCGTAAAAACCTGCTGTCACTTAGACACCGTTAAGTTACTACATATATACACGTCCCATTTCATCTCTATTGTCATTTCATTTCCTTATTTAAAACTTTTTCATTGCATGTATTACTCATACTCAGCTCATCCGTCTATTGTAAATTATAATTTGTCGGGCTAAGTGGAAGAGCACTGACGGATTTAGCATCCCGAAAGTGAACTTCGCCCTTTGGACATCGTAATCCGCATAGCAGCTGGTCATTTAGCTTATATATATTCTTTGTGTCCAAATAAAGACATTATTATTATTATTATTATTATTATATAGTTATCTGCAAAAACTAGACCGCCGTGTTCTGCATTATGATACAGACAGTGTCATATTTGTGGCGAAACCCGACGACTGGAATCCAACATGTGGAGATTTTCTTCGACAGATGACCGACGAGCTGGAAGCATACGGTGAAGGAAGCTATATAGTCGATTTTGTTAGCGCGAGACCGGAAAACTACAGCTATAATGTGTTTTCAACCAGTGATCAGACAATTAAATCGGTATGTAAAGTGAAGGGTATTACCTTAAACTATAAAACTCTCGTGTTATTAACTATGGATCGATGAAGTATATGGTGCTTAGTAATAGTAAAGATTCTCTTTGTGTATAATGATAGAAAATAGTTAGAGACAGATGCTACAATGTATTAAGTAGATCTGAACCAAACAATGTAGAATAAGTTTGATACTCTTCCATTTGGGTATAAGGAATGAATAAAAGCATATAAAGAAAAATATTTTATTTATAAACCCCAACTCCTTGAGGACGAGTTCCGACAGCAAGTCCTGTCTTGCCATACCATTTCAAACCAGGGGCCACGACAGGACGAGGGCCCACACTTGTCTTGTAAGGTTAGGGCTCCATACCATTTCCAACCAGGGGCCCATGACAGGGGCGAAGACCTACACTTATCTTATAAGGTTAGGGCTCACATACAACACCAGGGGGCCACGACAGGGACGAAGGCCTACACTTGTCTTATAAAATTAGGTTAGAGCACACATACACCAAGGAGCCACGGCAATGGGGCGAAGGGCTACACCAGTCTTACAAGTTAGCATTAGGGCCCCTTATTAGACTACAACCCCAATGTATAAATAAAATTTCGTAAGATTACAATCTGTAGATAGGAATTAAAAGAATACGCACAATTGCCTAACCTCCAGGGCTGAACGACTCTTAATACAACCAAAAAGATTGAAAATTTTATCAAGGGTTGGAACAGGCCTCCCACTTGCCGAAAAGAAGACAACATCCTGCCCCAACCCCCGTGAGCAAGCTCAAGCTCAAGACCTAAATACCCCCTCACGTGAGCAAGTACAAAAATTGCTATCAATAAGGCTCTTAATACAACCAAAATAATCAGGGTTGAAATCCCCATCAAGGGGTTGAAAAGGTAACCGAAAAGAAACCATAAAATAAGGGTGAAAAACGGTTCCCCACGTGGCCTGGCCTATGACGTTAAAATCCAAGATGGCGGAAGGTGCTCTCTTACTACTACTGTTCCATACCATACACAACTGAGTTGGAAGGAAAAAAATTAAGATTGGAAGGTCATAATTCTCAATTTTCTATAGATTTAATAGATGTGTCTGTGGAAAATTGAAATTTTATGTCTTCTAGCTCACACGTCACACCTTTTACAACCCTTAGATGTCGGCGTATTCAAGCCTGTAAAACAGTCATGGAAAAATATTCTACGCGAGTTTTACAAAGAAACAAACTACAAAAGCGTCGATAAATTAGTATTTCTTTTCCTAATGAAAAAGCTGTACGAATCTGGTGCTTTTCTAGAGCTAATGCTATTGCTGGTTTAGTAGGATCTGGAACATTTCCACTTTCCAAAGATAAAATTATGCGAAACTCTGAAATGGCCTAAGTTGTCGAAGGAGAACAAGTGACAGATAACTCTAGTACTTCCAGTTCTGCTGTAGCTTGTAACGAACAAACATTTCTCCAAAAACTATCTCACAACTTTCATTAAAAGCTGCGAGATACAGGACAACCAGACACGAGCACCCAGTACAGTAAATAAGAGGAATAGGATTTCTAGAAAATTTGCTGGAAGCTTACAATCGAAAAGGTTCAAGAAAGACTCAGAAAAGAAGCCGAGGCAAAAAAATGGAACAAGAGAAATTTAAACAAATAAAGAAACAAAAGGAAATAAAACCGCCATTTCAAATAACGATAGGAAATGAAAAAATCTCAACCTGAAAGCAGTTCTGATAGCGAAATTAGTGTTACTTTGAAAAGTGAGATAGACTAAATTTTGATACTAACTCAAACCAATTGATGAAGAATTAATATTAAACGAATGTGAAAATCAAGAAAATAGTGCTGCTGAACAAGACTCGGTTTTACCCCTCAAGAAAATTCTTGCACCCTTGTAAAATATATGGATAATAAACGCATTATGTGGGACAAATAACAAAACTAGAAAATAACGATCACTGTACCATTAATTTTTTGAGAAAATAATATTTTCTTCATTTTAAAGATGTAGAAGACAATGTACCGATGTCGAACAAAGACATTGTGAAAACATTTACCAATCCAGTTACTCAACGAGGAAAACATTACTATGATTTTAATGAATTTCCTTTAAATATTATGCTTGCTTAAAACATATTTCGTTTTAGTTTTTTTTTTATATTTTTTGCAGACTGATTATTTTTGTTTTGTAGTTCTGTTAGGATGATTAAAAATGTTGCAATATTATTCTCGTATTTGTAAAAGTTTTCTCAACTTGGTTATTAATAACGACTTCTAAGTATTTAATTTTCCTTTTACCTTCCAACCTACATATACATATGTAGGTGTAGAAGGTTATGCAATCGACTTATTTTTCACTATCGCTAAATCGACTTATTAGCTCATTTTATAATATTTGGCCAAGTTTCGCCAAGATCGGACATCTATGTCTATGTCTGGATGTCTATGTGTATAGATGTATGTTAGTATCCACGATAACTTCAGAACGAAAATATCTACGTACTTAAAATTTTGTATTTATGCTTGTTTTCATTTGGCTTAGAGCTAATTAGGTTTTGGGAGAAATCCAGCGACGGAGAAGGGGTTTATTAGGGACAGTTATTGGTTTTATCAAATATCTCTAAAACAGCTGCATATTTCAAAGATATAAAAATACCTAGCTAGACATTAAACATATCGATTAATTATGTTCTATGCAATTTTTGATAGGACACGTAATTTAGTAGCAAATAATTCCTGAGGTAGAATTTAAGTGTTAGTTCAAATTTTTCATTATTTGAATAACTATTAATTTTATAAGCAGTGAGGCGTATTTTTAAAGAAAATTTAATTTTACTTAAATTTTCCTTATACAGTTTTTAATGTAAAGCGAAATTATATAAATTAGATTGAAACTGCTGAAGCCGTATTATCGATCTTTTATAGCGGGCGGCTTTGGAATTTTTTACGTTGTCATGTATTTATGTCTATTAATCTCTGACATAAAGTTTTATACGCCATCTGACATGGATTATTGTTTTGTTTTTACAAAGTTGCCTGTTTTTGTTATGAACGTATAAAAAGAAGTTGTATCGTTATCCTGAAAGTATTAAAATTAAAATTATTTAATTTTTTAAATTGAAGTTGGCATCTGGATGTCTATTAACCTCTGTCTGCTATGAAGTTTTAAACGTCCCTTTGACATAGATTACTCTTTTGCGTTTACAATGTTGCCTATTTTCGTAAAGAACTTCTTATGAAAGATGTTGCAGAATTATCCTGGAAAATCTGGCCGATGGAATTCAGCACAACACTTTCTCGTGTAAGGAAACTAACTGTTACCCACTAACTTCGTATAACTTGCAGTATAATAAGGTATACTTACCTACAAAATTATTTTTCCTTATCACCCTGTATTTTGCAAATCACTACATATTTTTGCATATTTGGATAGCATGAGAAATTAACTTTAAAATACTTTAGAATTGTTTTTGAAACTTTGATATGAAATATTTAAAAAATTAAAATATTATTTAAATAATATTTTTATTAGAAACATAGTTATAAGGGATTTTAAATTTTAAAATTCCTAACTCCGGTCCTGGATAACATAGAAATCTCATAAAGCTCGTTATATTTTCTATATAATTCTATATATTCAATATAATAAGATATATTTACCTACAAGAATTATTTTGCAGATCACTCTATATTTTTATGCATTTGGATAGCATGAGAAATTCGCTTTAAAGTACTTTAGATTTGTTTTCGAAACTTTGATTAATTTTTTTATTAAAAATCAAAAAGTTTTTTTGTTATTTTGGCAAAACCGGAAGCGCTAAAAATATTTCAATATAGCAGTTTAGCAGTCTAGTATATAATCCCTTAATTCCAAGATTTCATTTTTATCAAAGCATAGTTATGAGGGATTGAAATTTTCACATTTGAAAATTTCTAACTCCGGTCCTTGATAAGTTAGAGAAATATCATAAATCTTGTTATATCTTCGTTATATGTGACTATAAAATACGTAAATTAAAAAAAAATTACCAGAGCCGTTTTTGAGAAAATGAATTTTGAAGAAAAGGGCAATTTTAACCATATAATTAAGGGCAACATTTTAGTTTTTTAAAAAATATTTACAAATCGTTCGAAAGCATGCACTTTTGTTTACAAGTTGCCTTTTTCAAATTGCAAGTAGCTTTCATGTTTGCTTAGTGCCTAAATGTACTAAAATCGCCATTTTGGTTTTAATTTCTTTTTAATTTTGTTCGGTCGGGGTTTAGGGTTACTAACTTTTCACCCAAGGTAGACTCTGGTTATGGAAATGCATCTCCAGAAAAAAACCACCCTCATTTCGCCCCCCCCCCATTAATTCATTTTTACGAAAAGCCAGTTGTATACATAACTTTCAGATATAGGGGCCCATGTCAAATCTCATTAAAATCGATCAGTCTTGGAGCCCCACACACACTCACACCCGCACCCGCACCAGCACCCGCGCGCGCCGCACGCGCGAGCATTCACGGAAACGTTGAATCCGCGAATAAAAATTTCAAATTTTTTTCGATTTCAATACTTTCTCTTAGTATACGCGAAAGTAAAAATATTTTAAAATTATGTCATTTCTTTTAATTTCCACTTTGTAGGTTGGAAGGTCGTGGTGTTCCACACCAAATATTTTACACAACTACCTGTCAATGTTTGCATCCTACCGTCTATAAATTAATATGTTCATAAATTTGTTTCAGGGTGTCAGTGTTACCTAAGGGTAACATTATCCTTTACATAAAGTTGTATCAATGTTAGACTTTAGTCAAAGTTTAAACAGTATGAATTACATGTACCTACCGTTATTAAGCATATGATGGAGATATTATGTACCTACTACATATCACAACAATTATAATTTAATTGAATATTTTAAAAATTATTTGT
This sequence comes from Vesta saturnalis, assembly GCA_036346205.1. Lineage (NCBI taxonomy): Eukaryota > Metazoa > Arthropoda > Insecta > Coleoptera > Lampyridae > Vesta > Vesta saturnalis. Next base: position 1,251,198 of record JARFJB010000003.1, read on the forward strand.
TGAATATAAATTTAAGAAGTCTGTGGTTTCCTAAGGTATTCTATTTTAAAAGGCATAATTTTGTATTTAATCTCAATATTTAAGATCTTATAAAATTTGGCAGTTCACTAGTATTCGTACGTTGTGTAACTTAATTGATGTCGTTGCTGCATCATAGAAGTGCAAGACAAACAATGAGATAAACTCAAACTACAACGTATCAGCTTTGTGGAATCATAGTTTATCTCTTTTATTACTGTAAGGATAAGAACTGTCAAGGAAAACCCAACAGTGTAAAATAATACAGACAAATTTATAACATAAAAGAGGCCGGTTGATAAATACAGCAAAATAAGGTAGTTAAAGTATAGTACACACAAAGTTGAATCATAAAGTGGGTTAGCGCGATAAATATGACAACATAAAGTAGTTTAAATGACACTCAAGGTAAAAGGAAAAGAAAACTAAAGCAGTTAGATTGGGCGCAAAGAAATTCATAAAAGAAGTAAGCTTTGCACATAATTAATAAATAATATAAGTTCAATTAAGCAACAAGCTACATTCTGACAAAAATTAGTTCGTAAATGTAACAATATACAATGTTAAATTAAACACACATGGAAACTACTAAAAAATCGGAGTTGCAAATAAGTAAAAATATAAAGCAATAAAGCAGTTTACACTATAGCGAACAACTCTGAACGACTAGTCAAAACACACACGCAAGAAGATATTAAATCAGAGATAATCGAGGTATAAACCTTATGATAGTATTCTTTTATCACGGCAACGCACTTGTAACATGTATTTATAATCGCTTCACTTTCAAAACTGAAGAAAGGGGTTAATTCACAACACGTAGTGCCGCAGGTAGCGAGCACCGGGTGAGGGAGTCATGCCCAAAGATAAAGGGTCGAGTGCCACACTATAATCAGAACACACGTTCGTTATCAAATACCTAACATCATAACTAAAACGCATCAAACATCAAAGCTGAAACATAACCGCTCTAATAAAGGAACATACTTTAAAACGCCTTCCAACAAAAAAGAGTAATTTGCTGCTTGTCGAAGAATACACAATTTTGTGCAAGGAAGTACAAAATTTTACCATTTATGATAGAATACTTGCAATATGATACAAACTTTTGTATAATTACATAATGTCGTGATGACAATTAAAGGTAATATTTCTTGCAAAATGTACCTGTTTATATTGTTTACTTGCTACTTTGATTCAAATTACATAGTTATATTTAACCTTGTAGATCTTTATTATGGAAATTGTCCTATAAATAGAAACTATTACACTAATGATTTAAGCCAATTTCGACGTAATCGTCTTTACAAATACAAACTTCCGCAAGAAAATTAGAACTATGATGCTGTAAAAAGATTCTAAGAAAGTAAGGCATCGTTCAGCATATTTCGTATCCAAAGATTCTTAAACCATAAAATTACAAATGACCAAAATAAAACCCTAAACACAAACATTCTTAGTAATTCAAATATTGCCCGTTTATTATTAGATTTCCGGTTCTTTCATTTAAAAAGTGGCGGTTTTAGTCAAAATTCAACTTGCCACACTCTAACTGAAAAGAATTCAGTACTCGGTATCTAATCAAATTTAAACTTAAATTTTATTAATGAAAAATATATACAAATGTAAAAACTTTTACCATTTCACACAAGAAAATGTTAGCATTAAAAAATATTTGTTGAATACAAATTTAAAACTACTTAAAAAGTAAGTTGGGGTAACTGGGCCTATGGTGTAACTGGGTCATCCTCTACCAGATTTTTTCCTTGCATGTGACGGGAAATTTCACTCTACTGTGGAAACACTAGTAAGCAGAAGTTACCAAAACAACAGCCATTTATGGCTAGAACTTTCCTGAGTATTTTACGTCAAGATACAAGAAACTACAAGAACGAATTCAATAATTTTCTGTAAGTCAATTTTGTGTGTAAACATTGAATGTGAACGTTTTAGCTCAGTTAATAAAAATAACCATAAGTTTGGTGTTTTAGCCTATCATGCATCTTGTAGGGCAGTTTCGCTATCAGATTTCGAGAATTGGGGCAACTGGACCATACCTTCAGGAAACTGGGTCCAGGTATGGTTCAGTTGGCCCTCACAAATACAGCTATGTTTATTTTAACTCTACTATTAACCTAACCTAATTTTAGGTTATTACTCATGAAATATTGTATGTTAGGATTTGAATCTGGAGAATTAAAATATAAATAGCTAGCACACAAGACGGCCAAAGGAAGATACACAAAAATAAACAATTACTACATCTACTTAATTTATACAAAATTAATATCGTTTAAGTAAACCTGCTTCCCAGGTTGAGAGTAGGATAAGCCTATTCCTAGCTTATTCTAAGTAGACTAAGAAGCCTATTGCAGAAAAGTCTATCTTAGTCTTTTTCACCCTTGAATAAGTCCTTACATGTACGAAATAGAGTATGCTCTAATCTAATAAGCCATGTTAAGTGTTCTTTATCCTACATATAATTTTCACAGGTTGGCTAAATTACTGTCTACCAGGTTGGCACAACTGTTAGTTATCTAGCTATCGGAATTTTTAAAACACGCTTTACCTCCTTATCTCTCCTTATCTAGAATTTTTTGTGTTCCAGACCATGGTGAGGACGTACCATCCCACTACAACCAAAGGTACCGACCAAGCTTTGTGCTCCCGGGAGGTTTTGGAGATGGTGCTTGAAAATGTGACAAATTGAGACCGCACTCAACGGGAAGCAGCAAGATTTAATGGAATTCCAAGAAGTACTCTATATCAATGGTATCAGAGGTTCAGGGTCTGCTTCGAAAGATGGAACATGAATACGAAGTTCAGTTGGCAGATTGCCTGAGCGTTTTAGAAAAGTGGAGATTTGGATTGTCAAGAGATGAGGTTATGGACATGGTCCAAGAATTCGTTCAAAAGAATGACATAAAAACGAGATTTAAAGTTGGACGGCCGGAACCTAATCGGTTCATTTCTTTCAGAAAACATAACCTATCAATTAAAAACCACAAGGAGTAGAGTATGACCGCACATCACAAAGAAACCCTTCTGTAATGAATGGGTTATTTGACTTGCTTGAGAAAACAGTCAATGAGAACGGGTTGACCAGCAAACCACACTTGATATTTAATCAGGCTTTGGCATGACCCCAAACAAAACCAAAGTTTTAAGCTCCAAAATCCGTGTGGATGGACAGTGAGATTCATTTTAATTGATTTAAAAAAGTTTTTCTACCCACCATACCAGAAGAACGGCCTGTACTTCTTTTCTTGACGGACGCAAGAGTCACGTAAGTCTCCATTTGATTTCAAAAATAGTGGAGCATCAAATACTACTATTTGCCGTCTCACACAACACATGTCACACAGCCCAAAGATGTTAGAGTTTTCAAAGACTTAAAATCAGACTGCGATAAAAAAGCTTACAAAGTGGCAAAGGCAAAATCCCAGAAAAAGAATTCCTAAACAGAAGTTTGTAAATATTTTAGTAAGTACTGTTGTTGAAGTTGACAAACATAATGTCAAAAATGCTTTTAAAGCTTGTGGACTTTATGATGAAGAGACAGGGGGACCAAACAGACATGAAGCAATCAAACCTTGTGAATTAGAAGTTTACAACAGAACACAGCTAAAAAAATTTTAAAACGCCAACAAAGTCCCTGATAACCAGGTGGATGCCGACAAGAACCCATCTGTTCATGGGGATAATACCGTCAACACTACTACACTACTGATGGTGATAAGATTCCTGATACCTCGGTGGTAACTGCCGAAACCCCCCATACCGAC